>VWZX01010597.1:36765-230709 GCA_013399015.1 Galbula dea | reverse complement strand
TCTTACTTCTGTGCTTTGATGGCATCAGTGTACACTGATCATGCAAATGGTCACAATTCTGCAATGTAAAAAAATATTGTGGCTTGGCAGATACCATAAAGGTCCACATTTGCACACTTAAGGTTATGGCTAATGCAGTAAAAGTAAACTGAGTTGCATCCTGGTGTTACATTCTACATAAGATAAGGACATACACACACAGAGTTACAGATGACTGACAACACAGTAAGAAGTTTATCATATGCCTAAATATTGAGATTTATGAGGAATCTCATTTTTCCACTCTAATCTATGTCTATTGCTGTTATTTTACACAGAGTAGGTTTTAGCCCACGAGTGATCCCATCAAGGCTTAGGTACAAATTTTGACCCTGTTAGAGCAAAATATGCAAAATAAAAGCAGAAAACTGAAAAAAAGAAAACATGTTGCTGGGTACCTGTAGAGCAAGTAAAATTGCTTACACAGAAGGTAAGACAGAATGTCCTGATGATTCTTTATGGCCTTATAATCCACAATACTTGGACATCTGAGGGGGATAAGCAAGATAAAAATCAAAAAGAAATGTGGGCCTTTGCTCCTTAGTCTTTACAAGTTTAATTCACTTTTATATTTGGATGAAAATAACTTCCCATGTAGTCATCAGATGAATCCTACAAGGATAGTATTTTTTGTTTCAGTTGGATGTAGCTAAAAGTGTCTTGTCTGATATCTGGCAGTAAAAATGTCTAACTTTTCAGCAATTTTGATACAGCTTTCATAAAAGCCAACAATGAGTAAGTGTAGTAGGAATAAAGATGGCAATCCCATCTTCCTTTGGCCACAGCTGAGATTAATCTTTCATGAGTTTCTTGCTAATGGAGGTGAGCTTTAAGAAAATAATTTTTACTATTTACATTCATAGCTATAAGCTCAAGTGAGTGATATTTAGCATGAAAAACGTTAACCACTGAAAAGGCTTATAGATATTTTTAAATATATATGTATGTGTGTGTGTGTGTATATTATTGGAATTAGGGGTACAAATACTTTATGGAAGAGCATAGTATTAGACACAAACATCATACCCTTAGATAGTGTTTCTCAGAAGATTAACCCTGTGCTTATTTGTAGGATGGATTCTCGTTATCTTCTGATGAGCTATAAATATAGAAAGAGAAATTAAAAGGTAGACACTAGAGGTGTATGTCTTCACTCCTTGAATTTATGCTTTATGAATCAACTAAAACAAAAAAATATTCCAGCATGTCAGCACAAACTTTATAATCTAGATATCTTTGGCAGGACTGTAAAGATATCTGTTCCATTGAGTCTCAGAAAAGCTTAATGTCTGAAGTGCCTGTTATTTTGAAAATGGGACTTAACTCCAGAGCCTCAAAGATATTTAGTGCTGTAACTTTTCTTTATGTGAATGGAAATACCTTTGAGGACTTGAACTATCAATCTAAGCAAGCACATGTGAAACTGTTACTCTAAATACCTAGTATTAGGGACATATATCCTCCTGAAAGTTAATTCAGATTAAAGTAGTATGTACACTTGAAGTGTAGGAAATATTCTGGAATAAATCCATGAATGAAAGCATATGATCCACCACCAACAACCTGTAGTAGTTTAACAAGTTACTGACTTTTGGTCAAGTCACACTCAACCACCAGTGGGACAGTTTCTGCTCTCACTGCTTGAAAAGTAATGAGGCTTAATATTGAGCATCAGCTCATGATGATTAATGAAAATCAGTGGTTTTCTGCCCATACCCTGTATGTGGACATGTTTATTCAGTGTCCACATATACTGCTTTACTTCCATTCAGCTAAATCCAATAGATGAAGCAAAAGTGAAACTTAAAGTGAAGCGAGACACTGTTACTCTTGAGTAGGTCTATACCTAAATCAGTCTTTGGGTAAACCCTTTATTTGAGGGATCAAACAAGGACTTCAACTGCAATTCATTATAGCCATTATCTTTTTGCCACTATATGAAAAACAGAAGCCAGTTATTTTAAATTCTACTCAACTACACGCAATACAAGAAGGAATTTGTCATAATTTTATCACTAAAAAATCAGCACTGTGTAATGTTATGGAACTGCACTAAATTTCCCTGTGACCCAGTAGCTTCTGTCACACGATCCTGGAGCAGTTAGGAAGCAATCTAATGCATTTGACCAGTTGCATTGTGCTGTGTTTGAAAAGCCAGAGGCCTTCCTGACCCTGTGCCAATGAGATTCAACCTCCCTTTTACTGGGTTAATAAAACTATCAATGTTGCCAATGGCCCTAAAAGCATCCATTCCTTTTTAAAGTTTACTTATTGCATTTGATTTGATGGCCTCATCTGGCAGTAAACTAACTCTACAGATTATTAATTGTTATTAGGAAACATTTGTGTGTGATTTCAAAGGTGTGAGTAATGGCTCACAGATAGGAAAAACACAAGGAGAGAGATTCTGGCCCCATGATTTCTAGTCTTTTTTCTCTACTGCCATGATGTGGACAATACTTGGCAGGGAGGGAGACAGTATTCATTTGCTCTTTGTAGTGTTGACTCTCACAACTCTAATTTTGGGAAAGCACCTGTCTCTGTGGGCATGTATGGAGCATACATGATGACTGCTGCAATAAGGACAGCACACACCTTATTCTGGCTCCACTTTCAATGGCAATTGAAGGCTTTCTAGCTGATATCAAGGCATAAGTGTTGGCTTTTCTCCATTTCCCACTCCCAAGGCAAGCTGAGGACACCCATTGTGAAGGACCTCACTAAGGACCTCTGCTGTGCAAGGTTTTCCACTGGGGTAGTGGGTACTCTGAGGTTGAGTGAGGAACCAGCCCATATGGCTCACATCATCTTTTGGAGCAGACCACACTGATACTATGCAGTTACCTTGAAGTCACCCTTAGGTCAAAACAGATTTGAAGGCAAAAGCAAGTAAAAAAAATACTTTAAAAGTCCAAAATACATGCTGCAGATACAAAGATTTATAAAGACACAAATGACAAATTGGAAAGAAAACTATATTTAATTTACTTATCCCAACAGTAAATCTAAAGGTTGGTCTCTTCCCTTGTATCTAGCTGACAAGCTGTTAGACACTTATTTAACCCATGTGGTTAAGGAATCAGTCCTTGGGGACAATCTACATCTTAGCTTACATTTCTAGGAGATATCTTTGAGCTACAAAATTATGTTTTATTTTATATCTAATTATTCCCTTCAGGTTTCTCTGGAGCTACATATAGATTCTTAACTCCCTTTCTCTCCTAATTTCCTCCCCTCAAGGATTATTGATCCTTAATTTATCTTATTTCATGTAAATATGTAAAATGACATCCTCATTTTATATTAACAGAGTTTTTTTGTTCCTTACTGAGCCTAGGCATAGGATTATCCAGTTTCAAAGAGGTGACAGCAAGTATGGATAATTGATCTCCACCTCTGTCCTTAGGTGATAAGGAATAAGCCCACTTTTCTTCTTTTACTCTAGTGATTGGGCTAGAATAGCAGCACCTTTTGTTTTGGTTCAGTTCATGGGAAAAGATGAAAGTGTCCCTGTTAACATGGCCTACAAGTCTGTGACCAACTCACTACATACAGAATTAGTGCTCACCACTGCTGCTCAACCCACGGTTCCCCTCCAGTGCCCCTTCACCCTGGCTCTAGGCTGCAGTAGTCCTCTTCAACAAGGCTGAGCTTAACAATGCAAATTATACCCTTGTGTATGGGTGGCTACATAGAAAGGAAAAAAGTGATGCTTGCAGGATCATCCCTGGTTTAGATATTGCCTATTATATGACCCAGAAAAAATGCTTTGAATTTCCATCCTTTCAGTGAAATACAGCATATTGTTTCTTTGTTTTGGAGGTAGTCAGAGGCATATTAGTTGTCATATGTAGAAAAGACAGAAGGGAGGTAAAACAGAGTATGCCAATTTATTCTACAGAGGCCTTCGAACCAGCTTAAGTAGGAAAGGCTCCAGGGATCTATTCATTTCTCTCACTGAAGATATCTAAAGCCATCTAGGATGCCCTACAGTATTCTGCCTGGCTTCCAGATGCTGCTTCAGAGTGTCCCATAGGTCCTGCACCATGTCTGTCAGCCCGCTGTGAATGCTTCAAATCTCCCAGGGCATTTCACTGTTCCTGAGTGCTTATGCTCAGAAGGAGTGAATTAAGTGTTCAATATCTATCACTCACCCAGAACAATGACTTCTATTATCTGTATACCCCTCTCATCCCTGTTGCTCTGCTGTTAGCCAAGGACCTTCACCAAGATCAGAGCCTGTGTGTGCCACGAGCTCTGCACATAGCTAATGAGAAACGGTTCCTAGCCCAAAAGGATGGTGAAAAAAAGGTGACATCTTGCCCAAGCTTACACAAGGGACCTCTTGCAGAAAAAAAGAATCAAATTCACATCTTCTGAATCCAGACAACAGCAATCCAGTCCAGACTGTCCTTTTGTAAGGTCTTTTTGCAATATCTGCATTATATTGTTGGCAAGATATCTAACAGTTTGTGATCTGCCAGGGCTGGTGAAGGTCTGCTAAATCTGAGTCTGTAAAATATGAGTTGAATTAAGACAAAATCAGTCCTGAAATGTGATTATCCCTTTTCTGTTCCTTGAAATATCTCCCCTCTCCCTGCCTTTCCCTACCTTCATTTCATGCCTCTTGGACTAAAATTTATTTTCCAGGAGAAGTAGTGACTTATGGTCATGATGCTGCAGCCTCTCAGACTATATATATCACAGAAAGCTCTTTACCAGCGATGTATTGCAAAGAGTATTTTCACAAAAACATCAGCTATTCCATGGGGATTTCTTTACACCACCACAACAGAAGAAGCATTTCAGTGCTACAATTCTTGTGTAGATGTGTATCTCTTCTCCTTGTTTCTACTCACTCTGTGCAGACTGAAGAGACCTAACAGGTGACAAATGAGAGTGGATTTCTTGGCAATGACTCATAATCCTAGCCAAGCAGGAATTTTGAACAGAATTTTTTTTTTCTACTCTGAGAATCACTGAAGAAACAGCCCAACCCTAAATCTCAAATAACTTTGGAGAGTCCTTCTTGGATGCCCTGATGTGTCTTTGTGCCTTTCTTAAGGCAGAACTCCTACTGATTCACTTCATAGTGACATAGATAGATATTCCATAGATATTCCATCTTGGTCTGTTGTTAGCTTTCTCCCTGACTGCTGAATGTAAGCTTTCTGCAGGATTCCACTGATAGCAATGCTGGCTAGATTGCTGCCTTCTGTGTTTGAAAGGGATAACCTTAGTGCAGGAGCAGGACTAAGCTCTGCCCTTGTCTATGGTGAGGTTCCACATTCTTCTGTTTTCATTTCCCTCACAGACTATGGGCTTAGAAAGAAAGCCTTTTTCTTCCGTTCACTCATGACTGGGAGATGTTCATTTGCAGGCCTGGCCAAGCGGCATGACCAGACAGCTACTGCTTCCATAGTGAGAATGAGAGACTGAAGAAGAGAAGGGAACAGAGTTAGTTTATTAAGGAAATGTGGAGAAAATGTTTCAGAAAATTGTGGAGGCACGTAATGATGGCCCAGGAAATAGGATTATAAAGGTTGGGACACTTGATGCCTCATACTGTGCAAACCAAGACTTTTCTTACTTTTTGCAGGCTTCAGCAGAGTGGTAAACCAGATTCTGAGTTTGCAGCTACCACCAACAAAGTAATAACCTTGCTTCATTTAAGTTTAACAAGCAGCATTTGAAATGTTCTGAAAGAGGTTTTTTTCCTCATATTGAGAAGAAACAGAGAGAGGAAATAAGTTGGGGAGTAGCACTACAATGTCAAAATTTTTGCCCCTACATTTGTTTGTTTTTAACTAGATCAATATTGCAATGGCTAGGAGTCAGTGCCAGTTGTATGCTAGCTTACATTGCCCTGGTTAAACTTGTAGTGGGAAGGGGTCCTTGCTACAAAAGGCCACAATGCAGACTGCATCCCTGCTGAGTTCTCAACAGAAGGAAGCAGCTGATTCTGTAGCCTACTCATTCTGAGAGATGGTCTGATCAATGAGATATAGCTGGGGAGTGATGACAAAGGTATTCTTACACTGCATAATGGAAAGCCCTCTAGGGACACAGCAATTAGCCTGACATCTTCACTAACATGTGACTGCCTAGGATGCACATTTCCAAAGAAATTTGTCTGTCGGAGCACTGTAGTGTTATCAAGTTCTGGTTGTTTGTCGTAGTACCTTGGCGGGAAGAGTACTTAGTTTTGAAAAAATCTGATCCTATAGATTTAGCTCTTTGAGTATTGGATTCTGGGTTTCAGAAATATCTGTAAGAAAAGGCAAGGAAAAGTTTGTCTGATGATACTGCATATCTGGAGAATACCCAGCAAGGAGTCAGAGAAAGATGCAAAACAGGTTAAAAAAAAAACCAAACAAAAACCCAACTAACCACAACCAAAACAAAACAAAACAAAAACAAACCAAAAAACCCAACCCAAAACAAAACTCAGAAGAAAGATATTAATAATTGCAAGCCAACCTTAAAAAGTCAAATTGAAAAATCAACCAACTGCAAATCGATTACATACAAATTGATAAAGCAGAGACAGAAAGACACTCATTGGCTGGCTGGTGTGTTTTGCTTTACTGTCTCCTGTTGAAGTGGATATGACATGTACATTAGCCCCAGATGAATTCATAATGATCAAGAAAGTCATTACTTGATATGACAAATGAATTATTAATGACAGCAGAGTAGAAAGCATCTCCTGAGCCAAGTAATGGGAGAGGGGTTCACCATGCTGCATTGCCAGGAGGGAACAGAGGTTCAGGTACTTGTCTTGATGTCTTACTCCCTAGAGATCAGGAACGAGAATGATCCAACATTACTTGGTTAGGAGTTCTTGCCACTATTTAGAACAGTCTTTCTGACTAACTGAAGGCTGGCATTTTATAGCTTCAACTAGTGTTTGCATCTTTATGATTCATTAACATGCCTCTAAGTTGTACAGTGTCACCCAGAGGAAAATGATGGAACAGGAGCTCTGAGCTCATTAGTAAATACTCAGGCACACCAGGAAAGAAAACCAAAGCAAAGATATCTGGTTTGTCAACCAAAATCTGAAAGAAAAGCAGATGCTATGAAATGAGCAGTCACTTAACTGCAGTGGTGACTCAGGTCCTTCATGGGATGCCAGAGTTAAGACAGTTCCCATCTGCTCTTTCAAACCAAGTCTATCACAACTCCTAAGCTGGTTGCTGCCAGCTACGTTCACAGGGCTTGGAGCTATGCTTTCACAGATCCCTACCACCACCCTTAGGGTGTGAGTGCTTTTGTACTGTGGGGTTTTTAATGGCTCTAGGGTTAGCTGAGGAAGTGTTCCCAAGGCCCACTAGACAACAAATACAGGTACATTAGGTTTAGATTAGATATTAGGAAGAATTTCTTTACTGAAAGAGTGGTTAGGTATTGGAATAGGCTGCCCAGGGTGGTGGTGGAGTCACCATCCTTGGAGGTTTTTAAGAAGAGGATAGATGTGTTTCTTCAGGGGATGATTTAGGGGTAAGAGTAGTGTAGGGCTATCGGTTGGACTAGATGATCTTGAGGGTCCTTTCCAACCGTAATGATTCTGTGATTCTGTGATTCTGAGACTTGTATAAGGTCAGCAGAGATGACTCTGGGAGTTTAATTTTGTGTGTCTTCCTTCTTAGATAAGGCCTTTCTTGTTCTGTTTACTAAGGGAAAAACTTAGAGGAGTTTGAAGAACTGCTCCGACAACAAGGGGAGATGAATACCTTGTAGTTGTTTCTTTGTTGCAGAAGTTTCTGCTGGGACATCCCTTCTGCTTTCAACAGTGTTTGCATGAGGTGAGGAAAATGGAGATGCCACGGTTTCCCTCCATTGAATGCACTGGACTTCCTACAGCAATGTCAGGAAAGAGTTCAGGATAATTTGTTTAATTTACATCTAACCTCCTGTTTCTGTAAAGGATTGCTGAGGTTTAGTGAGCAAATGATTGTTCTGGCTTTTTCTTTTTCCTCGTTAGATTTAGAAGAAAAAAAGAGAAAATACTGCCCCTCCCCCCCACCAAAAACAAAACTGAAAATAAAACAACAAACAACTAAACAACTCCATCCTCATTGTGACAGTAATGCATGATTTACAACAGGTATCAAAGACAGTCAACTGAATTTCCTTTATTAGCCACAAAAAAACCTGACAATGGATGATGCTGTGCAAGGCACTGGGATTGAGCTGGGAAAATGCAAGACAGAGGACAAAGCCAGAGGACTTGGGAAAAGAAGGGGGGTTTACACTCACTTTGGGGGGGAAGATAGAAAGGGTCTGGAAAGGGCTGGGGATAGGGATGTAGGCTGAGAACTGTGGGTGAGCAGGGCTGCTTCTGTGGCTCCAAGTCCTAAATGAAAGGACTCACGTTTCACTTAAATTGGAGAGAACAGAAGTTCTGTTACCAGTTAACTTGATAAAGACATACTGTCAAAGGAATATTTGTGCTCATGGAAAAATCCTGGTGATGGCTGCAGCTGCGTTTTAAACAGGACTCTGTTTCACCAGTGTGAAGGCTGGACTTAGCATGGAGGGATGGCACAGGCAGGCAGGATTCAATTCAAAGGCAGAGCTGTCTTTCACTCCTTCTCCGGCTTGTGTCTGGCTTAACCTGCGTGCAACACTGTGGCCTAGGCTCACAGGCAGCTGCCCTGTTGCTCACAAATATGGGAGTCCTACACCCCAGAGAGTTAGAGCTCAGCAAAGAGCAGCTCTGCTTTGTTCAATTTGCACCCTACAAATATGCAATTTGCATAGAGTGTTCACCTCACTGGCCTCCAAACCATCTTTGATGCAGCTACCACTGGTGTCAGCTCAGAAAGATAGGTCTGTTGAGGGAGGAGAGCAAGGGATCTATAGCTACTCCCTTGTCTTACACCCCATGAGAGCAGGCAACACAAATAGGGGAGATAGCTAACCTTCACGCTCTCCTACAAATCCAGCCTGGTGAATGATATATATTGCATGCTAATGCAGCAGTGTAACTACCGTGACATTTCCTCTGGCTTTTATAGACCCTGTGGGTGGGCTAAAGACAATACCAAACCCTGAAATAGAGTGCTCCACAGATTACATGTTTTCTGGCTGTACTCCCACCTCCACACAGCAAAAGGAAAGGCAATAGGACTGGAATAGGACTGACCAGGCAGAACTGAGGTCTGAACACTGAGAGCTTTTCGGAGAAACATGTGAGCATTTACCCCCATGAAAGGGTCTCATAGTTCACATCTCATCTATGATGTATTTTACCAAGAGGAAAGATGCAAGATGCAAACACAAGATGCAGTAGGTGGCTCAAGACACTTCAGGAGATGTGGAATGTTGCTTTTCTATCCTGTTCTTAATTCTGCTGCTCCAGTCCTTTGGTGCCACCTTGCAAGAGCCAGCTATTTCTGACTTAGTTGTCCTGGGAAAGGTTGACGGAATGCACCAGGAAGGTGACAGGGACAAAATAAATGAGACTCCCTCAGTCTTTGCATTGCAGCTACAGCTCTTTCAAGTGAGGGAAGGTGAGATAGGAGCTAGGTTGGGTTTGCAATGCTCCAGGGAAAGTTCGAGGGACAACTCTGTTCTGTCTCCAGAGCTTCTGAGAAATTTGCTGCTGCTGCAGCCACAGAGCAGGAGGAGTTAAAAGGATCCAGCAGGGCAGAGACAGGAGTCCCACATTACAACAGTAACCAATCCTGCAGGGTTGCAGGAGAAACTCAGAGTTACTGCTAGTCAGTTCAAGAGGGAGAAGCAGGCAGTCTTTTTATTGCCTTTCAGCTGGAGCTGCTTCAATATTTATATTTATTTCTTCTTTTTCCTTATGTCTTTCTCCCTACTTAAAAAAAAACTACAAAAAATGTGTAACAGATAAAAGAGAACGTCTCTTGTCTTCTATTAAATTTGAAGGTAAGGGAATTAGGATGCAAATTAGCAGTAACATCAAAACAGAACTGATGATAGGGTCTAGTTAAAGCTGCTAAATTACTCCTTCACCTCTGAGAGTAAGAGAGAAGTGTGGCAGTTCAGGAATCTGAAAAGGAGCTAAGATTTGTATTTAACTTGCAACTAAACATCAGCAGAAATAAATACTCAGGAGACACTTAACTGCACTGGTGGAGAGATATGTTAAGAACTTGAGCTCAGGAAGCCACAGGAGGGGGAGAGGGATGCCTAGAGGGGACTTTCTGTGGGTGCCTCCTTTTCTCCTATAGGTAGAGACAGAGAAGAGAAAATGATTTTTACTGTTCAAACTTTTAACAGTAATGAGAAAAACTCATAAATCTAGCCAGGATATTTCACCCTGTTATAAGCTCCAATTAAGGTTCCCATCCTTCCATCACTCTGTTGTTCACTGCCCGGGCCTGCATTGATCTGGGTTTCAGGTGCCAACAAATGATCTCTCTGCCATCCCCAGCTGCTAGCTGCTGACTGCTGCTGGTGCTGGGGATGTCTTATTAATGATCTCTGTTTCTATGTGCTCAGAGATGGTTGAGTTGCCTACTGCACCATTATGAAAGCCACAGATTAAGAAAAATTATTGTACTGAGCTATTTTCCCCCCTTTAAGACCTATTTTCTTTCTTTGTTTCTATCTGTCATTTTCTTCACCTACTAATGAGTTGCTAGTACATTGTCTCTTCCCTGTCAGAGATAATCTACATTCTTATGGAACTGCCTGTTTCTTTCCATTTCTCATTTATCACTTTTACAGCTGCATGGCCAGCAAGAGAAATGTTTCCATGCTCAATATCTAGAGAGCAGTTTTCAACTATTTGGCTTATGGATCTCCCTAGCAGTTCTCCAGTAGGTGTACATATTGCTTCAGAAACAAAATACATGCATTTCCCCCCCCATCTTCCTTTCAATACCTGTGAAATAGTCTACAGAGAACAGAGATTTTGCAAAACATAGTTGAAAACCACTTCTTTACAAAAGAGAACAGAGATTTTGCAAAACATAGTTGAAAACCACTTCTTTACAAAGACTTTTTGGGTTTCACTTGTTCCCTTTTTCTTCTCATTTTACCCTATTTTGCTTATTTTGTATGGTCCTCAGGGCTTTCAAGCTAGGAGCTTCACAGTAGGAAAGGTTAATCTAGATGTAATGTTGCTGGTTCTGGTTACTTTGGATTGCAAGCAGGAAGTAGGAAGAGAGTCCAGACACCTGTCTGACAAGACCCAGTGTAAATGGGAGATGGTCAGCAAATCTGCAAGTGAGTTGCCTCCCATAAAGGAATGATTGTAAAGGAGATTTAGCACCCAAATCTCTACCACACTACTGATCCTCCCATGTCTCAGTTAACAGTTGTGTGCAGGCTAGATCTCCAGAGGTAGATGTATACATGTATGCAAGACTCTCAGGTCAAGTCCAAAGCCATGTTAATACAGCCATGTAGTTTCCAGACTGGAGCTAGACTGCACCAACACCTTTGGGCATGGCCATCTCAGCCTCTCCAGATCTGTGTGCACAGATGTGCCTAGTGATGCCTACATTCTTTCAGTCATCCTACATAGAATATTAGCAGACCTTCCTTTCCTGCCAGCCATGCAAGATGTTCCCATGCACTTCACTCTTGCCTTCTCTCTCCTTTGTATATTTTCTGTTCATGTCTGCCTTTTCATCATTGGGTACTGCCTGGCATCAGAAGTGATTTTGTTTATTTTAGGGGAGCTCCCCACAGGTCCAGACATCCACAGAAAAATGAATTCCACAAGGCTGCAGCACTTGGCCTGTGACTTGTTAATGACTTCTGTATACGTATCTAACTTCAGGCACACTTTAGGCAGCACTGAAGTCAGCTGAACTGTTCACAGAGCACAAAATGCAGTGCATGCTGAATACATTGCATGATTGGAGCCTGAGGCTATAGACACTCTGGGGCAGGACTTCTTTCCTTGTATTTATTTCTATCTGAATGAAATCCTACTCATATGATGTCTTTCCCCTGCCCTCAAAGCTCTGTATGAAGGAAATCACTACTAGCTGCCTTTTGCAACAGAAGAACCTCGGGGGGCAGGAAAAGCATGGGTTAGTAATGAGTCCTCCCATACATTTGCCATTTAAGTCCTGTCCTTATGAAGTGCCTTGAAATTTAGAGATACAAGGTGCTTTAAGAAGCTGTCATACTTCAGTCTCCCTTGTTAATGTGATCAATGCACTACAACAAAATACAGTCTTTCAGGACAAGAAATGTTATTTTATTCCATGGGTGATCCAGCTCGAGAAGCATGACAGTGGTCTGAGATGCTAGGACATTGATTGTGCAAATGTTACACATCTTGTCACTGCAAAATGGCCTCTGTCACTGCCAAAGCTTGGAAATGCTTATGGTAATTTTTATTAAAAATAATAAATTATTACACTAGATTTCACAGCCTATCCAGGAGACGAGTGTTTCTTATCTGTTTTGGGTTTGCCATACAGCTGCATAGAGTAAGAGGTGACTGATTTTTCTTCTAGGTTTGTAGAATTCCTATACAAATTGATAACCCATTTTTTCCATATCACTCCAAAAATGAATTAAATTAAAAAAAAAAAAAAATGCAGGAGATAGAGGTCTTCCCTAGAGATATAGGAGTAGAGCATGCCTTTTTCTTTGCAACTCTGAGCAGATGGTATTATCTGAACATACAAATCAGAATTATTATGTACTTTATAAAAGGGTACATCTAGTCTATGAATAAATTTAGCATAAAATTTGCTGTTCTACTGAGATTTCAGGAATTAGTGAAAATTCACTTGCTGACTCCAAACAAATATTTACTATAGTTTTCTAAAGTGGAGACCATGTTCTCCTGGTGAAGTGCCTGGTCAAAAAATATCTTTGTTCTGCTGCTTGGAGTCATAATATTCCTACTATAGTAAAAATGCTTTAAGGAAGGAATTTAAGTGAAAGTGAGACTTCAGGTATGATTTTTATACCTTCAAGAAAAATGTTTGACTACATCATTATAAAGTTGGTATTGCCAAATTCAAGTAACCTCAGGAAGCCCTGAAATCATGGGTTGAATTAAAAAAAAAGAGAAAAATAATTTGATATTTTTGTTTCTTTATTTTTACTGTCTGGTTCTTGAGGTTGTCAGTTTTATTCTTCAGGGTTTACCTTAGCATATGTGACAGTTTTTTGTTTTATAACTGGGATTCACACACAACACAATGGTCCAAGGAGCTAGGATTTGATGAAAAACAACAGTTTTCCCCAAAAGTTGCCATTGCCCTGTTATTTGACTAGCTTTGACAACAGGTTGAGGGAGGTGATATTCCCCTCTGCTCAGCACTGCTGAGGCCACAGCTGTAGTACTGGGTCTGGTACTGAGTTATCCAGCACAAGAGAGACATGGACATAATGGAGAGAGGCCAATGAAGGGCCACAAAGATGATTAAGGGACAGGAGCATCTTCTAGAATGCCCAAGGGAGGTTGTGGAATCTCCATTCCTGGAGATATTCAAAAGCCATCTCAACACATTTCTGGTCAGCCTGCTCTAGGTGGCCATGCTTGAGCAACAGTGTGGAATCAGGCAATCTCCAGAGGACCCTTCCAACCTCCACCAGTTTGTGATTCTGTGAATCCCTTCTATTTTTCCAAGATGTGTTCAGTGGTATCCATGCATTGCACAGGACTTCCCTTCTCAGGCATATTTTGTTCAGACAAGGCTCATGCTTAGGAGGCTAAAATTCCATAATTATTCTTTGATGCATTCTAGGGAATACACTGTTATATTTTGATCTACTAACTCTTGTGGGTACATTCTTGCCAGGGCAGAACCTTTGTATGGAGCAGTTGTCCAGCTGCAGAAAGAACAAAATTTTTCTTCACAGTTTTTAAAATTCTCATTTCTCTGCCCCTTTTGTATAAAGTTAAAAGGATACCATACACACTGATTATTCCAAGACATTCTCAGTTCTGCCAGCACTGCCACCCCCAATTTCTCATTAAAGACAGTAAGTTCCAACTAGTTTTGAAACAAGAGGAATCACCTGTAGGAGAGGAATTGAAATACTATGGCATTAAAAAAAAAGAATAAAATAAAAATCACAGAATTAATAATAGTGAAAAAGTGTAACACAAACTAAATAGTCAAGCAGTGCGGGTTCTACTAGCTGTAGTCCCAGACTCAATAAAACAGCTCTCAGAAAGAGACTGACCTAACAAAAATTATCATTTCCAGCTCTAGGCTGATGTCATTGATAACATATTCAGTCTTACGGTAACACATAAAAAGAAAAAACCAAAATAATAAGGTTTGGTCTCAGTCAGACAATAATTCAAGTTTACTCAAGATTTATGCTAGTGGTGGGAAGCTGAATCTTGCTGTCTGAGCTGAGATACACTAAATTGTCTGTGTCCTAGAAAATGAGACTAACAAGAAAAATTCTATAACCCATGTGTTTCGTGTGTCAATGGTCTTATAGAAAGCCTATTGCCTTCCAATGAACATATGTCTTCTTGCTGTCAGCGCACTGCAGTAAGAGAGCACATCTGAATGCCCTTCCTCTACCTTTTATAACAAAGTAATTCTACCAGAGTCAACAAAGGTACCCAAGAGAATCCACAGACAGGACTGAGGCATATGAAAATAGGACTTGTATGTAACATCTGTATTACAGTCCTGTCTGTAATCTCTGTCCTACATACTGTTATGGTTTGGATTAGAACAGAATTAATTCTGTTCAGTAACTGTATTTTCTAAAAGATATTCCACCACCACATACATAATACTGTTATTAGTTATCCCCCCCACACACACACACCTTGCCTGAACTGTCCCTTTAAGAAACCTGAAATTCCTGAGCTGAGGACACTGCAAACCCCCCTCCAGGGGGCGGGGGGGGAATGCTGGGTTCCTCCGGGGGACTTTTGTTGATTGGAAGCACGAGGAAGCTCCCTTCCTGCTGGGACTTTCGGCCGAGCTGCGTGCTGTCTGCCTGTGCTGAAACCTACGGGTGCTATCTCACTGCTTTGGACTGCTTGTGCTGATTCCACTGGGAGCTGGCATCGGGACGGTTCAGTATCTTGGGTCCTGTACCTGTTTATATTTTGTTTCATTTATATCTGTTATTATTATTAAAGCAGTTTTTAGTTTTTAACTTCCAATCCAGTCTCTCCTTTACCTGCTGTGTGTGGGGGGCTGGGAAGAGCCCTTAAACCCACCACACATACTTTTCCATGAATTATGAAGACAAGGGTAACAATTATAGTACATTGAGAAGAACTGGTAAGGGAAGATTAATTTTAAAGGAGAAACTTGAATATAGGCTTAGAAATTTATACTGAAGTACAGACTCTTTGTGCACAGAGAGTGGAATCCACACATGCAATACTGGCCGTAGGGGCTTACAAGCCCTGGGGAAGAACTAGAGACTAGAAAACAGAGCCTGATCTCCCCTTTCCTGCTTTTCACTTCCTTCTCTACTCCAGCTTCCAACTCTAACTGAAACTATCTTAATGATGGAAGAAAACTCACTGAGAAAAAAAGAAAGTTACTGCCATTCTATCAGTTCAGTGAGCTGAATTGGCTTGCTGGTGACTTGGAGAAGAGCTGAAGAGGGCATAGGGAAGAGGATTGGCAGGGATGAGCAGGACCATCTGGTTGACAAAAGCCATAGGGTCAGCATAGCCATTTTTGTCTAATACAACTCCATTACAAATTACTCACCTGCAACCCTGGCTGCACTGATGCCAAAGCACTATCAATGCATATTTCTCAGGCACCATCAGTAACTTGTGGGTGGGATTACCTATTATCTACCAATAGACAGACTCATTCCTCCACCTCTACTACTCTGCTTACCGGAAAATATTTGCTTCAAATACCACACTAGGTGAGCAACAGGCATATTATTGTAGCTAATTGGAAATTCCCTGCTCAGTTTACTTTCTCCATCCTTCAGAAGAACTGCCTATTCATTAAAAATAAAATTCTTCTTTGAGACAGTTTAATTGCAATGAAATTGCTGTGAAAACACTGATAGTCTTCAAAACCTGCCTGAAAACTATGCCTGACTTTGTACTAGTCCACCTTTCCAGCTGGAGGTCAAGAAGCCTCACTTTTCAGGCTCCCCTCGTATTTGACAGTTTGCTCTCCTGGCAGGCTGATGAGGAATAAAGAGCTCAGACCCTGTCAGATAATAAGCTTCCAAGTTTCCAAATCTCCAGGTCTCTAGCTCCTGTCTGTCACAAGATGTTTAGACCTTTATAGCTACTAGGCTTTAGTCATCCTGGACTGCAGCTTAACAGTGGAGCTGACAAGGAACTGGAACCTGGAAGCCCTGAAACTGGCAGTTCCCAAATTCTGAGGCTCCTTATTCGGCAGATGCTATGATTCTATGATTTTTTGTTGCTTCTCCTCACAGAATTTAGATTCTAGGGGAAGTGGGATCATTCTGGTTCCTGATCCACTTGCTAACCTCACGCATTTGAATACCTTTGACTTGTTATGCTTAAAATGAAAACAGCATCCAAAGCAGCATCTGAACCCTATAATAATATCTTTTGTGTAGAGCTCTATGTAACTGAACAATAAAAAAAAACAAACTCCCAGAGCCCCTCTTGGGTAGAAGTCTCCGATATATCAGTGGTTATTTTTAAGAGTATTATAATATAGCAATAATTATAAACACCTTTTTTAAAAACACAGAATTCCTGCCAGAACTCTCAATTACTTTCCAAAAACTGACTCGGGTGCCCTGCAATAATATTATTTCGCATTCACTTTTGTCTCAGTCCAATGCTCTTTATTACAATTGCATGTCTTAGGAAAACAGCCCTGGGCTTTCCAGTTACTCATAGGTTTATTTTATCTTATTTTTATTTCTATTTCTTTGACGTCACTGTGTTGTGAACACAAATGAAGTGTTATTACAGCTTATGCAAGACTCCTCTCTACAAGTTCAGTTAACAATAGCAGACAGCCCAGATATGTTGAGAGTATTTTACCCTATTTACTGAAAAATTAGCCTTATATGAAAATGAAAACAATCAGAGCTAAACATGTGCAACCTGAACATTCCCAAGAGGGTTACCTTGCTTGAAAGATGTCATGGTGTCATCTGTATTATGCAGAAACATGCCTGTTCTGTAATGGAAGTTCCTTTTTCAGTACTTTAATATATCCAGAGAGAATATCTGCATCTAGAAAAGAGAAATCAGTTCAACATACAACCCCAATATATACCAAGTAAAACAGCTGAAACAAGAAAGGCTTTGATGTTTCTATTCCATGCCAGTAGCCCCTAAGACAGATGGATCCATGGACAACTCAAGAATTCCAGTCCAGCCAATGTCACAGTTTGTCTGAGGCTCATTGCTCCAGGTATCTTCGGAGACAGCTGCCATGAATAGCAGTCATGTAATGACAACCTAAGTTACAATTCTGACAGAAAATGCTTCAATATAGCAAAGATCAAGATATTTGAAAAGACTAAGTTTGAACACAGGGTTGACATTAAAACTTTACAATGCAAGTAATTTTTAAAGAGTCAACACATCAGAAACATTAGTACAGTTAAGAACAGAGAAGCCTCAAAAAGTCCTCTTGGATCTGAGAACAATTTCACCTTCACAGTCACTTCCTCTTGTAAAGAAAATTTCCCTTCCCCTCAGCAGACATTGCAACATCAGCCAGAGTAACAGATTTTTCATTCTGATACCTTAATTCTTCTTTTTCTCATCTATGTCTAAGCTTTGGTTTTCACTGCCACATCAACTTCATCACTTAAGAGGCAGAAGTTGGCCACATACTACCATGAAAGCACTTACTGACATCAGCTAAGACAGAAATTTCTACTCTGTGCTCCATTGTCTGATATATGTCATGCATCCTGGGTCCTTTAGTTTGAAGATAATATCAGAAGACAGTTGATTCAGTTGACTCTCAGAATTCACTTGAAAGGGTGGAGACCAATCTGAGGGGCTGACAACAGCCTCTGTAGCTAAGAGCTTGACTTATGAGGTGGCTGAGATCCAGCTGCAATGTAATGAAACTGTGAATGACTGAGGCTGGCTCACTGACCATGGGAACCAGTCAGATTCTCCAGCCCAGACAGGGATTATTGAAAACAAATCACAAATGTCAGTATAGGGCAGTTAAATACTACAGGAGGTATCTGAAAATATGCCTCATAGTCAGCTGAACTGGTAAATCATGGGTGTGCTGCTGGAATTTGCCACAAACTCAGTAAAATGATCTCTTTTCTTGACTAGTACCTATCTACCTGATCCAACATGTAAAGATCTGTTTGAAAATGTAGTTAACTCTTGACCTGGACAATGGGAGGTAGAGTAGTCATAATTGTTTATAGTTGAAGAAATACGTGCATCCTGGTGGTGTCTGAGTCTGCCCTGCATGACCACCAAATGGCCATATATGAATTTGAGAAGCAGCAACCTGTGATGTCTGTGACCAATGAGTGTGGATCCAAGAATTGAGAGAATCATCATCTCGTGATACCGTACCCATCAAGAAGGCCAGTAAGCAGTAAAAAATCAAATAAAGATGAGGAATGAAGACTGCTGGTTCAAAGAAATGAGGCTGGATCATTTAGTACAATAAGTTCTGACTAGAAATATCACAAACAGGTTTGCAGAAAAACAAGGATTTGCAGGAAAATATTTCTTTGTTGAAAGGGAAATTTCCTTTTTTAAAGTATCAGTGTTTCTATGGAAGTATTTATCAACTGCAAATGAACTTTCTCCCAAGCACTTTGATCTATGCACATCCCAAAGGTGAGCTATGAAGGCTCAGAGAAGCACGATGTAATGACAATTTTTAATACCTTAATAGAAAACTTTCCAAAGCAGGATTCCCTTGACAAGGTCACACAGAAATGTGTCCAGATGGGTTTTGAATACCTCCATAGAAGGAGACTCCACGACCTCTCTGGGCAATTTGTGCCAGTGCTCCGGCACCCTCATTGGGAAAAAATTTCTACGTGTATTCACATGGAACCTCCTACGCTTCAGCTTACAACCATTGCCCCTTGTCTTGTCACTGGGCTTCACTGACAAGAGCCTGACCCCATCCTCCTGACGCTCCCCCTTCACATATTTATAAGCATAAACGAGGTCACCTCCTCTTCTCCAAGCTAAAGAGACCCAGCTTCCTCAGTCTTTCCTCATAAAGAAGATATTCCACTCCCTTAATCATCTCTGTGGCTCTGTGCTGGACTCTTTCAAGCAGTTCCCTATCCTTCTTGAACTGAGGGGCTCAGAACTGGACACAATATTCCAGATGCAGCCTCACCAGAGTAGAGTAAAGGGGAAGAAGAACCTCTCTCTATTTTAAGAGAGAACATGAAACTTCTCTATTCTTTCCTGTCACATAAGCTGTATTGCTGTGAGGAACTCGAGTTACCACTCACATCCGAATGCTGGAGCAGATACAATCTAAGAACTATGGTCAAGTTCTTAAGCTAAATCTGTTCAGCTTGACCTGAATTCTCCATCATGAATCATTTGCTCAGATACAGAATTCTTCAGGCTACAGACAGGAGGTTTGGCTTGTAAAATGAAGAATGAGAGAGAATAACTACATCTCTGTCTCCAAGCAGGCAAAAATCAGGTCCCTGCTGTCACTAAGAACTGGAGATTCTTGATTCACATCGTGATACCTTAGGGTGTTCATACCAGTTCCTCAGTGTGGTTCTCTGAGGACTGTCTAGTCTGTTACACCAACACTGCCAATTCCCTCTGTGGCGACTTGCTCACAGGCAAATGATCTACATCCTTGCCTTTTCTTCAGGAGCAAGAGTTCATCATCCCTGCCATTTCATCCTCATTAGTATTACTTTTTATTAACCTTGGAGGTATAAATTTGATAAGGCTTCAGAAAGATGCTATGTCATAGACATGATAAAAACCTGGACAAAGCTTATCTGCTATTAAAAATATTAAGTTTTCCTCAAGCTGCTTGCTATGCTTTGTGCATAAAATTTGCCCAGAGCTTGACCCTTAGACAGGGAGTGAAGATATTCTCTTTTGACACCAGAGTCAACCTGTTCCATCTCATCGTTGTGGTGGCTGCCAAGAATCCTTTATTGAGATGAGTATATTTCTCTCCTCTTTGATACTTCTGGGCTGTGCCATCTTCATAAACTATAGAAGTAAAATGTGTCTCAATCCCTGGAAAAGATTTGAAGGAGAGATTCATGAAGTGCTGCTGCTGGCTTATCTTCGTTTATCACACACGGAAAAGTTGACTCCACGGCAAGTTATTGCAGCATGAGTTGTAGCCGAGCAGAGGTACGTGCACAACTCTTCCTGTGAGCATGCCCCTGATCTCCAGGTACAGGAAGGACCAGGACATTGCAGGAGTTGCCTCATTTTCTCTCCTAAAAATGAAGGATGCCAGGTGAGCATGTGGCTCTCCTCTCTCCCGTTCTTCTGACAGAAAGAGCTGTCATGTGTATCTTGGTCTCTCCAATTCTGTTCATGGGTTTCTTGGCTTTTCAGCACTGAATCTAGTTTCCTTGAATCTTAAGCCTTCGCTTCTGTGGCAAAGCAAGTATTTCTCATAATGATTACACTTAGTGTCTTGTTAGAATAATGAATGAGGTAAACAGTGGGAGATAAGTTATCAAAGGGAGTTGTTGTGTCAGTCGAGGAAACCAATGAAAACCTCAAGTGTATTGCCTGGCAGACTAATATATTTTCAAGTCTTTGTTGTTATTATATTTAAATGCATATTATGAAGTAATTTTTACCCTTCTTAGAGAGGTTGTCCTTTGAAAGTCTGCACCCCTATATATATTCTAGGAAATGAGTAACTTATAATTCGTAAGATCTTTGTATCCTATAAATACTAATTCTGTGTGATATAATGAGGTCCTGACTAGGTATTTACATAAAGCCCAGTGCTGCCTTTTGGCACCTCTACATAGTAGTTTACATTAACAGTAATGTAAGCCCTTCACATTCATTCGAGACCTTAATATAGCCCTAGGTAGTATCACATAATTTCATGGTAAATTATTTCTGTCTTTTAAGGCACAGAGCAAATTGCAGGTAAATTATTAATAACAATACTTAGATCTTATCTTCAAAGCACTTTACTAACATTAATTAATTCCTCTTCTCCTCTGAGGTAGGTAGCTGCATTATTACTTACATTCTCTACAAAAAGGAAAATTAAGACAAACCTGAGATGAAATCTGCCTGCAGCTGCTGCTGGCAATGGGATGCAGACTAACAGGCCAAGGAGGACAAGCATCCAGGACCAGCTAAAATGCTTTGCCACCAGCTATTTGCTATCATGTCCTGCTTCACGTCACTGCCTCTACAGCAGACTGAATGACAGGGTGCAATGTAAGACCCTGTTCCAGCCCCTTCTTTTCCAAGTCTGGCACCTTTAGTTACACCTACCAGTGAAGTGTGTTGGGGACAGGAATAAGGAGGTTAAGCTAAATTTGTTGAACCTTGCTCTGAGGATGGTTAACTCTACCAGAAGAAAGAAGACAGCTGGGACACCACAGTTTTAAACCATTTCAGCCAGATTTATTGGAGGTTAATCATCTGCAGGCTCAATTTCAAATATGGAAGTAGAATTTAAGTCAAAAGAGGAAAAAATATTGAACTTTGAAAAATAATTAATTTTGTTGTTTGGGTTTTTTTGGTTGTTTGGGTTTTCTTTTGTTTTGGTTTTGGTTTTCTGTTGTTTTTTTTTACCTCCCAGTATCTCTTACAAGGCTTTCAAAAATAATTCCGAATTTTAAGTAGATTTTAAATTTTTTTTTTGTATTATTAATACCATATAACATTTGTTCCTACTGCTACTGGTATATCAAAGTATGACAGCAACTGGTCACTGAAATATGCTGGTATTTCTCTGCTTTCAGTTGTTAAGGGCAATTACACTAAGCTAACTGAAGTATTTTACCTCTTTTTGTGAGTGAAATTGATTCCTGGTTACATTGATATACAACAGATTCCTGTATTGTGCTAAGATTAAAATGAGAACATTTCAACAATGATGTAATGAAAGAACATGTGCACAAGACAGAAATATGAAAAATGCACAAAAAAGTGGTACAGGGACAATTTTCACGTTTCCAGTAGAAATTCTGAAATGGAATCCTAAATCCCTCTTTGCTTTAAAAATGTATTCTCCTGCTGGAATTCCACAGAATTTCATGTGATTTTGCAAAAACTAAAACTGAACTTAACACAGGGACTTTTTTCCTAATGAAAACTAAGAAATGGTATCTAATCAGCCTGTCTTTAGACAGCTGCTAGGATTCTACTCACATCTCAAGAGCAAGCATTGTTCTCTTTGCAATTACATGGCCCAGTATTGCCTCCTCCTGTAAGGAAGCCTCAACAGCCTCAGTAAAGGAAACTTACAGAGCAGTGCCCTCAGAGAGCTATAGTATGCCCACAATTCAGAGCTTATCTGTTGGTGGGGCTGAATTTACCCCCAAAAATTCATCCGTCAGCATGTGCAGAAGCAGAGCTGTTGTGTTCTGCAGTCAGGAGTGCTGCTGCACTCATTGATCTCTGCGGTCCAGTCCACTGACGTCAAAACCGTGGGCTGGAGATGCCTAGCTCTGTCCTTTGGCAATGGAAGAAAGCTTGAACAAGCTTGGTGGCCCAGTCAACTGCCTAATGGTGGGGCAGCTTTGCTGTAGCAAAGTATCTGTGAAACTAAAGCCATTCAACTCCTGGCTGTGGCCATGGATGGAATCTGGAAAGTTGTTCCTGAACTAGGAATGGATGTGGCTCGCCTGTGTAAAGGTCTCAGAAAAGTGTTCTAGAGTCTAATTGCTGATAGATATCTGCTAATTAGTTATGTTTCTGAGGGTCAGCAAACTCAGCCAAAAGAAATTGAGAGGTTCCCAGTGGAACATCAACAATTAAGGAGTTAGGGAGTAATTTTTTTCAGGTACTACTGCTTTTTGAAGTGTGATTTGCTAATGGCTCTAGCTCTAACTAGGGAAAGCAGCAAGCACATGTCTAAATGCATCCTTCTCTATCTCAGGCTTCAGTCCATTCCCCAAAACTAAAGGGCTATTTCTTTGGAAAGAGGCACAACAAGCAAAGCCAGTCTTGTAATAACAAGGGAGACATGCCTCACCTTCAATGTCCAGACAGCATCCAAGGACTGCAGACGGATCACTTTCAGCAGAGGAAATCCAGGGATCTGGGTGCAGGCTAAGCCACCCCTTGTCCCATCTCACTGCACCTGATAGCAAAAGAGAGCTGTGTCTGATCCCTTAGCAGTTGTTCAACTCTCTGTTTCACTGGAGTCCAGGCTGTAAGCAATGAGGAAAGTAGAGTCTTATTGTTAATGTAAACATTTTATTTTCTGGGGGTTTTGTTGTTGTTGCTTGCTTGCTTGCTTTCTCTCTTTCTTTTTCTTTCGTCCTCTTTTCCTTCCTTTCTTCCTCTTTTCCTTCCTTTCTTCCTTCTTTCCTTCCTTCCTTCCTTTCTTTCTCTCTCTTTCTTTCTTTCTTCTTTCTCCTTTTTTGTGTTCATTTGTTTGGTTTGGGGTTTTTTGTTGTTTTGGGGGGGTTGTGGAGTTTTTTTTTTTACTTTCCAGTTTTCATGCACCAGGAGACCTTCCCATATTTTTTATTCCCTTATTTTAAGGGCAGAGCATGTGATTCTGTGCCTGCATGTGCACTCAGTGACTATAACTATTCCTGGGAAAGAGCCAGGAAGAAAAAAAAACCCACAAAGTTTTAGTTTCCTCACACTGTCAAGCACACTTTAAAGAGTATTTTTATATGACAGGATTTAGGACTGTTTAAAGCCATCCACTACAGGCTGTCAAACAAGGGTAGTGAAATTTTAGTTTCCCCTGCTCGGGCCTCTCTTGCAGCAGTGGGAGGGCAGCTGCCTACACAAGGCACTTTATGTCCATATCTAGATAGGTGATCCAGACATCAAATGAACATGGTTTTTACGTCAGCATCTTATACTAGCTCTAAAGTTTAGTTTCATTGCATGCTTTTGCTGGTGTCTACAGCCAATCATGCCACCATCACCCTCTCCTCTTTTCAACAGTTTTCAAGATGGGGAATATGTGTTTGCTTGGTGATTGCACAAATGGAACGATTAAACGATGCCTGTGATATTGAAACTGGGTTATTTAGCTTTGGGCTTCTCATAATAACACCAACTGAGACTAAACTCAAGCTTGGTAATATGTAGTCTTGAATTTATCTTTGGTTGCCCAATAGCTTTAAGACTGTCTACAAAATCTATTCTGAATCATATTTACTTCTCTGAAGCTGCCAAGTTTCTGAGGAGGATCAGATCCCAGCCAGAAACCCAAAAGCCTGATTAGCTGTCCCTCTACATACTCTAAGATTTTTACAGGGAGGAAGAGACAGTCATCCATCTATATTGAAGCTGAGGCTATGTAAAAAGCTTTATGAATCTGTGTAGCTATCCCTCAGAGTCACTTCAAATTTAGTAACACCTAAGGAATTAAAAGTCAGATTGCTACTTTGAGTCTCAGACAAACCAACAAAAGGTAAGCTGCTGAGATGTGAATCCATATAACCTCCATTCAATGCTCAGCATGTGGCCTGCTCTTGCATGCCATTGCAAAGAGAAGTATCAGTCACCTAGGAGAGAGAGAAGTAGAGGCACATGGTATCATCATGGCTAGACTTCGCGAACGAAGATTTGGGAAGGGCTCTACTCACGTTTGTTGCACACGCTTTGGTGGCTAAAAAGGCCAATATGAGATAGGCATGTACGGTTGCAAAAGACACAGCAGAAAGACTCCTTAGATAGTGTGTTCTGCAAGGCACGATTCTTTCTGCGCTGTCTTTTCTCCTCAAGGGAGATCCTGCGTGCTTTCTCAAAAGCATCTGCAGCATTATAGATGGTGTGTCTCCAGGCCTCCCTCTTGGAGTCCAGAGTAGACCAGTTATGAAGATCAACGTGGCCAAGGCTGAGATGTTGTTTCAGGGAGTCCTTGTATCTTGTCATTGGAGCTCCTCTCTTGCGGCAGCCGGTGGCAAGTTCACCATAAAGCAAGATCTTAGGGAGGCCGTGGTCCTTCATCCTTGAGACGTGCCCTGCCCATCGCAACTGTGTTCTCAGTAACATGGCCTCAATACTTGTGACTGCTGCTTGTTCCAGAACAGATGTATTGGTCACATAATCTGACCAGTGGATGTTGAGGATTGTGCGGAGACAGCGTTGATGGAAGCGTTCTAGGAGACGCAGGTGGTGGCGGTAGATGACCCATGAATCTGATCCGTACAAGAGAGTAGACAGCACTATGGCTCTGTAAACTCTGATCTTTGTACTTTTCTTCAGGTGTTTATTTTGCCAAACTCTTTTATGAAGCTTTCCAAAAGCATTATATGCCTTTGCTAGCCTGTTGTCTATCTCTCCGTCAATCTTGCCATCCGAGGAGATGAGGCTACCTAGGTAATTAAACTGCTGAACTGATTTGAGCTCTGATTCGCCAATGGTGATATGGGGATGATGGAAGACTTCCTGAGGTGCCGGTTGATAGAGAACTTCTGTCTTCTTTAAGCTGACTTCCAGCCCAAAGAGCTCGGCAGCGTCTGCAAAGCAGGATGTTAAAGGTTGCAGAGCTGCTTCTGTGTGTGCAACAAGGGCGGCATCATCAGCATAGAGCAGCTTCCGGACAAGATGATTTAAGGTCTTAGTGTGGGCCTTCAGTCTCCTTAGATTGAATAGGCTTCCATCAGTACGGTATCGGATGTAGATACCGTCCTGATCATCAAGGTCTGCTGTGGCCCTTTGGAGCATCATGCTGAAAAAGATTGTGAATAGGATTGGTGCTAGCACGCAGCCTTGTTTCACACCATTAGTTATCAGAAAGGGCTCAGAAAGTGCATTGCCATATCTGACTTGGCCGTGCTGATCCTCGTGGAGTGAGATGATCATTTTAAGGAATTTGGGGGGACAACCTAAGAGCTCCAAAATCTGCCACAGGCCTTTTCTGCTCACAGTATCAAAAGCCTTGGTGAGACGAAAGGCTATTTTTCTTGCATGACAGGATGGCAGTGCAAGGTGTGCTTGGTGGGCGGTTCTCTTCTTCCTCAACAATTCCTGGATCTCTTGATTGTTTTCATCAAACCAGTCCTTGTTCTTCTTGAGGGAGAACCCTAAGGATTCTTCAGAGGATTGCAGGATGCTGTTTTTAATATGATGCCAAATTGTTTCAGGAGAGGAATCTGCAGAGTCTGTGGAATGGTTTTCGAGCCTAGTTTGAAAGTTTGCCTGGAATCTGTCTCTTACGGTGGCTGATTGGAGATTGTTAAAGGAAATCATCATCCGAGCCCAAGCTTTAAGCTTAATGTAAATGTTTTTGGGTCCTTATGTATATAGGAGCAGGTCTACCTGGAAAAGGCCCCATTCTTACCAGCCCCTTCTGTGTAGCATCTGCCAGAAAAAAACCATGCAGTTTTGGCTATCCCACATTGCAAGCCTTGGTCAGAATTCTTGTTTGTTTTGCACTCCTGATCTCAGCCCAGGCTTGAGTGCCTTGTCTCTTGCACAAGCAGCCTAAACCTTTCAGATCAGCCCTGCTTCAGCAAATGAGAATGTGCACAGGGAGGAAAGGGGAAGAGAGGGCAGCAAGACCAGACTCTTGCCACATTCAGGCAAGATGTTCTGAACTGTTTCCCAGCAGCTGAGATCAGCTTGGGCAAAATATCAGTGTGCATGGAGCCAAAGCCCAGTGCTCAAGACCAGGATGAAAATACAGTGTAAATATAATCATTCAAAGCTGCTGAGCATCTGGTTTGCTTGGAAAATGCCAATGGCACTGCACTGCACAGTGCACAAAATCTCTGAGTGCAAGTATTGGAAACACTTCAGAGGCATTAGCTGTACTTATTCTGAAAAACCATGAAAAATTAGGTCAAGTAGAGCTCCTGCTGAAATGAGTGTCAAAGCCAGTACAGGCACTTTTGAACTACGCTATGCTGTGCTATGTGGTTGTTTTGAAGTTTGGTTGCCTTGCCAAAAATGCAGTCTCCTAATACCCCACCAAATCTCAACAGAGCAGGGCAGTAAAGAATGAGACCCCTTGAAGGTAACATAGGAATTGTCCTTTTTCAGTAATCTTATAGCCTACAGGACTTCCAGCACTGAATGTTGTAAAAAAATCCTTCAAGTGATCAGGACAAAGAGCAGCCACTCAGTGTCTATTGTCTTAGCTACAATGAAATGAGCATTTTAAATATATGTGATGCGGCATCATTAGTCCTCTCCGTACAAGCTTGAATCCAGTATTTTTATCAGGGGTACTCAATGTAGGCTAAAAAAAAAAGGTAGGTTGTTTCTACTGTCTCCAGTTCAAGGCAGATAAATGAGGCAAAGATTGATAACATGATTTGGCCCAGGTCGCTCTACAGTCCAGTGACAGAGATGAAAGTAAAGTTGTGATCTCCTGAGTCTCATCTGGATCTGTCAAACCACAGCATCACAATACATAAACCAAAGTATTCACCTTGTTTAAACTAGGAAGATAGGCTCAAGTCAAATGGCCAAATATTACATCTTGACAAAAAAAAAAAAAAAAAAAAAAAAAATAAATTAAAATTGCTCCAAAGCCTAGAAGAGTATAACCATCCTGTAATAAAAAATCATTAACCTTCCCAGAAGGCTTGTCTTTCCCAGAGGCACTGTTTGTCTCCACTCCTTCTAGAGCCTCCCCTCCCTCTTTCTTCCCTTTCACTTCATTTTATATAAATATTTCTCTTAACTGCCTTACATAAGATCTTATGTTTTAGCTAAAGCAAGGTCCTACTTTCAATCATACCTGGGTCCTTTCACCACCATAAAACTACTCTGATCAAAGAGACATTAATAAAGCCACCTTCTTTTGGTTTATTTGCTTTTCTCTTCTGTCTCGGCAAAGTGCATTGAGCCACATAATAAACATTTACAACCAGCATTAGAAAAGAAATGAGGACTGTAACTGTCTCACATTTTGTCTTTCACTTACATTTAAGACTGTAGCAAACATAGTGTGGGCTGCAGGAAATAGAATCTAGGGTACTTTGGTAGATTGGGTCACTCTCACCTTAATTTCCAAAGCCAGACATGGGTGGGAGACATCCCTTAGGCAATAAGTGGAGTAAGGGGAGACTTCCAGTTGCCACCTGTGGTACAGACACATTTTATTCTTCTCCCCAGTTCATCCATCTCTTTTGCCACCTGCTCTTCAATGGCATTTCTCAAGTTTCTGAACTACCCTCAGTTCCCAGGTTTTGTTTCACAGAAGCCTGCAATGTAAAAAGGAAATAATAAGGACACATCTGTGACATTTACAGTTGATATTAATGCCTGTGTTGTAAACATCAGGGAAGGGAATAGTGGCAGGAGCTAGCAGTACTTTCTTGAATAGCAGCAGGCAAAGGGTCAGTGATAGTTTTCCTAATGCTCATCACCCACCATGACTTCCTTCTTCAGCTCCTGGTGCGTGTGAAGGGTCAGGAGATGAAATGAGGCAGGGGAGCACAGCCAGGGCAAACTGTAAAAGTAATTTCTGTAGCGTCACAATAAATTAAGCTCCAAGATGATAGATTATATCTAACAGTTTATAAAGCTGGAAAAAGGAATTGAGTGATCTCCGAGCATGTCACTAAGTTTGGGAAAAAATCTTCATTGAAGATGGTTTTTGTTGTTTTCTTATTGTTGTGGGATGAAAAGCTTCAGTATTTGCCAAGGAAGAATGACAAGAACAGTAAAAAAATAACAAAACTACTATAACTGATTTGGAAAAAACAATGCCAAATTAATCTTAGAAGGGACAGTGAGCTGTGGTTGCAAATGCTGGGGATGAAATCACTTTCAAGTGCTGATGGACCAAAAGGTACTCTGGTGAAGTGGAAAAGTGCCCTGTGGTGAGACAAGATCTGGTGCTCTTGACATGACTTCTGCTGCCCTCCAGGTTAGCTGGGCACATCTCAGAAGACAGTCTAGCATTTGTTCTCTCTTTCAAAAACTGTCTCTCAATGGTGTGGTACTGCATTTATTTTTAGAGACCATTTCCTCCATTTAATAGTAAGAAAGCAAATAAGAAAGAAAGTCTGTCCTGACTATGAAAGTAGTGATAGTGAAAAATAAATCTTCCAAATATCTTAAAAGTAGGAAATACCTGAGAAGGGGTGGAAGATCACACAGAAACCTCAAGGTCTCTTTATCATTAGTATATCCTAGCAGAAACTGGGAACTTGGCACTTGTACTGAAGAAGAGGGACAAAATGTTATGGACTTTTTTTTTAATTATGAGGAAATGATAAGAAAAATGGTAGAAACCATATAATTTGCAACTAATTGAATAAAGTATTAGTAAATGAACCAAAAAAAAATCCTTCAATAGGATGAAGTACTGGGTTATTATTTAAGTGTCTTACATCTCTCTTTTACAAACTGCTTAAACAGTTCTGTTTGTTCTTTTACCTCTTGACTCTACAGAATCTCCTCTGCACCTCTTTTAAACTGTTGTAGTATTGCTGACTTTAGTAAAACTAGGCCATTTTTTACCTTCTGGATATGTCCATGACTACTTCTGAGAAAGGACTTCTTGTCTTAAATAAAAAAAATATCTAATCCAGTATTACTTTCCAAAAGTATTTTTATCATGTGTATGTTAGATTCATGTGCTGCTTTCACCTTGACAAAGAGCAAGAATGAGAAGCAAGTCTGCACATGCACAAATAGAGAGTTACAACCTACAGGACAAAATCAAGAGTGGAATATTAGTAGAATCTCATTCTGGCTTAGGTGAAAACTGATAGGGAGCAAAAATATTCTTAGACCCATGTCTGTGGCAGCTGCACAGTAAGATGCTGCTCTCAGGCATATTTGTAGCTGTAGGTGACAGAATGGTGGATGAAGTAAGTCCATTAACTTGGCAAGTGTCTTGATCTTTAATTACAACCCATTAGCTATCCTCCACCTGTCCGCTTCATTTCTTTTACAAGAAAAAGAAATGGTGGGGTGATGATCAGCACTGAGATAAGGATGTGCAGATTTCAGGCAGAGATCAAGAGGAAGAAAAGCTTTGTCGGACATGCTTCTGTGAAACCAGAGGCAGATGTGAGGACAGACTGCTCAGCTGCTCTCTGTACAGTGTTTCCCTGTGTTTACCCCTGAGAATGGTTAAAGCCCATCAGGCCTTTGAATAGCATTAAATTTACAAAATTTAGGAATACAGCCTTATTGGCACACAATATCAATGAGAAAATGAAACAAGGAGAGGCTAAAGGCATTCTTAAAGTCTTAAAGGACTATTTCAAGTCTGGAAGACAGATTCCCTATAAAGAAATACTCTTCAGGTGTTATTCTGACATCTGTTCTATTAACTCCCCCAAATTTCCCAGCTTGCTCTAGTGAACTTGTCTTACTCGAAAGCCTTGCTGGGAAAATACAAACTGCAAACAGTGCAAATTGACCCCTGATAGCCCCAGAGAGTGCTTAGAAAGCCACATCATCAGTAGGCAGCAGGGTATACTTTGAGTTTGTACATACCAATTCAGTCAGGATTACCCTCTCCTCTAGAAAGCAAAAGGAAGGGGAAACAAGAAGAAGGAAGCAGAAATAGCTCTCCTCATTGAAAAAAAAATCTCAGCATTTGAGAAGGTTTCAAAACCTCCTTAGAGACACAGAAAAGCTTCTTTGAAATTTTGAAGGAGAGATGTCTTCAGGCTGGCATCTGCTATTTACATATAGTACCTGCACATCCTTTTAATGCAGATAGTGGAAACTGAGTTTATAATATTTTGTCACAAAGCAGAACAGGCAGAAGGCTTGAAATTCTTTGAGTTAGGCATAAAAGTGAAAAATTGGCAGCTGGAAATAGGTTTCCATAACTGAATCACTGCTTGCAAAGTATTGGTGGCTCTCTGTCCAGCACTTAAAAGACCAAAGATGATATGCAGCACAGCAACTGTCCCACTGTAGAGATGAATCCTGTTGAGATTTTCCATATGGATCACAGACAACACAGGAAACATGCACACAGCATCTAACATACAGGAGAAATATAAAATTGCAAAGGCAACTCAGAAGACTTTCAACTCAGGGTCCTGTCTTCTCCCATCCATGAATATATTTCCTTCAGATCATAAGAATGTCTAAGAAAAACCATTATATCTTATGCAGAATTGATTTCAATGGTTTGGGTCTTCTTAAGTGCAATGAGAATGTACTTTTAATACATTTACTTTAATAGAGAGGTCAGATATTGCATGGGCTCTAGGGATTTCATCTCTCACTTGTCCTCTGATGGGCAAGACAAGAGTTTTTACTATCCTCTGTAGATAAATAATTCTCCAGGGCTGCTAAGACAGTACCTTTCAGTGGAAGCAAGTACATGAGTTCATAAAGTTTACCTTTTTATAGTCATTTTGTAGTTAGTCACCTTTAGAGATGGGAAGTCTATAGAGAGGATATAACTGAAATTGTTTTCAAAAGAGGGGCCATATTCAGTCAAGCTGCCATCCCAGCCTACCCTTCCCCATCCTCTGAAACTCTGAACACACTCCCAGCACTTATGAGGAAGCAATGCCCTCAGGCACACTGTCATTTGCCTGCATCATAGAATTATAGAAGCATTTAGGTTGGAAATGACCTTTAAGAACATTGAGTTCAGTCGTAACCCTGACACTGCCAAGCATCAATGCAAGAAAACACACTATCTGCAGATTTTCCTGATTCTGCACTGTGTCATATGGGGGCTGTGCCTACAATATAATCTATTGGGAAAGAGGGCTGCTGGATGTGAACACAAAACAGCTGTCTCCTCCATTCAGGCATGACCTGGAAGGAAGGATTACCTTAGTACCATAGGCATGTGTGCATGAACACTTGGGTGCATTACATAGCAGTGCTTTATGCTGCATGATCTCACTCTTGTTCATTTCTTTCTTCTCCTGCTTTAACACACAACCCTGTGTCTCCCTTCAATAAGCTGCCCATAGAGACTGAATTGGGATCTCCCATAACAAAAATCATGAGTGAATCTATTAATGAATAAGAGCTAGTGTGCTTCTAGGGTTAATGTTAATCTCCTAGTTAGGCCTCCTGGGGAAAAGGGCAAAGACCTTCCCTGTGCAGTGACACGCAGTGCCTTGGGGAACCAATTCTTCAGGTTCATTTATGGACACTCTTGTACTTGTATGCTCACTCAGTCTAAAGGAAGTCAAGAGTGCTGCCTGGGAAAGTGATGCACACCCACCCATAGAAAGAGCCGCAGCATTGGCCTCATTACTCCTAATGCTCTGCTGGAGCAGGTTCAGCAGCCACATCTCCGTTTTACCAGTAGGGTAGGCTTTTCTCTTTGTTCTGTTTCCCACTCATTTGCCACTCTTTCAAATGCTCCTCTCCAATCAAGAAAAACAAAGCTGTACTGTGCCAAATGCTCAGTACTGCACACTGGCTGGTGGAGCAGTTATCACACCAGCCTGTAATTAGATGGCTTTCAAAGCCTTGCTTTTCCTTCTGTTCCATTCCCATCCCTGATAAACCCACTCTCTCCTTTCTCACCGAAGGGGACCAGAGCCATCCTCCAGGCATGTATTACTCCCATTATTGTCAGTGGGAGTCACAAGAGCACATCAGGGAAAGAACAAACCCTTAAGGGAAAGAAACCTTTGACGAAATCCAGCCACCCCATGCTAGGGCTCGGTATGAATTCTAAGCAGTCAGATCTAAAGAAAATGAGGCTATATTTGCTGAAGAACTTTTCTGAAGTACAAAAATGTCTGGTTTTATCTTGTACTTTGTGGGTTTCCTTACTGCATCACATCTCTGCTGGAGAGTGGGTGACTCTCTTAACTTCTTTAGAGTTTTTCCAGATTTACATTGCACAACTTTGGATCTCAATTTCTGGATCAAATGAATGGAATAACACTTCTGATATTTGTTTCTTTTGTTAGAAGAGGATAGATTTGTTATCTAATTAACATGCTAGTAATTAAGGATTCCAAGATGATGTACTAATTTCTCTCTCACACACACACATTCTTTCAAAATATTACCAGCAGTAATTGCATTAACATCTTTTCTTTTCCTGTTCTCTTTGGAAATTATTAGGCTTTCATTTAATCTTTTTCTTATTTCACAAATATACACACATTTCCTTTGCTCTGAAGATTTGTTACAGACTTGAAAATTTTTTTGTGTGAACACAGGGAATATTCAGTGCCCTTCATTTTTTCAAATTGTTTTAAACAGAAGGTGAAAACTTGCAAGTTATTTTTTTTTCCCCATGGATATAAGTCCAGATAATTCTTGTGATAGAAGGATAACTCATGTAGGTACACCAAGTCATCTGAAACTGTCATGGATTTAGAACTGTGGATTACTACCATGAGACTCTAAGTATTAAAACCATGCTAAGGACAGTCTATTGTTTGCTGAGGACTTCTTTTTAGTGACCTCAAATCAAGCTGTAGAGGACTGTAAAATAACCAATCTTTTTGGGTTGTTTTTTTTCCGGTGTGATGAAATGCATAAAACAGGATAAGTTAGGAGACAGGATAGTTCATCTTAGTTTTTATTCATTTTGGGTCTATTATTTCCTTAGCTTTTTAAAATATTTTGTTTCAAGATAGAGGTTTTAGCTACATGGCTGAAAGCTACTATGCAGAACTTGGTCTGAGTTGCCACCAGGTTGAAAAGCTGAACCATAAGCCCAGGACTTTTATATTCTACCTAACAACAGTAGTCCCCCAACCTTGGTGCCTATGCAGCAACAATGCTGCAATGGTTATGAGTCACAAGCAACACAGACTTTTGCTCTCATTGGTTTGAGCTTTCTCACTTCTCCAGCTGTAACAGCTAGGATATCTACCTTAGAGATCCAAACCTTGTAAATCCTTGGTGGGCAGTGGGCTACTCTCATCTAAGCTCATTAAGAGATGTAACCTCACTTTGTTTCTTGCAGTTTTAATATGTGTCAGTCACAAAAACAAATAGCCCTAGTTTCTAGGCTGAAATATTAATATTTAGTGTTGCCCTACTGCCCCTGCTTTCTAGGAGGTCAGTTGGGAAGAAGAAACATGATCCAGACATTGAATCATAACCCTGATTCAGGTATCAACCTTGACCTGCAACTTCAGCTTCTCCAAAGACAATTTTCAGTTCATGCCTGAGACTGAAAATAATAGCTGGCTATTCATTACCACACCATGACAAGAGTACTCATTCTTTTTTTCCTATCCCTTCACTTTCTGCTGCATTTTATGTCTCATCTGCATTTATTAGCCTGTCTCTCTTTGTCTGGGGAAAACAAATTGACTGAAATCTATGACCATAGTGGTAAAATCACAGTGTTTGGTTGCAAGCCAACTTGATGCTACTTAAATGATAAAAAAGAATGAGAAAGAAACAACTAGGTTTGTAGCTCCCTTATGTGTATAAGCTTAAAAAGGAGTAAATCTGCATTTTAGTTCTTCTGGAACTTTGAATTGAGCCTGAGACCACTAAATCAACCCCTGCTTATGCTCCAGGTGTCCAGTTTGAGTTAGAACAGAACTAATTCTGTTCAGTGTTTTTACTTTTCAGGTAAATAACTGCAATTTCTGAAATCAGCAGTGTGTTTTTGCAGACAGTGTCTGCTTCTAATAGTAATAAGACCTAATGTTTAGAGTTAGTACTAAGCGTTGGTATACAGACCAAGTTAACTGCAAAATTTTGTTTCATGTTGGGGGATGCAGAGTAAAAGGCGGCATCTACAGGGGGGAGGTGGACAGTTCAGGTTCATAAATATCATATTCTGTATAAAGCTGAGGGATCACGAGGCTCAAGCTCTCTTTTTCAATGGCCAGTATCTGAGGAGATCTGTCTTTCTGCCTTTGATCCCAGCCCATGAATTCATGAATCCAGTTCCAGGATCCAGTTCCTGAATCTGGTCCACATCTGCTGCTGAGTCCACTCTGGGACTTCTGCCACAGGATTAGTTGTGACAGTGGCGTAGTTGCCATCAGTTGAGTTGGATTCTGTATGGATTTTCTATATATTTGTGTATATGTACTTTTAGTTTTCCACACCACAATTCTCTTTCCCTTATTCCCATTCCCTTCCTGTAGTGGGGAAGTAGTTGTCTACCACTAGTTTAGGAGCCAGCTCAGATCTAACCCTTGACACCAGGCCAGAAGGAAGGAAGACAGGCTGTTGTTAGTGCCATAGCAAACCTAGGATTATGTTTCTGGGAAAAGAGATTTAGCTGTATGGCTTGAAGGACAAACATGAGGCAGCTGCAGTTTTAGATCTTTGCTGAGAATACCTAATACAGTCTGGTTGAACATAGACATATACAAGCTATTTCAGGGTTAGAAGTGGTCCAGTTGTGGCAACACATTTTTCCAGACAGGCTAATGCATTCTATATGTTGTTTCTCTGCTTTAGAGAGGAAATAACACATGTCATGGTAAACATGTGTTACATAAATATTTATGCAAACTATTTCAAGTGCTTGGGTGGTAATAAATTGCTATTGGCTGGTCTGCTAAAGCCTATTGTTTTGTCAGGTTAGGTAGCTGGTGCTGATGCAAAAAAGTTAAATAAATAAACCCAAAGATCTCCCTGCCCATCTCACCCAACGGAGATGAATCTTTCAGCTTCCACTGATAGGCTGCAATGGGAGCTAATGCTAAGCTGATATTTTGCTGTGTCTTTTTCATATCCAGACGTTTCATCTTTAGGAGTAGACTGGTTTTCTTAGGAGGGTGGAAGGGTGAAACATGTAGTGTAGTATCAAAATATTATCTTAACAAAGCCACACAAGGTGCCTTTAACTAGAGGAGAAGATTAATTCTGGGTGGTGGAAAATCCCAAAACTGGTATAGAAAAGCTGTATACATCGAAGGAACATATAGATTGTTACAGAGGATTGAACCATTAGTCCTGTAATTGTCTGCAATTGGTCTGTCATGTATTTTATGCAGGTAATCCAGAAGTAAGACTCTCCATAGGGCCAAGTCAATTGAAATTAATGATGTATGTAGGACAGGAGATCTGTATGCTGAAGTAGAGAGGAGGGAAGGAAAAAGTTTATGATGAAAACATGCAGAATTTTTAGTCTGAGTGGAAAAGGTAATCCATTGCTATTGTGGTAGCCTTATTTGTTTTGCTTTTATGCAAAGCACAACATGCCCTCCATTAAACTGATAGGTAGGGGAAATTTCCATGGAAACAGCAGGACTTCATTTCATTTAAACTCTGCTGCCTGATTTCATTGTCAAGTGGAAATCAATGTGTTGGTAACAGAAGAAGTGTTCAAAGTATTTCTTAGAGATGTCACCTGTGGAAAGGGAGGAGTGCAGTCATCTGCCCTATCCCATCACTGCTCAGCTGAGCAGGAGCCACCACTCCACATTTTTTTTTTTCTCTTTAGTCAATACTCTTCTCAGTTTCACTGCTCACTTTCTTTGCCTGACCTCACATGCAAATATTATCCTCCCTGTCTGTGGGGTTATACACAGAGACAATTAGCAGTGCCTGGATTAGTGCTTCAGCTCTTTATTCTTCACCCAGAACCAGGAGTATTGTGCAACCAAGAAGTGAGGCTTATTTGTAAACTGGAAAAATAAAAAGCCAAAACAATAAATGATCAAACAAAACAAAGAAATAAACAAAACAAGAAAATTAACAAGACCCCCAGACAAAACAAAACAAAATAAAACAATAAAAACCCCAACTGTGAAAAGCAGGAAGGAGCCAGAATTATTTAAAGAGCCACTTCTTCATGTGCAGTCAATGGAAAAAAAAAAGACCACAAATTCCTTGCAGCACATCATAGCCCAGCTCTTTTCTTGGTTTATCTTCTCACATGCCTTAAGCAACTATCCTTTTTCTCCAACAAGAACATAATCTTTAGAAGTCTTTCTGTGGAGCCCAGTAGGTAAAGGTATACACAATTCCCTGCATTATCCATTCCAATACATGCACAGACTGAGAAAACATTGCTTCCACACCTCTTCCTAGCTGTGTTTCTCCTACAGAGGCATTGGAAAAAGACAGCCCTCTCCACTACTTTTACCCACCTCCAAATGTCAATGTTGAGTCTCATTTTTGTTCCTTTTTCACCAACATATGCTCTAAAGGCAGAAGGGTCCAGGGCAGGAATAGAGGCAGAACTAATTGTATTGGTGTAAGAATGGGAAGGGGCTATGAGACAGATCTGGTAAGGGCGTTGATATTCTACAGGGTGAAAAGTTATCTTTAGAAAGCCCCATAGCTTTGTAAGAAGAAGCCACAGGGAGGACATCACTGTGGGATTACAGGAAGACTACCACCCAAAGTATTCCTTTTGAATGCAGAAGCTGGAGACACAGAATTTTAGCAATGGTTCTTCTTTCAAGCCTGTGGGTCTTAGTGTCATGCAGGGGTGTACCAGCCCCACTAGAGACACCTCAGTAGCTCCTGCACAAAATGCTTTGCCTCCAGCTAAATACTCCCCTGCTACAACCTCTGTACAGGCAGGAACTCGGGTCCCCTCCCCTTGCCTTCGGAAATGCTCTTCACTTACACCCATGTAGTTGCAGAAGTAACTTAGCTCTGACCTAGATTTTTAGGTGGCCTGTGGAGTCTGCAAAGGTGGTGCCATAGAAAACACCCTTTGGCCTTCAGAGCCTGTGAGGCCGTGGTTAACGACTTAGAAGGGGTTCCAGAGTGATACTGGGTTTTGATATTCTGTGTGAGCTTTTTTGGTAATGGAGTTTACCCAGACCTTGTAATCAGATTTTGTTCTGGTTTGTTTTGTTTTGTTGTTGGTTTTTTTCCTTTTTCTGGGATTTTTCCAATCTTTAATATATTTTTAAGTGTGGCCATCAGAGGAAGGTATAATTCAGACAATGGTGGCAGAAAAGGAGCTATTTTATTGGGAAAGGGGACACAGGAGAGAAATGTGTTGAGAGGCAAAAGGACAAACCCTGAATTAAATTCAGTGTAGATGAGTGTAGGACTCTGGAGTCTTGGATTCCCAGTCCTGGCCTTTAATCACTGCATATCCTCTCTTGTCTTAAACTTGAAGCAAATCTTAAGCAGCAGATAAAGGTTTCAAACTAATCATAAATTACATCATCAATGCTTCCCTTTTGGCTGGAATAATGGCACAAGTACATAGTCTCTAATCTTCATAAAGGCATTTTTTAAAAAAGATACTTACTGTTTAAAACCTTGTTCATTCTCTCCACCTATGTATCTTGTATCTTTGTTTGGCTGCTGGTTACTAGAACCTCATTCTATTTGCTCCAGTCGTGTACTGTCTTGCACAGCTAAAACAATGAAGAAGTCAGATCAATTTATCTCTCAACATAGTTGCAAAGCAAAAACATCAGAGTTGCTAGTTTATTCCTGTCAAGCTCACTTCAACATTACAAATTGCACTTTCTTCCTAGCCTGTCAATCAGGAGGTGTAATACATACAGAAAGGTGCTTTCTCTTGATGAACAAAATTTCCAGAGAAGGAGGAAGCAGGAGAAACCTGGCCAGCCTCACAGTCAGGCTGGGAAGATTTCACCTGACGAGAAAGTCATTACTTCAAAACACTGCAGTGCCAAGAGCAGCCAGCAACAGAAGAACAAACTGGAGATAATGCTGTAGAAAACTCCATGGAGACTACTACTAGAGTTCAGCTGTGTTTTGCAGAAGGCCGGTGCTTTTTGTTTATTGCAACCACCCACAGCAACACTAGGGTGATCTTTGCCTTTGGCAACCCCTCCATGCCCCATCATTGCCATGTGCAGCTCTCCAAGCCTGTTCCTAGCAGTGGCATTTCCTGCACTGGGGAATGTGCCTCAATATTTTTCTGCTTCTTGATGTACCTCAGTTGCATCATGTCGTACAGGAGGGACCATTGTAGCCTTCCAGATGAATCAGCTGAGCCCTGTTCTGTCATGAGTCTGGTTTATCTTCAAGGGGGAAAGGAAAGTGGGCTCTGTGTAATGCACTAGGACCCAGTGATCCCCAACATCATTACCAGGAACAGCAGAACCTTTTGCTACTTGCAAAAGTTTTTACAAATACTTCCCCTTCGTAATAAAATCTGATTTGTTAATTACATAAATAACTAATTATTTTATTAATAAAAAAATCTATAATTAGTAAATTATCAAGTTATCAATAAAATTTTTTAAGCCACATTTTAATCTAGTTAGAATAAGGGGATCCAACTGGGATCAGGCTTTTCTCTTCTGGAGGCTGTGCTAGCAGGCAGAGACAGATCTGTGCCTAAAGTGTGATTTTGCTTAAAGTGTGTACAGGTAAACCCCTATGTTCTGGTGATGACAAAAGGTAATATTTTCTCTTAAATTTGCCTGTTTCGATATATAGGTGGAAACAAGCACTGAATTACCAAAAATCAGTTCTCTGGGTCTCTCCAGGTTAGCAATGGCCACATGGAGCTGACAGAATTACTGTCTTTAGTACCAGCATTTTGCTAGCTTTGCACTTTCAAGTAATTTTTGAGCTAGGTCTTTTGTAGGATAGAATAAGGGCATCTATCCATTGAGCCATGATATTAAAACATCTATACATTCTCTGTTTGATGGGGATTTTTATTTTCCTTATGATCACGTAGGATTGTCTTCTACATGGAAAGGCAGAATACACCAAGCAATGCTGGTGAATTCAGAAGAATCCCACTTTAATTTGCCAGGAAACTGGCGAGCAGGAGTTATGAGGAAGTCAGATAAACTACATAATTCCCACTGAAACTCACTGTTCCTGCTGCTGCCATCACATTACTACCACCCCTAAAGACTTCTGTGTTTCATCTGCCTTTCCAAGCAGCTACAAAAGGTGGACAAGTGTGCTACAATGCCCAGGATCATCAGACCTGACATCTGGTTAAGGACAGTTATCAATATTAAACAAGTGTTTCAAAGAAACTGCTAAACAATTTTCTGAATGTGCTAACTACCTGAAACTTTCCAATGTAAGTCACAGAAACCATATTGCCTATAGAGAAAATCATCTGAGGGGTTGTCTTGTTGTGATACTTGTTGTGATACTCTTGTTGTGGTTCTAACATCAGTCTCACTAAAAGAGGGTTTCTGACACTTGTGCGTGTTCAGGTAATCCAAGGATTTTCCTGTTAATGACAAATAATTAATATACTCTGAACACCAAAGGCATTCCTAAACTAAACAAACTCTTTCCAGCATCAAGCATGCACAAAATTCCAGATTGGGAATTCTGTGTGATTAATCCTGAAAGTATTTGTCTGTACATTTCCATTTAAATTTTACATGTAAAAAGCTGTGTCATTTTGACATGTAGCAGGATATTTTTATACAACTTCTGTAAGCAAAGCAGAGATATTGGCTAACACCAGACCATCTGTAATTTGAACAGACCACCTTAATGAACACCAGTATCACCTTTAATCTGGTGACTGACACCTTGTTATATCTGGGTTTCAGGTGGAAGAAGATGTTTCAGCTGGTGCTGATAATGCTACCTTACTTATGGCTGGCAACTAACTGCTGTCTTCCACTGTATTAGATAAAGCTCATAAGGTTGTTGATTTATTTATTATGGTTTAATTAACCTGATAAGTAGATTAATTGCTTTTTTATATCAAAGTAAATTATAATAAATTGGGTTAATATTTATTTTATGTTTTGCTTCTGTTTAATTATTTGATTTAGCAATTAAAGTGCATAAAATTGGAAAACTGGAGGACTGGAGGATATTTTTTTTCTTTCTCAGCTTTCTGAGGAGTTCTGGAGTACATAAGATCAAACAACTGTGTGCCCCAGTGACTGGTGCTACATCAAATCATTGGTTATTCTTAACATTTGTGACCCTCACCTACAGAGGAAAAGTGGGCCAGGTTTGTCAAGATGTTTGGGTACCTAACACTACATAATGAAATTTAGTTTTCAAAACTATATACACTGGTCTGTATCTTTAGTTCCATGCAGGGTGTTACCCTTTCAAAACTCCAGATAAAATAACCTTTGAGAATGTAAGAAAGCCTGTTACAGAAATGGTTAGGAGAGAACAATGTTTCCCAGTTAGAGGAGGTAAATTTTATCACATTTTTTATTACATTTTTAAATTAAAAAGAAGAAAAAAAAAATCATCTTTCCCAACCTGAAAGATCTGGCAACTATCCCTTTTTCTTTATATTTTACATAAGTTGCCCAATAGGCTGAATTTTCAGTGTTGATAGTTGGGGGAAAAAGTAGTCTGTTTATATTCTCAGGCAGCTTTGATGCAATCCCACTGGTACAAGTATGCAAGTCTGCTATATTTCAAGCCTGTTACTTCCTCCCTCAAACTGACAATAGTTATCAGTATGGGGCTATATATGGGTGCATATATTCACATATAGAGACTCTTTCAGATATACGTGGATGTAGATGTAGATGTCTATAAACATATAGTGATCCATTCCACAGCTTGTATAAAGGAGATCAAAGAAAACCCACAGAAGTGAAGGAGGAACACTTGTTCAGCAGCTCCATCTGACACTTCTCACCCAGCAACCTGTTCAGCCTCATCACCCTTAAGCACTCAGAAACACCACTGTTCCCCAGGGCTAGAGTGACCCAAGGCACAAGTAGATGATACAACAGAGCTTGTGGCAGTGCCAGAGTGGTGTTTGTTTTCTTGGATCCGAGTTTGTCTCCTGACAAGGCTGTTGCATCTTCCCAGAGCTGCATAAATCATATACCACAACAAAATGAAAAAAAAAAAAAAGAGCTGCAAGTGGTAAATAAATGTTGTATGACCCTGTAGGTATATGCTCTGCTTGCTTTTCAGATACGTTCTTATGATTTAGTTAGCAGGAATGTTCTGCCAGAAAGCTGCAAGGGAATATTACATAATGGTTATGAAAAGTGAATTTTGAGCTCCCTGGAGACTTTAATCCCAGATTTATATTTGCCCAGCACAGGAACAGAAATAACCCCCCGGTAACCAATCAATATCTCTGAGTCCCTCCATGCCACACAGCAGGAGAAATAGCTTTAGAGAGAAACAAGTGGACATTTCATCTTCAGCTCTCTCCTGCCCTTTTGTTTGGCCCTGAGAGTAATCAGTGCTAGTACTTTGGCTGGTTTTAGACAAACAAGAAGACAAGGAAGAGAACTTGGTCTGTGGCAGGGGAGGAGTTTGAGCACATAAGTCTAAAGCCTGGTCAAGAGTGTAGCCGTGGCAAGAGCTCAAGCCCAGCTGAAGGGTCCCAACCTGCATATCCAGCAGTGAACAGATGAGATAGAGCCATGGAATTTTGGTCTCCTGGGGGACATCAAGGCCCTGGCTTTTAGACTGGACCCCACACAGCCAAAATAAGGTGCATCTGGCATGCACCTTTGATTTTGGATTGCCTGAAGATGAGCTACACACGGAGCATCACTCATGGAAAATACTCAGTCATAACATATGACTGCAAGGATTACTTGATTGGTTCTCAGACAGCCTCAGAATATGGAGGAGAGGAGAAATTTTGGCAAGTGAGTTATTCATCATAAAACATATTCTCCCTTCCCCCCCTCCAAAACACACCAGAGTTTATCCAGAAGGTGGCTGTTGCATGTGCAAGAGAGATAGAGGTTCAAAGGCCTTTCATCAACACAAGGCTGCCTTATTGAGTCATCCTGATGATGAATGCTTGAGGCCTGCATGGAAATGCAGTGCAATTACTGCTGAGTAATAGCAGCGGGTGGAGCTTTTCAGCTCCAGCTGAGATGTAAGAGGCAATGGTGAATCAATCAGGGTGGAAGAGACCTTGGTTTGGGAGGGAGGAGAGTTTCCTTGAGTAGCCCCTGAAGTCAGGAAAGAGAAAGCTTAAATCAGTTAAGAGTGTTATGGGTGACTGGAGTTAAATTCACTGTTCATTAAAGCTGCACCTGAAAGGAAATATATCTGAGCTCTTTGAAGCAAAATGGTAACTATACTTGATTAAACAAGCAGGGGATAAAAACTCTTACAAGGCAAAGGAAAGAAGAGAATGAGTTGAGCATAGATGCTAGACTAACCCCAAATAATTACAGCAAGTCCTGTCTGCTGATCTTTTCAAGAGCCCTGGGACTTTTGGGAAGCCTGCTTTGGGTGGCGTGAGCTCCAGGTGAAAAGATGGAAGACAAGGCCCTGATTTTGTTTCCGTCAGGACAGTAATGGATGTTACATGCTATTTCCTGTTTCTTTTATGGAGAATATGCCTTAACTGCCTAGTTTCTGAAAGCACACTTCTGCCTACAATAAAAAAAGGCTTGGTTTTCAAGGCTTGGCTGGTACTTTCATGATGAATTGGCCAACTGTGACCCACAAAGATGTACAAGTGAAGAAAGGCAATTAAAACACTTTTGGGGCATGGGAGGGGATTTTTATTATATGCTTGAGCTAACCACTGAGTTCAGCCAAGGTTGCATACAACTAAAGGAGCAGTTGGAGCCCAGCCAGCAGAGATCAGTGTTGAGGGTATCCATGCTCCCTTTCCACCTCACAGCCACTACGAGAGAGAGAGAACAGAGGAAGGCTAGCACTAGTGGGTAAAAACAACCTCTGAACTGCTCTTCCCTTCACTTTCTGTGCTGGAAGAACAATACACCCCTGCTTTGCTGGTAGCTGATGTGTTGGATGGGCTACTCTGGAGACTGACAGAAAGTTCATCAAAGTCAGATACTGAGGTAAGGGATAAAAACATATTCAAGGAGGGGACAGGGAAAAGAAAGACTGTGGATAAAGTTGATGCCAAGCCTTATCAATCTTCTGCTTGAAAATGACAGGTGGTGCCTATGAAACCTACTTAAAGTTCCTGTGTGTCATAGGGAATATTTTTCCAGAATCTTGAAAGAAATTGGACAATTACATATTTAAAACAGATTCTATTTCTGGTCACCTGTGTTTTAGATGTCTGAGCCATGCACGTTAGATGAAGTGTCAGACAGAAACAGCAAATGGATTATTTATTTCCCTACAGGGAAAAACTTGACCAAAAGTAAATGAAACAGAAACTCTCCACTGCTATGGTGCTGACTGAAAAGGAGGAACTAAGTCCCACTTGTCACTTTGCCTGGTGGTAGACTGCCTTAAAGAGTATGGCCCTGTGCTCAAAGCATCAGTTTTGGGGCCTTGAGACCTGTGCCTTGGTCTTGAGTTACACTACAGTCTATGAACACCTTTGGGAAAGTTGTTTCAATGTTCTGCAGCACTGCTTTTCTGTATGTGCAAGAGGAGAACTGATAACTAATTGTTTCAGAAGGTTATTCCAAAGTTAGGTTAGTGAATTACTTTAGAACCTTATGATAAAAGTTACCATAGAAATGCTTATTATCATGACCTCAGTTTTCTTCAAGGATTTACACTGGCAGAACATAGGGAACTTGCCATCAGAAATCAGGATGTTCAAATTTAGGCAGAGCCTAGTGGAAGATCAGGCTTGCATCTTACATTAATTTTTGATGAATTTCATTTTTTCTTTCTTTTGTTAATAGGGAAAAAATAAGAGGTGGAGGAACGAAGAAAGAAAATATCTTCTTCCTCCCCACTTCTCTGCTCTCTTCACTTGCTCCCCACTTCAGTGTCAGTCTGATATGTAAGAAAAAATATGCACAGTGACCTATTTTGTAGCATATATTCTTACTCTGGGGAAGATACGTAAGACAGCATGAATACAGGAGTTCTTTAAAGTAATTTCAAACAAGATGTGAAGATGTTTATAGTGGTGCAGCAAGTGCACATGGAGGGAATGAAGTGCTTCCCATTCTTCCAAGCATGTAAATAAGCTAGATATACATTAATAAAGGGAAAGGTAAGAGAACAGATCAGATGGACAAACTGGAATTGAAATGGTTCACGTCATACCTGGCCTGGCTGAATGGAAAGACTCCTTAGTCTCCGTGCTGACATTAGTGAATGCAAAGGACCTTTATTTCTAACAAAAATGTGCTATAAAATTCCCAGAAGATGCATGATAATGACAAAGTTTGAATTGCATGGTCTTTCTTAAAGGGAACACAGACCCTCAATCGCTGCCCTTTACCTCCAACCTTGCCAGAAGGAGAAAGGCTCATTCTGCCTGGCTACAATTACAGCTCTGGGCCAAGAGGTCTGCAGCTGCAGAAGGAACCAGAGAGCCTCACTGTCCAGCACTTATGTGGTATTCCCTCTTGACTACTTGCCTTCCTGGGAAAAACAAGACCAAAAAGACTCTGATCTTCAATGTCCTCCTTGATGTGCAGTGAAGAGAAAAATAGAAAACAGCAATAAAAAAAGTCCTCTGAAAGTTTTTGTGTTTTGTTCCCATATTTATACCCATTGTGGGAATGGGTAGAAGAGGATTAACAATGGCCATCCTCTCTTCAATCTAATCTCATATTGACTGAGAAACATCACATAGGAACATCTTGGAGGAATTAACGCAAATCCTTTTAAAACTCTTCATTGCCTTCTCCCTTCCCTTCACCCTTCTCTGTGTGCCCCTGGTGCTGAATTTGTAGCAGAGGATGTGGCCAAAGAGGATCACGGGTAATCAATTAAGATGCAGACTTTTACCATTTGAGATGCATTATCATGGTCCCGCTGACACATCCTGGAGCACAAACTCCATCTATCACATTGCAAACGAATTCAGAGTGGAAGATTAAAGAGGCAGAGGTACAGATTCTCACCATAGAATTCAATTAAAAACAAACAAACAAACAAAAACGATGAAAAAAGCATGAAAGCAGGAACAAGATAGAGAAACCTGGCTCATCTGTAATCAAACTTTTCCCTCTATCCTATAATTCTTCCAGTGGAGTCACATCAGCAGGGATACTTTGCAGTAGTCTGAACCATAGCTTGGGTGTATATAAAGGGAGAATTTTTAGCTTGGGATAAAAGCACTTATACGCAAAGACACTTGTCTGTTTTCTTTTTAACCTCTCCAAAAGAATGTCTTAGGATCAAATGGATTGAATTCAGGTGTAATTATTTGTTACCTGTGGTAACTCCAGGAGAGCAAACCACCTCACCAACAGTCAGGCCAGGGTGAGCACCAGGGAACTACTAATATTCAGTGTATTTCATCTTCCATGGTCATGAGTTTCTGAAGTACAAACTGTTTACTCTTCTCCAAAGTGAGATGGTGTTTGTCAGGACTCATCTCTGTGGCTTCAGGGAAAATAAATCCACCTGAAAGCAGAGGCATAACTCTTGCAATTCTGGTAATTTCTCAGAATTGAAGTAGGTACTTTTTCTGCCTCATTGCTTTTAATCTTATTGCCCTCTTGTCTTCCAACATGGGCTGAGATGGAGATCTTTCCCACCCTGTCCAACACTCCTCAAAAAGTGCTATTATAAAAATAGTAAAAATTAGAAGAAATTTCAAATTATTCATTTCCTTCTCCTCTTTCGAAGTTTTCTGCAGTTTTTCAGAAATACTTGTATTTCTGATACCAACAGAGTAAAGGCATAAATGTTTGGGATGAATACAATTAATTCAACTTAAACCAGAACCAAAGTAGATATGGTCAGTATGTAGCCAATCAAAACATAAGATAACACTGATCATATTCCCTGTGTATATCCTCGCTCCCTGTTGCAGCCCCTAAGGCATATCCAAGTTCTGTATGTGGAAATCAAAGGCCACAGTAGCTTGAAGGCAGGAAGTGAAGCTGAAGTCATTCTTTTGGATTAGCTTTTCACTCATTCCAGCTAAGGCTTTGACTCCTGCCTTGGAAAACTACTGTCTGATAAAACCTGTCTTTTACTTTAGCTTTCCCTATAAGAAGCATAAAGAATGGTGGTGTGTCTGCTGAGGACCTGCACTAATTACACAACTGCCAGAAACATACATGTCCTCTTTCTTTAGAATTAAATTATCATGTAAACCGCACCATTGGGAGCCTCCATCCCAAAGCCTAGAGCAGCTGAGTCACCAGAGGGGAAGATGGCTGCTAGATTCACTCACTTCCCATCTGTTTGCTCACTGAGAGTTGGTTAAGGAACCGTTCTAGTGGAGACAGGAGACAGAAGCACATAGAAGGTAACAAGGACATGTGGATTCTTTATCAGTCATGGCTCAATTTGAGATTTATTTTAGTGCTGGGAAGAATTTGATGCTCGTGAAAGAGACAGGCTGTCAGCACTGACAAAAGCCTGCCTGGCAGCCAGGAGGCACAGGGTGAGTTTTATGTAGACAGCATTTGCCTGCAACTTTCATTCCTCGTGTTCAGTACCACCTGCCCTGGTCTCTGCCCCACCACCATGCAGCCAGCACCAATTGTGACCACCACACAGGACAACAAGCACATCCATCCAGCACTCTTACCCACACTCAGGCAGTGCTCTTGCCCAACTCACAGTGCTGACCCAGCCTATCAGCTGCAATCAATTTACAGATGTAGTAGAGACATCCCAAAGAAAAGGAAGCAATTTGGAAAAGTCAAAAGCTGAGCTACATTGTAAACTCCTTTTCTTTTGATTTCTTAACAGTTTCAGAAAGCAACTCACTTAACCCTTTGAGCTGGTTTGAGTTAGAACAGAACTAATTCTGTTCAGTGATTTTACTTTTCAGCTAAGGCTCTTCTAAGTAACCGCACTTTCTGAAGTTAACAGCATGTTTTTGCAGACAGTGTCTGCTTCTAATAGTGACAAGACCTAATGTTTAGAGCTAGTACTAAGCATTGATACACAGACCAAAGTAAATGCTAAAACTTGTAACCCACATTGGGGGTGCAGGGTAAAAGGCTGCACCTGCAGGGGTGCATGGCCAGTTCAGGTGACCAATTAGGGCCTCCATTTCATATACGTCATATTCAGTATAAAGATGAGGGATCATGAGGGTCAAGCTCTCTTCTTCAATGGCCAGCATCCAAGGAGGAATCTGTCCTTTCTGCCTTTGATCCCAGTCCATGAGTTTGTGAATCCAGTTCCAAGATTCAATTCCTGAATCTCCTCCATGTCTGCTGCTGAATCCACTCTGGGACTTCTGCCACAGGATTAGTGGTGACAGTAATGTTGCTGTCATCAAGAGAGTTGGATTCCATATTGATTTTCTATATATTTGTATATACATTTCATTTTATTGTTATTATTTTCAATAAAGTAGTTTTAGTTTTCTTTTCCAATCCACAAGTCTCTCTCTCTCTTTCTCATTCCTTTTCCCTTTCTGTGGTTAAAAGAGGAAAACAGAGAGTGTCTGTCACTCAGTTAGTGGCCAGCCCAGACCTGATCCTTGACACCTTTATTGATGGAAAGAATGGTCAAGGGGGTAAAGAAATAGAAGGAAGGAGTTACACAACCTGAAAATGAAACGGTTTTTCTGAGCTGCTAAGGAAATTTAGCAGTCCCAGTGTCTTCATCTGAAGTCCTTGGTTTAGTGACTGGCTGAGCCACCAGTCATAGCAGGCAGCATAACACCATAACCAGAAATGCTTTGTTTTTCTGAGGCTCTCACTTAGAAAGTGACACTGACTTCCTGGGATGAGCCCTTCTCAAAGTACGTACTGAGGAAAGCATCTACATATGTGCTGTCTGAACTATGAAGCTATTTTTGTTTCCTGCTTCTGCAGTAAGTAAATATTTTTACACTGTGCAGGGCAAAATATTTTTTGTTGACTTTTAGTGAAAGCAATTTCTCTTGTAATTCTGCTTCAGAAAGCCTAAAATGCTTCATCAGACAGCTCTAGTTTAACCATTTCAGATTGGATTTAAAAATCTTGCAACCTTCCAAAGTAAATGTAGTGCTCAAAATTAGCCTGCAATATTGTACTTCATATAATCCAGTTTGGAAAGCTCACTCATTACTACAAGAAATGGCAGATTCTCACAGCCTCTAGGGGCATATGCAAAATCTTAAACAATGCACATCATGTAATGACAAACAGCCTTTTACAGAGACTTCAATCCACATGTCAGTTCTTATTCATTACTAGCAACCCCTCAAGGACTGATGCCTGATTTTACTCTCTTTACTTGAGGAGATGGCAGAAAAGACTCTCCCAGTGACTGCCCCAACCAGTAGTGACATATGGATTAAAAATCTGAGAGGAAAGGGCAAATGTCCTACCTTCTCTGTCCTCTCCCTGACTTTCTGGTTCAGTCCCAGTAGGTTACAAAGAGGGTATTTTTTCCCACAGGTTTTGGCTGAACTTTCACAAATATTACAGAAACATGTGGAAGATTGGCATGCACTGTGTTATTATTTGAAAATGATTGTCAAACAAGACTTGTTTAATAATCTCTTTGGTCAACAAAACCCATTATCAGTTAAAACTTTAGCTGTTTCTGTTAAATACCTCCTTTGAAGCCTTTACCAAACTACTGTTACAGGATCACAGAATTATCAGGGTTGGAAGAGACCTCTAAGATTACCAAGTCCAACAATCAACCTATCACTGTCATCTAAAACCATGTTCTTAAAACTAAAACAGGTCCTTAAGTACTACATCTAGATGTTTTTTAAACAGCTCCAGGGACTGTGACTCCACCGCCCCCTGGGCAGCCTGTTCCAATGTCCAACAGTTTGGTTAAGGAGGACTGAGAGCATCTGTTACATCCCGAAAGAAGCATCCTCTGGCCAACAGGGAGGGGAAGAGGATATAGGAATAAAAAACACATTAAAGACAAATTTAGAGGCTTGAAATACATCAGACCCCTGCCACGCTAGCATGCAATGACAACCTGACTGCAGAGGTCTGCTTTCCTCTGATGGAAACTGCAGAGCAATGGAGTTTGGATTTCTACCTGCTGCTGGGTCCATTTCCAAAAAACTGGCACTTTATTTTGCTTTCCCAAGGAGGCCTTCTCACACCTGAAATCCTTCCAACATCCCAGAAGTAGAGAGAGAAGAAAAAAAGTTGAATTATACATATTTGTGTCAACCCAGGCCTAAGCCTGAAGATCGGTAGTTAAATAGACACAGAACTACTTAATACATAAAGCTGAAAAGCACAGACAGAAAAGATGATGACATGTTTTTTATTTTCCTTCCCCCTTTCTTACACATGTGTCTCCTGCTAGTTATATGTTACATTCTGATGAAAACAGAAATGTAAGAAAGATCTTACACTATCAAAGCTTGTTTTATTACATTAAGTCATCCTCCAATTTCAGAAACAATATCCCATGCTGACACAATCTATCATTGCATTCAACATGCAAAATTTATCACCTCTTGAAAACCTGGCTTCATTGTAAACTCTGAGACCTGCCTAACAGAAACAGGGGTGTGGGAGGAGAAAGAAAAATAGCTTAGAAATGCAAAACACTACAGAAATTCTCAAGGTGGGATTTTGAAAGGGAAAAATACAGAGAAGTAGGCCATTTGTTTCAGAAAGGCTAGGAATAATGCCAGCTGCATGCCAAAAACACAAATATGCATGTGGAAGCATCATACTGAGACATTCAGTAGCTCAGCTGTTTTGAAAAGCTTGCTTCTAATTTCATTTTGAACAGAAAGTGCTTCAAACTAACTGGCTTCTACAAAACTCTGGAGCCACTGACATGAGATAATTACTTTTTCTTCAAATATTAGACATTGTGTGTCCTGCAGAGGTAACAGCAAGGTCCACTGTGATAGATAAGTAACTGTGAAAAGATGGCCCCAGACCTTCTCCCAAGCTTCTTAGTCTAAGTGGTCATGTGTTCTCCTGCTTTTTCTTCCATATTTTGGCTTTCACACCCATGCCTTTATTGACTGTCCAAAGAAGACCCTTTCTTTAGAGTCAGCTTAACCCCACCCTTTATGCTGGACAAGTCAAAGTAGTCATAGTAACTTAAAAATAGCTGCCAAGGCTCCATTTCAGATAGAAAAAAATCAATAACTTCTAAAAAAAGTTTTTAAATCTAGAAGATTATCTAAGTCCATAATAGTGCCAACTGACTTTAACACCTTTAAAAACATTTCAGGGGTTACTTCTCAAGCCTGGGCTCTCTGAGGTGCTGCGCTATCACATTTTAGATACATTCTTTTTGCTGACTGAGGAGTCAGAGAGAGCATCTTACAAAGCCAGATGTCTGTTGCTGATCAGAAGACTCATTCAGTCTATTTACATCTGGCAGTGCAGATTTCTATTTATGAAGAGAATCCATCCTTTCCCACCTTCTGCAAAGTTATCACCTCCCCATAGTGTTTAATACTCCCCATACAAATAACATCACTTCCCAGCCTCAGCAACCAGTCTGAAACACCAGGGTCTTGCAGGTTATTGTAGTCAGGAAAAGAAACATTTGGATGATGGAGGCGTACATCTTTGAACACACTCTCATCACTACAATGGGATGCATCAGTCCTGCTGCTTTAGAGGCAAAAGGAATCAAATGTCAAAGTTTATTTGCTCACTGCATCAGTGCCTTTCAGATGTGCATCTTCTCACAAGCTGTTCTGCACTCCCTCCGTCCTTCCTTCCACCTTTTCTGTAGACACTTCTTGCCTTTTCTTTCAACACATTTTTTATACAAAGGGATTGTGCTACATCACTTCTCACGGGTTTTCCTGAAGTCTCTCTTCTAGAGCTGTTCTTCTTAATTATGCACTTGTATCTGTCCTCTCAGTAAAGCCTTTCTAACAAAAAAAAAAAAAAAAAGACAATTCTTCAGCTGTTTTGCATTTTCCCCCACTCTGAATGACAACATGTGCTTGCCATTCTATTTTGGAGATTGCAGTCATTGCCAAAGCTCCCTACTTTCACAGAAAGGTTTAGGGATCCTCTCAAGCAAATAATTAACCAGTTAGACAAAATTTTGGTAGATGTAACACCCAGCCTGTGATAATATTTTTCATTTTAAATTTCTAACGGATTTAGTCAGTCTTAGTGGGTTTTTAATCCCTATGTTTTTCATGATCCTAAATTGAGTAGAATGTATATTTGTATGGGGAATTAATGAAACAAATGTATTCTGCTGAAAGAAGTAATAAGCATTTAATAGAACTTCTGAAGTTTTCATATAGGCATGTTTTAGAAATAAAAATGAAAAGAAACAAAACACTATTATTGAAATTCTTAAAAAAAAATACATTCAATTTTTGAAATTAAGATCAAATGTATTTATAAAGAAACAGATACTTTATTGCCATAAAGTTATCTCCCCTTTTTCCATCTAAGCAGCAAGAAAAATTGCAATCTCATGACATAACTTTTTTTTTCTTTCTTATTTTCTTCTTGTTAATGGGGAATTTATTCAAAAACAAAAATCCTTCTTTCAGTCCAAAAATCACTTTTCATTGGAAAAAAGCTTCATAAAGAAAACCCAGTAATCCCAATTACATTTTAAAACACATAATGTGAATATAAATTCATTGTTAGTTACAGCAGACTTCTTAGGACAAATCAGTTCTTAAGGCCAAATTTAGCCCTAATATTAACCAGGGAATTTAATGAGGTGAACTAAAAAGAAATGTAGAAGTCATCTTTATGTTGCATTTTTTTAGCAGCAAGACAAATGGCATGAATTCATACCTGGCTGTCAGCAAGAGATACAGAAGGACTGGAAGTGTTGAATTTTATTTTTACCTGTATTTTTCACTGCAGGGGCAAACACTCTATTTTTAATTTCTTCCACAGTGCTTCCTTTTTTCCTGTTTTAGAAAGGCCTGACATTTTCCAGTGCAAACCTCTATCCAGGTAGCTGCAGGACATTTCAGACTAAAAGCTCAAACATGCCACAGGCTGTGCAGTGACCAGCTAAACGAATGCACACCTCTGACAGAGCAAGCACCTTTAAAAGTATGTATGAAAACCATGACAACTCAGTGCTTCAGACTGTGCAGCTTCTTCAACATTTGCAAGGCTGAAACTATAAAAGCGTCTTTACAGAGTTTTTTCAAATAGCCTAGTGACCTTTTCTCAAGTATTTTCCCACCTTCCCTAACACTGTGTGAAATAAAAGCTTCCCTTGTAGATTCTGCAACCCCTGGCTCAGAGGGGGATTACAGAGCATGCAGCTCCTCTCTGGACACAAATCTGCACAGTGCTGATGCACTAACACAAGCTGTGATAAGTTATGCTTTTAGGTGCAGTGATTCTCTGGTTCAATTTGCAGTGTGGTGATAGAGATGGCAGTTGTTGTGAGAGACTGGACTTCCTCTAGTGACACATCGGTTTCAGACAGCAGCAGGGACCCAGGGGTAGAGCTTTGTTTTTCAGTCCCATAATGAACACAGAATAAATAGCTTTTCTGAGCAGGGATTCGGCTTCGTTCTAGCTTCAAGCAAAGACAGGCTTTGCTGTGCCATCTGCCTTTCCTTACTAGAGTCTGCCCACTGGTGCCTATGATTAAGATACCACTGGATCTTTGAACCTGTCAGCATGGGACAGGAGTGTTGAAAACATAAGGTGCCTCTATCAAATGGCAATGACTAGATACCTGCCAGCTGCAGTGCTTCCTTACAAAGTCTACTTCTTCTCATCATGTGCATTAAATAAGCTAATTTTTCTTTGCTTTCCCACTCTCATGGGAAAATGGTACAAACTATGTGTACCTCACAGTTTCCACTGTCTTCAGAATAGATCTTTTGAAATGTTTAAATCAATATCTTTCATTCCAAAACCAGATTTCTGTTATTGAATTGTTGACAGAAAGTTGCTTTCTCCACGGAACAGACACAGGTAGTAAATTAAATTAGAATTAATTATGAGGAGGATATTGGAGATCAGGATTCATGGGTTTACCCTGGGCATGGGAGGAAAGCATGGTGTAAAACTTACAGACAAGACTGGGAACAGCACACTTGATTTGAAAGACAGCGATCAAAGTTAGCTAAAGCAGTCTATGAGGTGAAGGACCTACCATGAACCCCCGAAGCAGCCTGAACTGACTCTATCCATAAAATGACTTGGCAAGAAAAAACTAATAGGGCCTGACTGCTGGGCAGATTTGAGATGTAAGATTTTAGTCAACACAAAAGGCTCCAAAAGGCATGGAGATAAAAGGAGTGACCCATGCACAGAAGACACACTCATTACAGCATTCTGGATGGGAGCTCTTGCCCTGCTGTAATCATGAAGCCCTGCCAGCCTTACTGAGGCTGTGTAAGCTTGTTCATCAGTCACTTTGCGATCCCTTGGGCAGAACGCAGACGCATGTGAGGAGGTTTGTCATCCAGACATTTTCTCAACAGTTACAGGAGATTTATAAGAGCATTTGTACAGCTGGCATACTTCTGTGTCTATGCAATGAAATTCACACACGTTATGCTTACACAATTGCAAAACATACTTGATTTTGATAAGTGCCTTGAAGTCTAATGTGGTGATGTCCCTTTAGCTAGCCTGGTTTGTCTTCCCGTCGTCTTTGCTATATTCTCCATTTCAAAAGCCAAGAGTCTGTAGCTGTACACATGTACAGCCAGGCCTCATGTTGTTGTACACTTCTAAGAAACATGGTCTTGGCTCCCACTGTGCCCAAGGGGTTCACTCTCATGCTCTTCACAGCAAAGGAACAATAACTCTACTCAACTCGCTTCCCAGAGGAAAGCAACGAGCTCTGAAATAGCCCTGAGAGCAGTTGCAGGCTTGTGCTGCCTAGGCAGCAAGCCTCATCCACAGGCAGTGAGGAAGCCTGCTCCCATGAAGTGCTAAAATGTTTTAATTGGCAGAAAAGCCCCAGAAGGCAGTTTAGAGGTTATTTGGCTGTTCTCAAAATCAGTACCCTCTCCCTACGCTACCGAGTAAAGCTTTAGGAAACGCGATCACAGGTAACTGAATGCCACCTCTGGGCAGTGGTCATAGGACTTTTGGGACCAGCTTCTGTCTGGAAAATATGGTTCAGACTTTGTTACATATTTTTTGTTTTATTCTTCATGGAAAGATGTCTTTATCAGCTTAGCTTGTTGAGCTATTCAGCCTTTCAAATCACATGTCATTTTCAATAATAGTTTTACCAAAAAACATTTTAGTTATAACTTCTGAAATGTATTCAGAAATAGTTTGATAAGCATCCATGTGTAGCTAAAGATTCAGCTGATTCACAGAATCACAGAATGTTAGGAGTTGGAAGGGACCTCAAAAGACCATCTAGTCACAACCAACAGGCATCATGAAACCAGGAGTTTTTCTTATTTTCCAATTATCTGTACCTTTACAGGACAGGCAAGAGTATTAGGAAGGAAGTATTTACTCCAAAGTAATTCACATAAAGATAGAGTGACTGGACACTGACTTACAGGAGGAACTCTAAATAATTTGTATGTTTAACAACAGCATGAAGGTCCTGATTTTTCAGGCATGTAATCCTTACTCTTGTTGCCATTTTGCCATGAGCTTTATTTTACTTCCAATTAGGTTTACACAGTAACTGTCAAAGGCCTAAAATATATCCTTAACTACTCAACTGACAGTCAGTTTGGACTGGAAATGCACACAGCCTTTCCATTGTCTTAAGAGACTGAGATTAAATACCCTAATGTGAAAAAAAAAAGGTAACTTGTGTGTGATACCTTCAGTTGAGCTCCTTACAGATAATTGATCACCAGAAAACCCCATTAAATTCTCAGAGATTTGCAATAGCTAATCATAGGCAGAAGAGAAATACAGCTTAGCTGGTGATGAAAGGCCAGCGTGGCAAAGGAAGGCTGCTTTAGAGCTGAGGGCAGAAAACATCCGTTGTGTTTTATGTCTGCCAGGAACACTGATGGTGCTCTGGGAGGAAGGACATAGGAAGAATCACATGGTTGGCAGAAAGAGAGCAAACTCACCTGTGTCCCCCAACACAGCATAAAGTTATCTTTAGCTCCTTTCTTGAATTTTCTACTGGTAAACAATATGTGTAACTCCTCACAGTCATGTTGTTTTTCCATATGACCCTAGGAATCACCAGTTTGGTACTTGTATCCCACATCTGCAAGCTGTCCTCTACACTGGTGAAAGAAACAGGCTGTGTATTATCCTAGGTTTCTTATTCTAATATTCTTATTCTAATAGCCGTACTTACTTTCTCCAGGATTTCATCCTGAGCAGCAGTGGTGAGAATCACAGTCTGCCTTTCATGTGCCACTAAATAAATTTTAGGCTGCATTCTGAAATGAAAAAAACAACCATACTTACGCAATCACACTCTGCTTGTCGACTTGTTTATTTTCTCCATGCATCTAGCACCCCTAACTTTTGAAGTCTCTGGATGATTTCAGCAAAATTAACAGAGAATCACTCATGTGAAATATCTTAAGCTTATTTAAATTGCTGTTGATAGTTCTGAGCAAGAGAAAGATACTATCAGTATCCAGTCAGGAAAGAAACATGAAGTGTGTAATCTCTGAAGTGGACAAGTCAATTGACCTTTGCACCTTTAGGAATAGATCCACAAGGTTGCAACCAGACTGCCTGGGATCTGCTGCTCACACTAAAACTTGTTGAAGGCAGACTTGGCTTTTGCCCTTGTTGGAGGTACGGGATAGGGCCCTTAAACAGTTCAGCTTCTTCAAGTCTCTCTTTTCACTCCTTACATTTGCATCCCTAATCTATTGTGCATATATGAACAGCAGCACCCTCAAATTGCTGATTCACATAACAAAGCTAAAGATGAGTTTCCTCATGGTAACTGCCTCACCCAAGGGTCTTTCTAACTTTTCTGTCCTTGCAGGCTTACAGGTGATGATTTCAGACTACCTGTACCTCTCACTGATTTAGCTTTCCTCCATAGCTAAAGGCTTGCAGAAAGCCTCCCTCTTTTCTAGTTAATTTAGGCTCTTTTGAGCAACTGTAGCCTGAAGCTCTGGCTTTCTCCAAAGTTGCCAAAGGCTCCTGGCCATACTTTTCTGCTTTTTTTCCTCAGATCTAAATGTTATCAGTGTGGAACAGATTTTATTGGAGAGAACGTTTCCCAGGGATGTGCTCTGGGTGCCCAGCACGTGCCAACTGTCAGTTTGCCAAAACCATACCCTAAGGCAAGAATTAAATGTAGGCAAATGTAAGTGCCCTGAGAAATTCAGGCCAGAAACAGAGTTGACACAGCAAGCACACAAGAAAATATTTGGTGTGAACAAGAAAAAAGACATTTAAGTGAAGTATTTCCATTTTAGTGGAAACTTGGTCTATGTGCAGATGTAAATCCCAAAGAAGAGACTTTCTTTCAACTTCTGCTAAACTGAGTCTAAACCCCTTCCAGGACCTTTTGACTTTACAGGAGGAGAGAAAACAGTCTCAAGAGCAATAATGATGAGGCATTTGGGATCCTTCATCTCTAACCTATGCTCAGAGCTTCTCTGTACCCTGGAAGACATCCTTGTGGAAGACATCTGGCATCCTGCCCTGCAATGTGTGATCATTCATACATTTATCCCTGTTATTAGATAATCACCATCTGGTATCTTAACAGGAAGATCACTATGTCACAGAAATTGTAAAAAAAAGCTTTCTGACCCTGGATCCTCTTGAGATCTTTCACCTGCTTTTTGTATTTTTAGATAAAAAGATGTTTATTCATACATCTTACATTTAATGTGAGAATATGCACATCTATGTTACAGTCTTATAATTAGCCACTTCTTCACTTAAGGTTTTAGAAATGTTAAATATTTGATAACAGACTATTGTAAAAAAAAACATGTAATTTTTATCAGCTTTTGTCCATCACTTTATGTAAAGCAAAGCAACATTCAAACTTGTTGTACCTTTCATCTATGATCCCTCTGATTTAACACTGTAGTGATTTTACCTGCTTCAGTCCTCAAAAAAAGGACACATTTCTGTTTTGTTTCAGATGTGGTATTCAGAAATGTCTTGACACTGAGCCTTTGGACTGTTCTACCACAGTTCTGGGAAAGCTTTGTGAAATGCATGCCTGTTTTTGAACTTTAATAGATCAGCACATCAGAACTTAAGCTTCCTCCTAAACTCAAATGCACTTTTTCCTCCAAGGTCATCTTAAAGACACAGTGACCCCATCAGGGACATTTTTTCAGGAACTGTGAAGCATTTCCCATCAGTGATGCCTTTCAGTCCTTCTCCTTCCTACATAAAAGAAATTCCTGGAAACAGTAATCCATTGAATTTCTTCATTTTTTCAGCTAGCTCAGTAGTCTTTAAACCTTGTATCAGCATTTTCAGAATACTGAATTAAGGGTTTTCATGCTATCTTCCAAAGTCACAAATAGGGAAATCTAAGGTCTTTGTCAACTCTGGACTGTAGAGGAAGGGAAGTTGTCTAGAGCAACTGCAGTATGTTTCATCATGCAATTCTCTGTCTCCCTGGAGTAATTCTATCTTGTTGAATCCTTTCTGACTCTACTACAAATAGCATCTCAGGGAGCTTTTTCTTTTTCTTCCCCAAGATCTTATGTGCCCTCTGCCCCATAGCGCTTCCAGCACTCTCCAAAGTTCCTATTTCAGAAGTGAATGCTCTCTTCCCCATGCTGCCCGCTCCTTGACCAATCCCACAGTCACTACAGGGCTGTCTCCCATTTTCCCCAGCCCACCACCACCTAGTACCATACACTTTATCTTCAAGGGCAGAGATTTCTCTTGAAGCACCTGTCTCAGGTACTTTTCTCTGTTTCATCTACTGTATCAGATACGTAACTAAGGTAGGAATTCCCTCTAGGTGCAGCCAGGTTACATCGTTGTCTTCTGATAAGTCTTTCACTTACTACTCAGCTCCACAACTCATCTTGATATAAGCCAGCAAGCATCACTCCTTGTTTCATCACTCCAGAACTTCAAACACACCGAACGTAGCATATAGACCTGTATGTTGACACCAGCAAGCTGATCCTTGACCACCTTGCCAGCAAAGCAACCATCCTGCCATTATTAGCATTGAGCAGTGAGGAGGCACCCCTGGTTAAACACTGAAAAACCAATATTGGGCTTTCAGAAACTACTTCTTAATGATCTTTCACAACCCTCCAGAAAAATCTCATTAGCAGCAGCAGAAACCCTGGAGCTGTGCAGAATGCATCCAGCATATGTCAAAGGAGACCATTAGTTTGCATCCTGATGAAAGCGGCCTATGAGTCACAGTGCAGGAGTCACTTGGGTGCCAGGAGAGATTTTGAGGATAGCAGGAAAGGATATCTAAGCAATCTAAATGGAAACCCAGCAGCAACAGGAAAGTCACAAAAGGGGTAGCCATAGACATTCTGAAGTGAGAACAAACAAGCAGAGTGTCAGGTTTAATATTTTTCAGCTTTTGAGGCAGAATGCCAGTTTAAGTTAATTTGGAAGAAAGATGAGCATGCAGTCCAAAATGATCTCTGCTATATGAGATCTCTTCACACAGAAGAGGTCAGCACCTTTGGTATGAATTTGGCCAAAATTTGTTCAAAGTTATTCTCTTTCTCATTTGCAAAAGCAATGATTTTACTTTTCCTGTGAGCAAAGTTCAAGCAGGAACTATTTTGCCCTCAATCCCCTCAAGTACAAAATTAAAACATTCAAATGAATGGATGTTAAAATGTCTTTGAAATGTTTAATACTTTTCAAATTCTTTTGTCTACATACAGATAATATAGCCAGAGATACTGCACCGAGAAACTATCTTTTACCTCTGCAAAACCACACTTGCAATTTTGACCTTGGTGTCTTTTACATTTACAGTCCTCAGGCACCCTTATTTTTAATGATGCTCAGCAAAATTTTAAGAGATTCAACTGCTTGTGTCTCTCCATTGTCAACTTCTACCTCTCTGTCAGAGTCAGCCTTCATCTTCTCCAGGGAACCAATTCTTACAAAGTGCCAGGTATGCTCAGCTGACGTTTAACTGAACAGAAATAGGGTCTGCTCAGCCTCCTGAAACATCTGCTCAGATCCATATAGGACCTGCCAGGTATACTGATCTATGATGTGGACTAATTAGAACTGGGACAAATACTCACACTGATTTTGTTTGAGCTAGACTGGAACAAGAACTGAATTCTTCAGAGATGATGGTTATTCTGAGGCTCTTTACTATCAATTCATTTGGGGGAGTTTGGTTTGGGGCCTTTTTACTGTGTTTTTTTGTTTATTTGTTTTTTAATTGTTAACATAAAAGCTGCCTTGTCCCCAACTGAGAGAGTGAAATTAAGGCTGAATATTGCACTGCCCAGCGTCAATATTTTTTTAAAGACTCAGGTTCTGGTTTCTTGTTTTCTTAGCTAGCTTTCAAACAAGAGAAGGAAAAAACCCAATGCTTATGAAATCTAAATGCCAGAAAGGCAAATGAAAGGAAGCCCCACCTTATTTTAGTCCCAAAATTCAGCTGCAAGATGTTCAAAGAGCATTTAGGACTGATGATATATGTTGGCCTTCCCTACCTGTCTCCTTACACACAACAGCAGCAGAATGTTAAATGAATCACAAGTATATACCTTAGATAGCATAGGACACAAACCTGGTGCATATCTTCTGTTTTCATTCTGAGCAGCTATTTGAAAGCCCAATGAATGGCTTAAACCTGCCTATGGTAATAAAGTATTTTCTGATCTAATAAGCATCTTTGTCTATGCCTGGTGAGAAATAGTCTTTACATAAGGATTTTATTTCATATTATGAGGTTGTTGTGAACAAGAGTGGAGCTCTTTCTTTCACGGAGAGACTGAGGCCATAACCTTTTTTGATCTCCACAATGTCTTTTAATATGTGTGGGTCAGGCTCCTCTGAATATCATGAACACAGATATGCACTTGCTAGGCTGTCAAGAGAACAAAGTGAAGACAGAATATATCATTATCTTTGAGGTTGCCAGGATTTTATGAATGCTTTGAATGGAAGGCATTTTATGCCTTGCTCAAGCATGGCTGACATGGTTTTCATGTGCTGGCAGGGGTTGAGGGGTGTACAAAGGCATGTTGTATCAACTCTGCATGGAAGACATTTCTGCCAAAGAGAATAAGGAGTCTGTTGTTGAAATCTGGATGATCTCCCATGCTCCCTCCATGAACTCTCTCTCTCTTTCTTTGTCACCCAAGCTGGATTTCCAGGGTAAAGCTGCTGGCAGGGTCATTCCACCTGATTTATCACCACAGTCTGTTAAAACCCTAAATATGGATGAAGGCAGGCTAAGGGAGAGAAAGAAAGTAGCCAGCATCAGACTATGAGGCTTCATTTTTCCCACCCACACAGCATGTGCCTGAGGGTAAGCAGAGAATGTTGAGCCTGGTAGATTTGTTTTAAGGGTTTTTTACATCTGTAAACAGAAAAAAAAGAAGGCTAACTAACTCCCTGTTAAATACTGAATGTTGTACATCCCTCTGTATTTATGTTTCAGACATCTGGAATATCCTGTGGGAGCTTTTGTAGCTCCTTCATAAGTGGGGCAGAAAGAAAAAGGAAAAGAAAGTTACAGAAATCACAGTATTCCAGAAATCAGATGCTATATGCTCATAAAACAACCACAGCATCAAGGTTCAGAAGAACAGGATATAGACATTTCTTTTTCTGGGTCTCTTGGAACATCGTCATCTAGTCAAGCATCTGTCTCACCAGATTCCAGAATTTCCCTATGATCCATCCTTTCCTTCATGAAGTGTCACAAAACCAGATGCTACTCTATTTGTGGCATTCTCAATCAAGGACACCTCTCCGGGGATGGGACCACCAAAATGTGAATGGAAAAGTCACAAGATGTCTTCAAAACAAAACTTCCAATGTTGTTTCACTCTTTTCTTTGAGAGACTGAATTACTGAATACGTACAAATTCTTTGGCAAACACACATTTACTACATGTGGCTTGTGTGCATGCAAACACTAGACTTGTGCAGACAAGCCATATTAAGTAAATGCTGTACGTGTAGGGACAATCAGACATGTAGGGCATAAGAAATCAAAGGGAGAATGTTGCGCAAATACATATGTGAGCATCTGAATCCATGACTCCTATGCAGTGACTGAACATTGCAGTAGGGTGGAAGAAAGCACTGGTAGGACCAAATGACAAACAATGAAGAGACAGGTTGCTCACTGAGACACTGAGAAGAAGAGACATGTTAACACAAAAGCTAAAGATGGGAAGCAAACCAGTCTGCCACAATAGAGAGAAGAGGGTGCACAAAAGCAAAACATTGCATAGCACTGCAGAGATTTATAGAGTCTGAGAAGTGACAGTGCCATTAAAGGAGTGTCCTTTTTGTTGCCTGACATGTCTTCTGCTTCCTTATAGAGTTTAAGAGAGCTGTCTCCAGCACAAAACTGCAGGGAACACAACGATTTTTCTTTAAATAAGAAAATTACCTAGGAACAGACTGAAAGGAGAAAATAGAAAAATGAACTTTATAGAAGCAGTCTGAAGCCAGTTTAGAACTATTTCATTAGAAGGACAAGAAGTCTTTAGCATGCATTTAAGCAGACAATAGGAAGAATAGTCCACACTAATAATAAAGTACGTGAATATATATGTAAACATATTCCAAAAACTAGACCAGACAGGGCTGGAAGAATCAATGAATGGAATCAGTAAAACAAGATTAAAACAGTGCCATTGTCCATTCAAAGAGACTCTGTAATTAGAAATGGACTCCCAGAAGAGCATGTAAGCTTGAAAATATTTCTACCTCTTCTTTTTGATCATATTTCTTTATAAAAAAATTACTCAGATGAATTTAATTTACATGTCACAGACAGCCTGATCTACATTCAGAAAGAACATTATGTCCTCCTCAGATGTGAAAATAATTTTATCTCTTTACTTAAGCTGGAGTCACACTTAAAGGATACAACACATGTGGTTCCCATTAAAGTGTTAATCTATAACACCTACAGTTCACAGAAGTTCCTATACTTTGAAATAAACTGAAACTTTCCTTTCCTATTACACTGGTGTGCAATGCTTACTTGTTAACTGCACACTTGTTTCACTAACTTGTCTTCCAACTTTGAGTAAAAAACATAAAAGTAAGAAAAAGCAATTTAGACTTGCTATCTGGGAAGTTTACTTCAATTTCCTACTCCATTGCAGTTTCTCTGTGTGTCTCCAAGGAAGCCACACGGGTTGAGATTTAAGAAATAGGTTAGAGTTTTTCTTCCCTTGAAAATATTTCATAGATCTGGCCTTAGTCTCTATATATAATATATCTACAATAATATAGACATACAATTCCCTTGGAAGTGGCTTGTAATGGATTATGATTTTTCTGCCTAGCAGCTATTCATTATGGGCTGTCTCCTGTCTTTGTAACCAACATGCATTATGAAGTTGTATGAGCATTTATAGTCTGCTTCAGTACAAAATCAGCTAGTTAACCTGAATTGGTACTGAAAGTGGCATGGGCTCGTGGCAGAGCTCAGGGAGATGAGGGAGAAGTAATGCCTGGAAGATGGTCAGTTCAATAATAAGGAGTAGGAAAAAGGACGGAGCACGTAATAGCTGGATCGGCTTACACTTATATGCAGCAGGCATCCCTGCCTTTTAGACATAGTTGTGTTCCTCAGCACCAGGAAGGCATAAGTAGGATGAGGATAGACAGATTAGGATTATGGTACCCTGCAACGAAGTGCAAGCAAGTTGATGTGTGGCCTGAAGGAGACAAAGAGGTATCTACACAGAAGTATCAAGAAGGGACACAGTCAGAAATGTGTGTGACAGAGTGTGGGATGGAAGAAGATGAGGGCAGACCAAGCTAAAGATCATGGCAAAAAGATAGTCAAAGGCTGGGACAAAGATGAGGAACAGACATTTGCAATGATAAGAGAGAGCTCCACAAGGACAAAAAAAAATGGCTAAGAGTGCAAGCTTGGCAAACAAGTGCTAGTTAAGTGGGTTCATACAACAGATCAAACTCTTTCTTTGGTGGAACATTAGTCCCCTGAAGGCTTGGTTACTGCAAGGCACCAGCTGCAGAACTCAGTTGCCTCTGGAGGGTCCAGCAGAAGGACAGCTCAGCGCTATGGCATTGAAGCCTACATAAACACTGTGGTGGAAGATCAGCTCCTTTCAGAAGAATAAAACATATTACCATAAAAACCAAAACACTTCTAGTGAGACTCTGCAAAACAAGAACTATGTCTGAGGAATTCTCTTTGTGTTAAAAGCAGCTGACTCTCTTCCTAGGCTGCTCAGAACTCTTTGATAGGTATGTGAGATTGGTGGATGGTGCAAAAAGTATCCTTTCAGGGATTTTGTATCAACATATCTATTTTTAATCATAGCAGCAACAAGTGCTCCACTAGTGGGATCTATGTTAGAAAATAATATACTTCTCACTCTAATACTCTCTGCCCTACATATTTTGGATATAAGGAACTCAATTTTAGATGTGTCTGAGATGCTTATTACATATCACTGGCATTTTAGTTAGTCCCTCCCCCCATTTCCAAAAGTTCAGGTGTGTTTGGAGTCACAAATTACAAGCAGGTGGCCTGCTCTTGCTGACAAATCTGACTTCCAGTGAACTCTCATACTAGTAAGCTGTGCATTCTTTTATGAGGTCCTTATACCACACATAAAGGCTGGTTAAGAAAAGTACTTTTAATGAGGTCAGTATTACCACTCAGCATTTGGCTGACCCTCTGGGAAAGTAAGAATGAGCTCTAGTGCTGCAGTATTAGCAGATCTTTCAATACTTATCACAAGTGTTATGAAATCTGATGTCTCACTTCATTCTACAGCTCTTAGAGATTTGTGACTATTTGGGAATTCTAATCTAAGTTAAAAAGAAAACAGTTATGGTAATGTCAGAACTAATAATGTGTCATTTTCTACTTATTCACATCCTAAATTTGTTCCTCTTGCTTCCTGCCCCTACTGCAATTATCTCAGCTATTCCTCTGCAAACCTCCAACTCCTTTCCATGTTCTCTAACTTCAGGGCTACGACTATGCTCTGTAACTACTGTAGTTAGTTCAGCCCATGCTGACAGCTCTTGTGCTTGTGCTGAAGCTTTTGCCTCAGTGACAACATTAATCTGAGGCTTCCTTTTGTTCACAGCTGCCATTTTTTGTGAAACTTGTCAGACCTTTGTAACTTCAAGACCTTTTTCTCTTTGCTGACTCTAGTAGAATCAGCCAGCTTGCTCAAGAGGGTGAAGCAGGCAAAGAAACTGATGGACACAGATTTCAGTCATGTTTCCTTAAAAAAGCCAAGCCCTTATTGAGCCATTTTAGTCATCAAAGAATGTTCATAAGATCCCTAACACTTAAAAATTAAGTTGGAAAAAAAAAAGCCTCTCAAACCTCTTCATAATATCTAATAATTCTGTGGACAAGATTCATTACATATTTCGTCTGCAAATCTGTATGAGCTATATATCGTTGTGACCTCTTTTAGCTTTTGTGACACTTTACTGGTGTCATGTGTCTTTTTCAGAGAGATGTGATTGATGTTGGTGATGGCCCATCCTTGTCAAATGTTTTCAAAATTATTTTCCTAAACCTGAGGAAATGAAAGCACTTCTCTCCAATCCCAAAGGCTGTGCAGTATATAAAGGCTACCAGTCCCTAACTGACTAGAAAGCTCTGCTATGTGATTTTATTCCTCTTCAGAGAAGGTAAAAATAGTAGATTTTCCTCCACAAAACTACCCTTATTCTAAGGAGTTTAATCTTCTAGGTTTGAAGGTGTTCACCTTGGGTCCCTCTCTTATATTTGACAGAGTGCATTTGGTGTTCAGCTTTGTTCTTCCCACCACTTCCATGTATTCATTAGTACTCATATTAGAAATAAAGAAATCAGTGGGAAACTCCCCCTGAAAGGACACCAGACTTTTCCCACAGACACAGAAAGATCTATGCCACTCGTTACTCTGACTGCCTCTTCACATGCTGGTATGCATGTGAGGAGGGACGTACAGCAGCTCATCCTGCCCTGGAGGGTGCTCACATTGACGCTGGCGGCTATCTGAACCAGCAATAAAGCATGTGAGTGGCTTATACCAACTCCACCAGGACAGCAGGAAAGTGAGCCCAAGCACTTTGTCACCACTGGAAGATGAGCATCTCTTAGTGCTGCCTTCATGGTTGTTGATGCCTCCTCAGGAAAACTGCTGTACCCCACAGTGTATGGGAGCATCAGGGCCTGGTGTGGGAGCATCAAGAGCAGGCATACAACCAACCTGACAATCCCCTGCACGTGTCCCTGCCCCTTCACCCTGCATATGGACCCGAAAACATGCCTGCACGGTGTATTTTAGCTCAATCTCAGGCCTAGTCACTTCCTAGAGTTGGGAGCAGCAGAGGCTACTCAATAAGCTTGCAAGACCCTTCCACTCGACACCAGTCTGGATCTTCAAACCCCACCACTGCCAACCCAGTCTGTTTCTTCAGACACACTGTACCTTGGTTTTATTAGCTACTTTCTTGTTCATTCTTTTGCTCTGGGAAAGACCATTGCCTACCAAGAAATCATGCACTGCAAACTTACTGATAGCTTTGTGAACCAAGCTCCAAGAAAACAGCAAGTGTTACGACTCCTTGCATGCCCAAAAGGAAACAGTAACTCTTCCTATGCAGAGTCCTGTCAGGTCCATACCAACCACAAGTCAGAAACAGTGTCTTCTCCTGTGTCTGTGAAATCAGTCAGTTTGAGTCTCATATGCAGCCTCTGTCTAGCTCCAGCTGCCAACCCTGTAAATCAGAAAAATACATGCTAGAATGACATGGTTACCCTATAAATCCTGATTTACTTTTTCCACCTTCTGAGTTGATTTAAGTTCTTGACATCTTTGGGGCGCACTGACATGTTTTCCAGCTTCTCTCCACAAAACAAAACAATGAGAAAATCTGGGCTTTCACATGACACTGGAGGGGCTGCCAAGGTTTCTGCTCTTGTTTGGCACAAAGGACAGTTGAGCTTCTCCTGTCATTTACAGGAACAGCCTAAAGCCTGACATTTCATGGCAAAGCAAAATCAAGCTGTAAACTGCAATGGTTCAGGATGAGCTTCATGAGCATGTCAGCAGGAATATGGGGTGGAAAGATGTAACCTCGGCAGCAGCCAGAGGGAGAAGTTTCCTTTTCATTACCTTAGTTCATCAAAGTCATGGGGAAATGAAGTTAATTGTGAAATTCAAGAAACTGATATGAGGAGATGAAAAAACTTCATGCAGTTAAATGGTTTTAAGATTCACAATACTTTTAAAATTAGGAATCCTTTGCTATACTCATGCTCTCACCTCCCTTACGCCTGAGAACTGCCTCCAGCCAGAAATCAGGATAGAGTTATTCAGATAACAGTGTTTGAAGTGTCACATAATGCTAGCCCCTATTGAAGATTTTCCATATTATGCCTACACATAAACTTTTATCATTCATTTTGACCTGCGTATGTGATAGGTCTGCCTTGAAAAACTAATAAAAAGAGAGGTGGAGTTTTTTGTTGACCAAAAAAGAACATCAGAAGTCAGAAGCTGGGGGAAGAGTCAGTGAATTTTCTGAAGCACTACAGCAAAAAGAGAAGAAAATTGAAAAGAAATTTCTTGAAAAGCTAATAATGGGCATGTTAACTCCATTTATTTGCCAAGTGTCATATTTTGGCTTCTTAAAGAAGTGATCTGCCTTTTCCATTTCTAATATCCTAGTTACCTAGAAGCGAAGAATACATCAGTAGCTCAATTACCAACTGTTCTGAAGCACTTTCTATTGTTCTGGGAATGGTAACGTGTCCTCAGAAGGACTGGAAATGGTGTGTTTCCCTGAAAAGACAATGAACCCAAGGCAGATTGGAAGCCTTGTTGTACCTGAGCATCCACAGTTATGCAAGAGAACACCTCCCTCCTCTGGTCCATGGGCCTCCCATAAGGATCCTGCTTCTCCAAGGCTTACCCTTACTTATGACTTCTGAACTGGGCAGGACACAGAAAAGTGGAACAGGAACATTTCACAAGATATCATGGATGTACATGGCACTGAGGCAGAAGTGCATTTTAGGGCTGTTGCCTTAGCCAATAAGCCTCAGGCTGAACCAGGGTGGTTCACAGCTAAAATCAAGAGCTGATAAATCTGGGGTTAAGGCTTTTCAGGCACAACAGATTCTTGTAAGCAGAGTGAAGTCCAAAAGATTTAGCATCTTCCCTAGGGTTTAAAGGTCCATTAAGACTTACATGTACTGCAAATGGTTTCTACTTTGCAGTGTTTGGCATCAGCTTTTTAACAAATGGAGGATGACCTGGTCATCTATAACAAGGTAACATGCTTATGTGTGAAAACACAGAAACAGAAGGAGGCTGCAGGTTTCCACTGCTTTTTTTGTATGAGGTCTGTTTTTTTCCACATCCTGCCTGCAAACAACTATGGGATATATTTTCTTGTCAAGTGTGGAGCTCCAGAGGTAATTAGGAAAACACAGTTTTATTTGCTGTCCATAGTATTTATTTTTATTTTTATTGTGCTACTCTATATCATCATTTGATAGTGACATCGCAGCTGTCTCTAGCTTCTTTACTTCATATGCTAAAGCCAGGTGCTACAGCAGCTTAACTGGAGTTAAGCAAATACTTAGCTGATGCCCCAGAGATCAGGTCTTTTAATGTTTAAAGGGAAAAAAAAAAAGAACAACAATGATTTGAAGTTCTTCTGTTTCTCAGCACCCTTCTTGAAATACTTCAGATGGGCTTGATATTTTTGCTGCAGAAATTCAAACCACCAAGCATAAATTAGCACATGTATAAATCTTCACAGAACTATAACCTAAGTAGGTTGCACTGTGGAGAAATATTTTGTAGTAATTTAGACATGCTTCATCAAAAGTAATTAGTAACTAGGTAATAATTCCATTGTGGGTTTCCTGCAACTGCTATTAGAATCTTCTGAACACAAAAGAAATGGGATAACAGGCAAAAAATTAATTCAAATTAGAAGATGGCAGTGAAAACTGAACAGGCTAGTGCAATCCACCTGAGACAACCAGGCCAAATTTCTTGCTGATAATAATTCCATATAGGAAAAACCATATGTGAAAGAAATGCAGCAGTTACAGCACAGGACAGAGCCATTCACAGGAGAGCAGCTATCTCATGTTCAAAGCAGTCATGGGAGAGATAGCTTCCAATAACTGTCTAGGCATACTTAAAGGAAAAAGAGCATGTGGACCCAAGATCAAGGATCAGCAATGAGAATTTTCCTGATGAAGGTCAAAAGCTGCATTATCATTACCCAGTATTTTGCAGAAGATCGTTTTATCTTCCAGCTAAAGAAAGGAATGACTGCTACTATTGTTGTCAGAGAGATTTCCATGTACTGTGCAAATAGTTTCCTCAGCCCTTGAAGTCAAGAGGAGCTTTATGGTTCATTCTAAAGGACTCTAGGCCAGATGCTAAAACATGCCAGAGCCTGCTTGCATCCTTGTTCAGGAGAGATGGGCAGAACACAAAAAGAGTACTTGCAAAAAACCTTGCAAAGCTCATTTCCAAACAACTAAATAGTAATTTTGTTGTTATTATCATCGTCATCATCGTTGTCAATACTACTGTGAATATACAATGGATCTTTTGCAAATACCTTGTAAGCACCTGTACTAGTGGAAATGTTTCTGAAAATTAACACATCTTCAGTGGCTTTAGTAAAATCTTAACAGTGCAAATTTGAGGTATCTGTACCAGGAATTCAAGAGTAAATTTTCAGCATGTGAAATCATATTGTATGTCCAATTTAACATGTTTCAAAAAGCACAGTTTTTCACGTGGCCAGTGATCAGCTCTTCCTGAGAAATTAGTCACTTCTGAAAACACAATCCCAGTTTCCAAGAGTTAGGCATTAGAAAGGGATTATAAACTATTTTAAAAGCATTTGCATTTCCCAAGTCTCAATAACTAAAGTTAAAGGCCTATTTTGCATTAATATTTTAACATCTTAGTAAGTTTCCTAGTTCAGAGTGTCTTCAAGTAGATGTGGGATACTTCTTCCCCAAAATGAACCCAAGAGACCATCCTAGAAATAAAAACCTTCCAGTTTTTCTGTGCAATGCACATGTGACTTCAAAAGTACATTTCATGGATGCAAATAAGGACAGAGATGTCTTTTCAACTCTACAAATTTAAATGGATACATTTGGGGTTTCACTCCTCTCCTCTCCTCTCCTCTCCTCTCCTCTCTTTTTCTTACTTTCTTTCTTTATTTCCTTTCCCTCTCTTTCTCATTTTTCAGAATTTGCTCTCAAATGAGAAGTTGCTTTGTACTTTCTGAAATAATTATACTTTTTTCTACAAGGCAAAATATCAAGACCCTGAGGAAGCTCTTAATGAATGAGACTTGAAACAGTATTTTCTCAGGCTAATCACATGCAGTAAATGATTTCAGGTTAAATCTGAAAGTATATGTGGCTTGAGGTTGCAGAGTTACAGATGAAACCACTAAGAATGTCCTCCTTCATTATTACCTGGCTTATTTCTTTGAGCAAATGATGGTCTTATCACTGATCCTAGGGCAAGGTTTTGCCCTATATTTTCAGCAATGAAGAGTATTTTAAGCCCATTTGTAATTAATAGTTCATCAAGAGTTCATCACGGTTTTTTTCCTTTTTTTTTTTTTTTGTGGATAAACTAGTAGAAATGTCTAATGAAATAGTGGAATATGTCATTCTGTCTGGCAGCAAGGCCAATTTAGCAAAAGTAACAGGCTATTGTTCCATCTTTTGTTCGTTATGAACATGACTCTGCATGCCATTTATACATCCCTAGCTGTACGGCATAGACACAGTATGGTGATATCCTGTTGGAATTTCATTTGTTTCTTGAGCATGTAACAAAACTGAAAGATTTAAATCATATGCAATGAATCTCTGCAACTTTTTCTTGCTGTGTAAAGAAACCTACAATTTCACAGTAATAAGAGCCTGAAAACCACTGTTTTTCATTCCATTGCCTATCTGTCCTTGGAGTCTTTTGCACAGTGTCTTTGCTGAGATTTGGATCAGCTTAATCTTAAAAGTCCCTGTGACAGGTCATTAAGGCTTCCCCTCTGCTGTAACTGTTCCACGGTGTAAGTGATCCCAGTGTCAGGAACTTTCTCTGGTATAAAATAATGTGTTTTCTTTTCCATTGTTATATATATATACACACAATACTGTACAGACCTATCTTCTATGTGGGTACTCTTAAAGTGTTTATAGTCTGTAACTGTACCATAATGTACCCCAAAACATAATTTTGAATCTTATTTGAGTGCCCATCCTTGCTCACTGCCCATCCCTGACTCCTGATTGATACCCAATGATGCCCAGGGTCTAGGGCTGCCTCCAGTGACCTGCTCCCTGATTAGGATGCACCCTGGCTATCAGAACCTGTTCTGACTTATGACTGTTTTATCAACAAGTCTCTTAATCTCATGAGTTCTGTCCATCTCTGTATGTTCTTGTCGTGTTATTAATGCCAAGTGTAAGAGAATGAGACAATTACTGTATCGAGGATGAAGGTATTACATGGGTTTATTGGCCTGTTTTTATCTTTATGTGAGATAATGAGACCATAATTGCTGTTGGACAGATCAAAAATGGCAGAAGCAGATCAGAAACACTGGATGTCAACACTATCAGTCAATGGTAACACGGAGAGACACCAGGATTGCAGTAACTGCACATGGTTCCTTACACTCGTAGCCGAGAGGGACATCTGCTCCTGGGGAGCAGAGCTGCTCCAGGGCTGTGCTGCTCTGAATTTCATGAAAATAATGCAGGAACAGCTTGATTAAGAGAAGAAATTAACTAGGGCATTGCCCTATAATTACATTTCCTGAAACAGCTACACTCTCCCTGAGTGACTACAGCCATTCACTCACCCTCTGGGATGGCAGAATAGAGGGGTTTACTTCTCATGCTACCTCTAAACAGGCCTTCATATCGAGTGTTGATCAAGAAACAAGGGTAATGAATCAGTTCCACTGTGATAATATCAAATATTAGGAAGCTGGGATGATCAAAGCAAGCTGCAGTATTGTTTAGTGGAACAAAGTCTTTCAGTGGAGGTGACATGAGAAATTCTGGGAAGATCTATCAAACTAGAAAAATTGGTGACATAAGGGCAGATTAGACTCATTTTAGACAAGTGCAAGGGAATGAACAGTGGAAGGAGCAATTTAAGCTACCAATACATACTGATGGATTTAAAATTAGTGGTTATTTCTCAGGAAAAGATTTCTAGGCATCATGGATCATTCAGTGAAGATTTCTGCTCCACGTGCAGAAGCAACAAATAAGATGTTTGGCTGCTTAGGAAAAGAGACAGTGAATAACATGGAGAAAATTGTATAATGCCATTGTATAAAACCTGCTATAGAACATAAGCTTACTTTGAATATTACATTTGCTTTTGGTCACCTGAGCTCAAAAAAGCTATGAGAGAAACTGGAAGAGATGTTCAGAAAACCAAGTGAAAATTATTAGAATCACAAAGGAATATTTCGAATAGGGACAAAACGTAGAAAAGAAAAATCAGATGCCTTAATCTGATTGGGAGAAAAGCAAGGTGTATTAGGAGAGAGCTCTCTGAAATGTTGTATGATGTAGGAAGAAAGCAAAGCATCTATTGCTGCCTCCATTTTCTTATAATGTAGGTATGCTTAAAGAATAGTCTGTGAAGAACAGCAGGTTCTAAAAGCACACAGTGAAATATCATTGTATACAGAGTAAAATAGCCTGTAATGACCTGAGATGCAGGATGGAACTGCAACAAGTGGATTCAGGCCCTTATTAATGATAGTACTTGTTTTTTACAGGAGGATCCCACAACCACTGCAGGAGTGTTCTGAAAGTGCCTTCCTATAAATATGAGTTAGTCCCTCAAAAGGTAAAGAGAGAGAATGGGCTACAGTTTTCTAAATTCAGATGAAATCTGAAAGTCTATTATATAAAAGAAAGAGGACCCTGGTAACTACAGGCTTGTCAGTCTTACTTGGGTGCCTGGTAAAATCACGGAAAAGATTGTTCTGGGAGGCATTGAAAAACATCTGGAGGACAATAAGGTCATCGGTCACAGCCAGCATGGCTTCATGAGAGGGAAGTCCTTCTTGACAAATCTAATTTCTTTTTATGACAAGGTAACCCACCTAGCTGATCAAGGGAATCCAGTTGATATAATCTTTCTTGATTTCAGTAAAGCATTTGATAACTGCCTCACAGAATCCTTTTGGACAAGATGTCCAACATACAGATGGGTGAGCACGTCATGAGATGGGTGAACAACTAGCTCACAGGTCAGGAGCAAAGAGTTATAGTGAATGAGACTACACCAGGTTGGTGTCTAGCCACTAGTAGGGTTCCACAGGGCTCCATCCTTGGTTCAGTGCTCTTTAATATCTTCATAAATGACCTGGATGCAGGACTTCAGAGGGTAGCAAGCAAGTTTGCAGATGATACAAAACTAGGAGGAGCTATCAACTCTCTCGAGGGCAGTGAGGACCTTTGCAAATTAGAGCTCTGAGCAATCCCCAGGGGCATGAAAATTAACAAGGGCAAGTGCTGGATTCTGTGCTTGGGATGGTGCAACCCCAGACATTTGTATAGAATGGGGAATGAGAGGCTGGAGAGCAGCTCTGTGGAAAGGGACCCGGGGCTTGATAGCAAACTGAATATGAGTCAGCACTGTGCTCTGGCTTCCAGGAGGGCCAACTGTGCCCTGGGGTATATTAGAAACAGCATTGCTAGCCAGTCAAAGGAGGTGATTGTCCCTCTCTACTCTGCTCTGGTGTGGCTGCACCTTGAGCACTGTGTACAGTTTTGGGCACCACAGTATAGAAAGGACATTAAGCTACTACAAAGTGTGCAGAGAAGAGCTATGAAGATGGTAAAGGGTCTGAAGGAAAAGCCTTATGAAGAGCAGCTGAGGTCATTTGGTCTATTCAGCCTGCAGAATAGACTTAAGGGAGACCTCATTGCCATTTTCAGCATCCTCACAAGGGGTTGCAGAGGGGCAGGCACCAACCTCTTTACTCTTGTGGATAGTGATAGGGCTAGAAGTAATGGTATTGGTATGAAGTTGAGTCAGGGAAGATTTGGGTTACATATCAGAAAAAGGGTTTCCACCTTAAGCGGGGGGGGGCTCTGGAACAACCTCACCATAGAGGTGATCACAGCATCAAGCCTGACAGAGCTCAAGAAGAGCTTGGACATTGCTCTCAGGCACAGTGTGATTCCTGGGGTGTCCTGCACAGGGTTAGCAGCTGGACAGGATGATCCTTATAGGTCCCTTCCAGCTCAGAATATTCTCTGATTCTATGATCTGTTATTTTTCTATGCATTTAATCTAAAAGAATAAGAATTTGGTTTTTTTCCCCTGCATCTCTAAATGAGCTTGTGATGGAGATTAATATTGTAAATAGGATGTAGTTACCAACCTACTATGAGTCTTTCAGCTTTTTCATTTTCCTTCATGTTCAGTGACTGTCAAAACCTCATTTTCTAGAGATTATTCTTTGGTTCCTGAAGAGACCTCAGTCATCTTACAATCTTTTTTATTTTCCTTCTTCTAAATTTTGCAGCTACTTTTCAGACTGGAATAAATGCATAAACTTAGAACTGGAAGAGGTAATAAGATTTAAGAGGGTTTTTTATTTCTATCAGATCTCCTTTCTATTCTGATTCATTTTCAGAAATTTTCAGTAGTAGTAACCCCTCTTTGAGTTTCTAGCATTGATGAAAAGGAGGGAAAAAAATGAAGTATGGAATAGAGAGTTGGTTTAAAATGCATCTTGGCAGTTAAATGCTATATATAATTTAATATTACTTAGTCTCTCTATTCACAGATTTGAAAGAGTGATTTGGCCTAAGCAATCCCTTCTAAGTCTTTGCCTGTGATAGCAGACTCAAGACTTTACTGTTTCTTGTCCGTTTCATGTGGAGCTGCCTTCTACTCCCTCCATTTAACATCCTGGACAGTAGTAAATCTGCATCTCCTATTCTGGAACCGCACCTTGGTAGAGCAACATTTAATGCAAATGAAAGTGATAATGGAATTTACCTCCCACACAATATTTATTCACCCATGAGATCTACAGGCTTATCTCTCTGGGACTTCCCTAGGTTATGCTTGACCATCAGGATTGAACTCTTGGATTCCTGTCATAGCAGCTCTGCATATTATATTCAGCTAAGGAAGGGGGTTTTATTGTTGCTTTCAGCAGTGGGGTATCTGATGTCCTGTGAGTCCTGAATCATGCTCACCAGTGGAGCGGAAGGCCCAGATCAAAAGAAATCCTCACAGAGAATAAATTCATGCCCACTGAAGTCAGCAGAGATGTATTAGTGCTTATAACTTCCTAACCTTTATCTGTCCTCCACTCACAGCATTATGACAACTTATTTTGTAGCTCATTTTTGCACATGCCTGTTTATCATTCCCAGAAACAGTTTGGTTTCATTCTTTTAAGACCACTCTCCTCTGACATTTTCCTGTTCAGATTAGCCATGTAGTACTCATGGCTTCAGTTCAGCAAAATACTTTAGAGCATGCTGAAGCAAATGCATTTTGAACACATAGTGACTTATGTTACTAATATATCATTAGAGCATAATATTTATATGGACACAATGCCTAGCAACCCAGCCATGTTGAACCCAGCCATGTTGCAGGAGTTTAGCTACTGCTGCATGTTGTACTGCTACAGAACAGAAAGACAAACATTGTTCCCAGATTCCTCCAGTCCTAAGCTTTATATACTGTGTGTTCTTTGAATGAATATGAATATTAACCTGTGTAAATGCTGCTTTATGTTAAGGGTTAGATGAGCTAAAGTAGCTCCCATTTGTTGATTGGGAAAATTCATCAGCAAAACAATTGTCGGTGTCAGCTTTTCTGCACCAGCCCTGGCAGCTTATCCCATTACCCTTTGTGGGTTTTATGCTAAGTTAGATGCACTTAGTATTCCTCCATTCTTCTGGATTTAGATTTGGCAACTATACCAAAGCACTGTTTCCAGAACTAGACATGTAAATGGAACAGTTTGTCAATCAAGAAAAAACCATATCTATATGCTCCTGGAGAAGAGGGGACTGAGGGGACACCTCATTGCAGTTTGTAACTTCCTTACCAGAGATAAATGAGGGGCAAGTGTTGATCTATTCTCTCTGGTGACCAGCAACAGGACCGAAACAGGAACAGCAACAGGAAACGGCATGAAGCTGTGCCAGGAGAGGGTCAGGTTAGACATTAGGAAAAGGTTCTTCACCCAGAGAGTGGAGGAACATTGAAACAGGCTTCTCAGAGATGCAGTCACGGTACCAAACCTGACAGAATTCAAGAAGCATTTGAAAAACACCCTCAAGCACATGCTGTAATTTTGGGGGTTGCCCTGTGCAGAGACAAGAGTTAGACTCGATGAACCTCGTGGGTCCCCTCCATCTCAGGATATTCTGTGGTTCTGTGACATGAACCTAGAGGTTTTGCAAGATCTTAAATATCTGCAACAACAGATAATGGATCAATGTTACAATGAAGACTAATTGTTGCAGTTAAACATTCTTTTACATCACGGCATAGTTTTGTTCTTGCATGGTTTGGTCTACTGTGGGTTTTTACTACTTTTTTGTCAGTTATCCAGCCTCTTCTGGGTTTGACAGTTGCTCTGGAAAGCTTTAATTTTATTCTGCCATAAGATGGGTTGAAAAGGTCATATTTCTGTTTTATAAATCCTCACAAACGGGGCTTTATAGATGCAAAACTGAAATCAGTGCATTCCATGAATGTTTCATTTTGTGCTCTCCTGACACTGAAAAGGCAGAAAAAGAATTTTAGCCATTAGATGTGAGGTGGGTTCCTCCTCCTGCCCTCTCTCACATGTTGTAATTGTTAAATGGGAACAGTTCTGCAGGGCTGTTATCCTAGGACAATTCAGCTCCTAATTCACTATGTCCCAACTGCTTCATATCCTCCAGCATTAAATCTGTTGGTAGTTGTTTGAAAGTAGGCTGATACCAAGATGATATTTTGCCCACTCTGGAGACCTCCACACATCTCTCTGATGTCATTATTGGAAGCAGACCAGAAAATTAGAAGGTCTGTGGGTTTAATCCACTGTGTAAGGCCCTTTATTGAATTACAGTCATTTGAATGTGTTCACCCTCATGTGACAATCTCTCATGGCCCATCTATTGAACACCTATTAGTTGTTACTAGGAAGAGGTACTTGGACTTTCAGGGCTGTTGGCCCTGACAGGGACCCCTCTCTGGCTTAGAGACAGAGGCACATTTCCTTGTTTTATCTTGACCTGCAGATATTTTTCAACGGATGTACTCAAAACATTGCCTATGTCTTTGTGTAGACTGTGAAACATACAAAGAAATACGTCGTTAGGATACTACAGAAGAAGACATGTTTCCTGCATCTGACTGAAGGATAGCATTGTAGTCTTGTCTGCCTCACTTTACTTCAGGTGGACTTCGACCCTGCCAAAACAGTGACTGCTCCCAAATCTCTGCTTGCAGAACACCTAGCACTGCTTGCAGACACTGCAGTTTTCCTGCATCAGTACAGTACACCCAGAAAACAATAATGCTATAAACTAACCCATAGGCTAGTTCACCTGTGAATAGCAGGCAACTAGTTTTCTCTTGCCTTCCAGTGATGCATTCCCAGACAAAGCTGCCACTCTTCTCACCAGCACCATAGCCAGACACTGTTCCTTTCACACCCCCTCCCCAATCCCACCTGTTTTTGTAGATTCTTAATTTTTTTTTCAAATGCCTAGACACAGAAACAATCTTTAGGACTCTGCAAACATGTGCCTCTGTGTCTAAATTCAGAAGTTAAAGCAAGACAACCACTAAGTGTAAGTAATATTTAAACTGAATATTTTTGTCTTATGACCACTGTTTTACTGTGAGACTTCAGAGTTTGTTTCTTTTTTATCCTTTAAGAAAGGGCACCAAACATTTTCTTTTTTTTAATGCTGACCCAAATGAAATAAACTGATGGGCCATGAAACCAGAAGCATGAAGGAATCTTAAGAACAGTCTGGCTTTCAACATAAAAGGAAATGTGCGATAAGAAGTACAACAGGAGCATCCAAATCACCAAAAGAGTTACCTTTTCTTTTTCCTTTTATCCAGAAGTAGCCAGGTAAAGCAGAATAACAAAGCAGCCCAGAGAGGTACTGGCTGCAGCAGCCAAGAATCCCAAGGAAAAAAATTTTGTTAGAAATCAAGATGAATTTGATGTTTCTTCTTTAGCTTTTCTTTACAAAGCCTGAGCCATAGACATTTCTCAAATGGATGGTTATCTGTTAACTAAAAATGCAGTTTGAAAATGACTCAAGCTGTTTGCAAATTCAGGTTGGATTTACAGATTGCTTTAGCCAAAATGAATAAAAGGAATATGTAAGAGGGAGGGTTAGTTAAGCTGAAATGTTTCACTTCAACATTTTCCCAAATAAATGGTTTTGTGGGCTTTTTTCTTGGGGGGAGGGGGGGGGGTGGTGTGGATTTTTGTTTGTTTGTTTTGGTTTTGGTTCTGTTTGTTTGTTTTAAATCTTGAAAGCTGCTTGAGATCAAGTGGAATAAAATTGATTTTATTTCCCCATTTTCATTTTTAAATAAAATTATAGTTATTGAATGTTTGTCTAGGTGGAGAGGAAAGCTAAGAGTATGTTTTTTCAAGAACATCTACTTTGCTAGTTTCAAGTTACCGTCCTTAGTAGTTTCCTTTCTTCCTTCAGCTGCAGTGTCAAAAATTGTTTACACTGCACTACAGCAAACCCCAAAATAGTTTTATGCAATCGGTAACTTTGTCTGGCAAAGACAGAGGGGTAGAATAGCAAAGGTGCAGGTATTGCACCATTATTGGACTGATAAGGGTCTCTGGACTACAGTTATGTCTGGGACTTGAACTTGGGGAACTCCAGAAACAGTGGTACACACAAGAGAGACACAAGACTAGCATGACATAAACAATCAAGTATCAGATAGGAAACAGTACATTAAATCAGAGGCCAGCATAAAAAAAAATGGCTCTGGCAATCAGGATTGAGATGAACTGACAAAGCTGAAAAAGATCAGCTGGTGTAAAACCCAGAGAAAATCAAAGGTGACTGTCTGTGGCTGAAAAAATTAACATGACAAACCTAACAACACTTCTTTCACACTTGATCAAGTTGACGCAGGTTCCATGTGATTTGAAACTAGTGCCACTGGCTCCTTGACTGTCTGGTACCTTAACATGCTTACATGCTCCTTGAAACTCACTCAGGTGTTAGCTGGTTGGCCTGCAGCAATAGCCTCACTCCTTGTGCAGTTAATAACCAGCTCCTGTGGCATAAGCGTTAGTGGTCAGTGTCATCAAACAGCAATAAAATCTGGGTTTGAGAGTTGTTTGTGCCCTCACAGGGAAGCTTTCAGACTTCACACTTTGGAGCCTTTCTGATGCATTTTGTATTTTGAGTCTTGATCTTCTCCACCTAACAGGACACGTTTTCAAAGTCTTTGTGCCCTCTTCCAGGGCTTGAGAAGGAGTTAAAAGAGAGGAAGATGAACTGTGTGACACAGTGGAGACTGCTGAGGTGTATATATCCCCATTTCCCAACTACTGGCCAGTACAGCTGGAAACAGTCTGTTTCTTTGAACACTGCCAGTAGATCATGAGCAGTACTAAGATTTCACACAGTATTGGCAATTTCATCAGACAAACCCTTCTATGTCACTTTATGTTCAGTGCAATTCTGGGATGACTCTAGAGCTGACACATCACACTGCAGTCTCTCTGTGTTCAGCACGTGACTTCTTGTCCCCAGATCTGCACTCAGATCAGTATCTCCAGGAACAATTCTCCAGGGGTAGGTGGAAAGAGCATTCCGTGAGTGCATGCACTGCATGCCTCTGCTCAGGAGTCTCAAGTTCTTGTAGGTTTTACTGATAGTGATTGTTTTTTCAGTTTGGGAAGAGAAACCTCTTACAGTTAAATATTTATATGACTTGAGTGGGAAAATGTTGCAGTTCTTTGCAAACATTAGGTTTATCTTTTCAATCTTTTCAAAAGAGAATGGAAAAAATGTTCAAAATCCATAATGATTTGCCTTAATACCTTTATCCCCATTAAAACATGTGGAACACAAAAATTCAAAGATTCATTGGTCCATTTTCAAAATATGTATAGGTTGCTCCTGAGTTTCTGAGAGAAGGACCTCTTGAGGGAAAGGGCATAATAAGTCTGGTGGCCAGCATGTGGTGTTAAAAAAAAAAATAAAAAGAAACCTCACGTCTTCAGCTTTGCAGATTCACTAGCTTACCTATGTGGCTACATTAACACTTTGATATAAATTTTGTAATAGGACAAGTACACGAAAAATACTCTGTCCTATACATCCTGATTACTGTATATCAGCAGCTCACTGTCTGTGGTTTTACTTCAGATCCTTGTTGGGACACCCAAGATGAAACAGTGGGCTTTGCCTAAGAAACAATAAAAGAAAAAGTAGAGCTGAGAAAGAGAAAGGAAGGGGAAAAAGCAGAAGAAAATGATTGATGCTGCATTTGCTATATTTAATTGAAAAAGGTAGAAAAGCTGTGCAAAATCACATCCTTTACTTATCCTGAAGGGTTAGGGGAATTGAAGATGTGATTGTAGCTGTGTAGGAAGAATATAATTCCAGCACTGTGGAGTTCAAGGAAAAACACCTACTCCATCCAATTCAAATAGCTCCTGGTGCTGCTCAGAGCATGTCCAGCAGCGGCTCCTACATACAGCTAAGGTGCTGATGAATTTACCACCTGGGACATCGTCTAGGTGGTTTATGCTAAGCTGCTGAGCTGGCGATACACTAGTCCCAGGTCATTCTGATTCTTCCAGGAAAACCATATTAGCAGCAATGGACCCTTTACATCAGCCAGCCTGTGAATTTCTCAGATTATAGATAGTATGAAAGGCACACCATGAGAGGGAGACAGAGTGCCATATGAAATGTGTGCAATTCCAGATTTTTTTAACTTCTAATATGAACCTAGATATCTCCCTGCATGTATGCTTACTGCTATTGTTTTGACTGTATATGGGTATTCAGTTGCCGTAGTCCTATTTCAGATTTAGTAGGTGAATTTTCCTCTGCTGTTGCCTTTAATCCTGCCAATAATAGGTCCAGATCAACTTGTCAATGAGAAAATGGACTCCAGTATTTCGTTTGTGGAATTGTTTTCCTTCCTTCCTCTTTTATCTCTGTCTTTCTACAGCATACCAGTTCTTCTTCTTTTGATTTGTTTTGGTTTTTTCCCCTTTATTCCATATCCAGGAAGATCTAAGGGGCATAAAGGAGTTGATGATGATAAATTAATACGTAGTTGTGAGCACACTTGCATCTGATGATGATGAGATGCAGGGGAAATCATCTACATACAGAAAATACGAAAGCAGTACAAGTCAGCTAAGCTTCCCTGAAATCATCTAGGTATGCCTTTGGACTATCAGCATTAGCTTTTGGCAAAGTGCATCTTTGCATTTAAATTAAGCAGGCTGAAAGGTGGACTATGAGTGGCATTTATCTGCATCACTGATGTTTAGTAAGTAAACCTCAATGCTGGTTCACCCATGGGTGGTGAAGTCCAATTTGCATGATGTTCCTATCTGGCAAATGACATCTAAGGACCTCTCTGTAGTATGAGGGACTGATTGCTATGGAGCAATGTTCAAATAGTCACTTAGCAGACTGGTGATGGGGCAATGTAAGTTTATAAGTCCAAAGAGACATGAAAGTGTTACTGCCCCCCACAGGAGACATCTGGTGCCTTCTGGATGAGTGTAGGAACAGTTTTGCAGTTCAGACTACAGTGTCATCCAGCCCTGAGCTCTGCTTTGACTCTTTTCCTACCCACATGTGATTTTCAACAGCCCATTGTCAGACTGACATTTTTTCTCACTACTGCTGGTGGCTGGCTTCCTTGTACTTTGGAAACCCCAACAGGCATTATGACTGAGCCATGTCAGTGTGATTGACAGGTTTATACATACAGGACTAGGGCATCCAAGAAACACTGGTGACAGCTCACAGACATATGAAGCGAGAGAGCAAGTGTATTTGGCAGGCTGAGAGGCAAGAAATACAGGCCCGAGCTTCAGCCCATGAGCTTTGGGGAGGCAGTGGGGCCAGTCCAGAATTTACATTTGGTGCATGGGGTTACTAAGATGCATGAATGGAAGGCAAAGGATGAATAGACATGAGAGAAGAGGGATATTAGATACAGATGACAAAAAAGGGGAACAGGAAGAAGGAAAATGAAACCCACAAAACAAAAATGACCATTACGTCTACCTCATCAGAGATGCTTGCAAGAACCTTGCTCTTCCCTCCCACACTGGCCCACCTCAGGAAAGAAATTACATTTATCTTTCAAGCTGTTATTACTATCCATCCCACAAGGGAAAACAGCCTGTTGAATTTGCACATTCACAGAGAAGACCAAATCTCTTTTCTGGCTCCATCAGGACAGTCATATCACTCTTGCTAACCTTCTTAGCAGATAAGTTCTTATATTTACTGCAGGCCTTCCCTGCAAGAACAAACAGGAGATCCTGGCCAGTGGTCCGACTGTCCACTGCCTTAACAGTATCACCTCAAGCAAATGGGTAGCATGACTGACCACAAAATAAAACCATTCTGTTGTTAATTCAGGAGGATAGGCTAAGTGCCCAAGTCTGCCAAAGACTTTACAAAAGCTATTGACTTTCTTTTTGTTTCCATTTGCCACTATAAAATGGAAAATGGTGACACCTTTTTTTCTTCCATTATTTGATGAGACCTTACAAACAGATAGGCCCAATACAATCACTCCTTCTCCAGTTCTGAACCTGAGGAACAGAAATGAGAAATTTCAAAATTGCTGTCCAAGGATAGCCATGAAACTCACTCAGCCAAATGTTTCCTCTCAATGGGAGCAAATAGTGAAGGGGTCCATCTTAGCTAATTAGCTAAGGCTATAACCTCCTGGAAGAAGGGATAAGCTACCACTGTGGGTTTTACATGTTAGGGAATTATGATTTCTGTTTTCTGTCTCTTCCCTATTAAGCTTTCCTTCTCCTTCTTACCCTTAGAGTTACCATTGTGGATTTCACAATACTTTCTCAGGAGCTTCTTTTGTTACTTATTTTGTTTGGGTTTATTTTTTTCTTTCTTGCCAACAACATCTGAAGACTCATCTGGACTTGAATATACATCATGAAATTTTCTTACATTGCAAGCTGCCTTATATCTGTGTTTTTAACAAGGTCAAACCTGAGAAAGGTTTATGATTTGTCTTCTCTCATATGCAAGCTTTGTCACTTTGCCATTTGTATGTGCTGTTCACTGAGTTTCACTGAAAACTGTAAAGTCTCTCCCACTTCTTAGCAAGGAGAATAAAAATGACAAATGAAAAATGTACTTTCTTCTCAGAGAGGTGTTTATATCTGGTTTATTTCTTTGTGTAGGACAGCTTTCACCTTCACATTCGCAAAGCCCTTGAAAATGCAGGCATGGATAACATTAAACTGACTACAAGTCAGCCCAGATAGGGATCTCCAAAATGATCCATTAAATTTTCTCTGCTGACTTTTAGAGCACCTTCAATGCCAGCATGTGATGAAAACAACTTATTGGACCAAGTGACCAGAGAGAGTGTCCGTATTTAGGCTGTGAATGAAGGCATCACCACAGCCTGGTTTATGTCGACTTGTCATGGTTGCAAATGGGGGCATCCTGATGGGATTGCAAATGGGAGCAGTGACCACAGCACATGAAACATGCTGTGCATACACGAAACATGTCTGTGGCGAAAGGAAGTGGAAGCCATCCCTTTATGGCTTGTTTCTGATCTATCCCTGCTTTACTTAGAACACTAGCTGTTCCTTGAATGGGGTCTTGGACCAGGTGACATCCGAGAGTACTTTCTGATGTAGGTTGTCCCCTGAGCCTTCCATCATTCACATCTCAATGAAACTGTCTGTAACACAAACAGTACCAGACAGACCTCATTGTCTCCACCAAACTTTTTCACAAGGGAAAGTCTAGGAGTTTCAAAAGTCAGTGATTGAAGTTTGGCTCTTACATTCCAGTCAATATAACTAACTAAAGAGATCACATACAAGGGAACCGTCTGTTACACAAGAGGTGAATCAAAGCTACTTATTTCTATATTTCACTTTAAGCAACCATTTTGAAAATCTTAGCATACTTGAACAGGAGTTATCTATTGACACAGCTGCCCTGCTCTGTCTCTGTCTCTCAGCCTTTTCTCAACCTGATACAATACAACTGATGGCATTTCTGGCACTAGTGTATGAGCCTTCCCATCTCCCCTCTTTCTTCTCATGCAGCCAGGGTTCAGGTTGTTGCTATGTATGGATTTATGATGCTGCCTGTTAAGGAACTGTGGCTAAAGAACAGGTGGATAGATTCCCAAAGAGTATACCTTCTGCTTTATTCTTCCTCATTTCAACATATGCATGGACTACAGATAGTTTTGGAACCACATTCAGATTTGAAACTGAATACATCATTAAGATTTACATGGGTCCAGAGATGTCCTTTTTAACCCATTTAGATCCAAACTTCAAGTTTCACAGCTGTCTACGTTTATGTAGCAAATAATGACGAAGTGAGCATGGAAAGAGTCTGAGTCTACAAAATGTGGAGGCAGAATTACAGTTCCAAATAAGATGCCTTTCATGGTTTACTATTGGACCCCTTCAGAGATGATAAAGTTCAGATTGTGTGTTCAGATTTGAGAGTCATACCTTGCTGATACTCCCCTTTTGCTTCCATACCTTGTGCAGCAAATCTCCGTGATAGGCCATTGTGTTGTCCAACTAGAAAACTACTAATGGACCTTTTATATTGAGAAAGAAGAGAGCACTGACTTGGACAACAGAAGATGATGGGCAGAGAGAAGGATGGTTTCAATTTATGCTAAAAAATACAGTTTAAACAAAAATTGGTTTAAAAACACTGGAAGAGGTTTTTCTCTCTGCTCCTTGACATTTCCCTGTTCCTGCAGGAATTCCTATTTAGCCTAATTAGGCTCTCTTTCTCCTTCATTTGGTCTCCATAACTCATTAGCTTCCAGCTGGGCAACTCATGATTCTAGGATGTCTAATTACCTTCTTCTAGCAGATACCCTGATTGCCTCTGGTCAAAAAATGCTGATCCAGTCCCTTCAGCTGATCTGAACTGATCTCAAAATGAGTTGTGTCATTATCCACTCCTAATTTCATCCAGTCTTTCTACTTATTCCCCTTGGTCAAGATCAACATCACGTATGACCTGATGTGAAAGAGAATTAGAAACATAATACAGTTGGCATCTTAAAGGGGAACACTCACCAGCTCTACTCGTCTGCATTATTTTGATATCAAGGAGTTCAGTTTGAAATTCCTGAGGCACAGAGATGGACAAGTATCTTCATCCGTTTCAGCTAACCACAGAGGCCATCTCTTTTTCTCTTCTTTCCAAGGATGACATTAAATCCATTTTAATCAGGTATGAGACTCTAATTCAGTTTTAACTCTTTTCTGGGACTGTATCCAAAGTTAATTTGTCACAGTCACATTCAAGTTTAACTCAGATTCAAAGCAAAGGTTAGAATATTCTTGTAATTTGGATAAACACATCAGTGTAGATCCAGACTTTAGTAAGAGATTTATCCCATTATTTTTCTTGTTCATTTTATTCAGATTTAATTGGGTGGTTTTCTTTGAAGAAAGGAAGTCTTCAGTTGCAAAGAGTGACTCTGATTTAAAGGTCTACACAGGTTGCATTTTTTGTGTATAGTAAGTGCCTCACTCATAAGACGTCTGCTGTAGAAGGGAAAAATTGCACAGTTCCCATTGTTAAAACAGCTCAGGACTGAACTGTTTTGTTGATTTACTAATGACAGCTAGTTAATCCCAGTCAGCAAAATATATGTTCAGGATATAATGTCATCTATACAACAGATAAACCATAAGACCAAACTCTTACAAACTGTTGTTTACACCTACAAATTTCTAAATATCCTTTTACAAGTAGTCCAAAACTTCTAATCTAATAGTTACATACACATGCAGAATTAATTTTCCAAGGGTGGGTTCTGTGGGTACTTCCACACTCAACTATCAGAGAGCAACAGATCGTCAGTAGCTGGCAATACCTGGGTGTGATGTCTACCATCTGACCTCTGATATTTGTTCTAAATTGTACTAAATTGTGTTCTCAATTTTCAGTAGCTCCCTCCTGTCTCTTTTTCCCAAGCTTGATGGTACCATTTCACCTGGGCTGCAGAGAATTTTGAAGGCACTCCATTGAATTGTTCCCAGACTAAAGACTTCAGCTAAAGTGTCATTTTCCTATGTGAAAACATGAAAGACTTATCTTCTCCTTAGAACAAGAGAGTCTGCCTATTGTTTGTCATCAATAAGGCTGCTTTATTCTATTATACCCTCACTAATTACAGAAAAGTTCTGTGCTGATATTCTGCCACTCACCACCAGTATGCAACACACTTTAGTACTTCAGACACCTGGAAGTGATGGAGATTGTGCTTCAGCTATAATTGAGACAGTCCTCCTGAATCACTGCTAGGTGGTAGGTCACTCTGAGTACCAAGCTGTTACCACTACCCTAAAACCCCTGTTCCGATCAAGATACTTAAAGATACAAGAGGTAGAGAAAACAGATTGTGTTGCAGTTAGCAGAGTAGCATTAATTTTTGTGGCAGAACTGTCTTTATGTAGCACTGATATCTCCGGCAAGCCAGGGACACAGCAGTGAACTCATGCTTGTGGTGTCATGGCAAGAACATCAAATCTGCTTTTCAAATGTGGAGATTGATACCTGGAAAGGTGACTTGTTCAAGGCCATGCAAACTAGGTCAAATCACAGAATCACAGAACATTAGGAGTTGGAAGGGACCTCAAAAGTCACTAGTCATCTAGTTCAACCCCCCTGCCACAGCAGGATTCCCTAGACCAGGTCACGCAGAAGCGTGTCCAGACAGGTTTTGAATACCTCCATAGAAGGAGACTCCACAATCTCTCTGGGCAGTCTGTGCCAGTGCTCTGGCTGCCTCACTGTGAAAAAATTTCTATGTGCATTCACACAGAATGTCCTATGCTTCAGCTTACAGCCGTTGCCTCTTGTCCTGTCACTGGGCTTCACTGAGAAGAGCCTGACCCCATCCTCCCGACACACACCCTTCACATATTTAAAAGCATCAGAGAGGTCACCCCTTAGCCTCCTTTTCTCCAAGCTAAAGAGACCCAGCTCCCTCAGCCTTTCTTCATAAGTAAGATGTTCCATCCCCTCAATCATCTCTGTGGCTCTGTGCTGGACTCTTTCCAGCAGTTCCCTATCCTTCTTCAAGTGAGGGGCCCAGAACTGGACACAATATTCCAGATGTGGCCTAACCAGGGTAGAGTAAAGGGGGAGAAGAATCTCTTGACCCACTAGCCACACCCCTCCTAATACACCCCAGAATCCCTTTGGGCCTCCTGGCCACAAGAGCACGCTGCTGGCTCATGGTCATCCTTCCATCTACCAGGACCTCCAGATCCCTTTCCCCTTCACTGCTCTCCAACAGGTCAGTCCCCAACCTATACTCATACATGGGGTTGGTCTTTCCCAGGTGCAAGATTTGACACTGGCCTTGCTGAATTTCATTAAATTTATCCCTGCCCAACTCTCCAGCCTGTCTAAGTCTCACTGAATTGCAGCACAACCCTCCAGTGTGTCAGCCACTCCACCCAGTTTAGTGTCATCAGCAAACTTGCTGAGTGCACACTCTGTTCCCTCATCCAGGTCGTTAATGAATAGATTGAATAGTACCGGTCCCAGTACTGACCCCTGATGGACTCCACTAGACACAGGCCTCCAACTGCACTCCATCTCATTGCCATGACTCTCTGACTTCTGTCCTTCAACCAGTTCACAATCCACCTCACTACCCAATAACCCAGAGCACACTTGCTCAGTTTAGTTGCAAGGATGCTGTGGGAGACAGTGCCAAATGCTTTACTGAAATCAAGATAAACTACATCCACTGCTCCACCATCATATGAGGAAAGGCTGAGGGAGCTGGGTCTCTTTAGCTTGGAGAAAAGGAGGCTAAGGGGTGACCTCTCTGATGCTTTTAAATATGTGAAGGGTGTGTGTCGGGAGGATGGGGTCAGGCTCTTCTCAGTGAAGCCCAGTGACAGGACAAGAGGCAATGGCTGTAAGCTGAAGCATAGGACATTCTGTGTGAATGCACATAGAAATTTTTTCACAGTGAGGCAGCCAGAACACTGGCACAGACTGCCCAGAGAGATTGTGGAGTCTCCTTCTATGGAGGTATTCAAAACCTGTCTGGACACGCTTCTGCGTGACCTGGTCTAGGGAATCCTGCTGTGGCAGGGGGGTTGAACTAGATGATCTTTTGAGGTCCCTTCCAACTCCTAATGTTCTGTGATTCTGTGATCATTTATCCACCTGGTTATGTCTTCAGAAAAGGCTATCAGGTTGGTCAAACATGACTTCCCCTTGGTAAACCCATGCTGACTGCTCCCAATGACCCCCTTATCCTTGATATGCCTAGAGACAGAGTCAAGGATAAAGTGTTCCATCACCTTTCAGGGATGGAGGTGAGGCTGACTGGTCTAGAGTTACCCAGCTCCTCCTTCTTGCCCAAACACAGGATTAGAGTTTGGAAAACATGTTTAACTCAAGGGACTAAATATTTTTCCTGTCAGGATTCTGGGTTTCCAAACTGTGTTATATTAAACAAATGAAGCTTAAATTAAAGCAGTGAGGCTGATGTTATATTAAGGATGTCCACACTGAGGACAGTTTATTGACTTCATTTTCTCATTACTTCACCAAATATTTTCATATGCAGTGGCAAAATGAGCTATTGCATTTCCCCATGAAGTGACTTTTTTTTATCTGTCATTAAAGAAGTGTGTCATAAAGAACCTAGCCGTGGCATAGATAGAACAAACCGTTCTGAGGATAAAATCGCAGCAACTCTGTTGTCAAATATACTTTTTTTTCCCCCTTCATAGCACTTTTAATGGAATATTATTTCTCTTTTGCCTACTTATTATAACCTGTGCCTTGGTGGTTTTTATTTTTAGTGGAGATGGTTAACTCCTTGCCTTAGGCATGTTGACCACTTTATGTTAAGTGCACACGAGTTTGTCAGGCATGCAATATGTAAAGTCTTTTTGCTGACATAGGTGCAACATGGTGCTTCTTTCCATAAATAAAATGACAGATTCTGCTATTAAAAGGATCAGCTGATGCAACACATTTTATTATTTCAAAAGAATAATAACTTAATAAGAATAAATAATGTCTCTTCAAGAAGTTACTGCTGTCTCTTTAGGTGGATGTGAATGTGCTCCCTCTCCCTCTCATTCCAAAACTGGGTTAGCTGATAGTTTGCCCTGATATGTCAACAACAGGATAATATGATAGATTAAGCCAAGGCAGTCACAATTAATTCCTAAACAGTTTTAATTTAATTTTCCTTTTTACATAAACCCAATTTACCTTTGTGGAGGTGTGACACATCTGATTACACACAGAGATGCTGGGAGCAGCCATGCTTGTAGAGGGAAAGAGAGGGAGAGAGAGACAGGAGCGAGCTCTGTGCACGATGTGATAAGAGATCAAAGCTAACAGAGCTCCTCAATATTTCTATTAGCAATAATTCAAAAGAACCTGCATTTCAAATGTCCCTCTGCAACTGTTTTAATTGCAGAGATAATAACTCTGAATCCTGGTAAAGGAAAAGAGTCAGGGGTCAGTCCTCTAAGCAGCAGAAATTATGGAAATTAGAAAGGCTAGTTAAGGTAAATAATCCTTGTAGCCTCCTGCTTCATCCTGATTTCAGAGTACTTGCTTTTCAGCTCATGCAACAGTAGCTGAGCTGTGGATAGTGACGTGGGTTGGGCCTTTTGCGAGAATCAGAGGCAGGTGTTAAAATGTACTTTAAACTCTTCCATAGGCCTTCTGTTCTGCAGGTCCTTTCATGACCTGCTATACCAGGTCCAGGAACAGCCTTTCAAAGCTTTTTAGAATTTTCCTTTCCCTTGGTAGCACAGGCTTGGTTGAGCATGTGCATGTGCTGATACATGTGTGTGTGTGTCCCTGTGAGATCCCATTGCTTTGTAGTGATTTATAATTCTTTAAAAGCTTATGGCCCACCTTTCCAATGCACAGTCTGTTTAAATCATTAAACTCAAATAGAATTAAATATTTCAGAAAATTGGTAAATTTAGCAGCTTTTAAAGATTTTAATGTGTTGTGACTACATTTACCCCATGTGATTTTAAGCAGGTGGTAAAGCACAGCACATGATCTGTTTCTTGGCTGTTACAACACCCTGGAGTGAGGGTAAGAAGACAGGACACTAACAGCTGTGAGTAGTTTTAACTGTCTAAGACACATAACTAGAGAAAGGCCCTGGTGCTCTTAGAGACTTGCTGCTGAAAGGTGAAAAGCCTTGCACAGGAAAAAAATCACAAAAGTGACAGCCAGGCAAAAAAATATGAAAACTGAGGCCAAATAGGAAGGCAGCAGATCTTAGAATATGAATACATATTTAAGATACTGAAGAATTTAGATCTGTAAATGAGACTTTGTAGGCCAGGGCTGAAACTGGTTGTACATCCAGAAATAAGCCTGTGCCACACTGCAGCCTGGTTCTTGCCTGCCCTAAATGCTTTGACCTTCTAGGTCTCAGATACCCAACCACTTTCTGGCGAACACCTTGGAGCTCATTTGAAGGGGTTTTGCCAGCCTGAATGCCAGGGAGTGAGGATGTCTCACTGTGTGTTACAGCTCTTCTCCATTTCTTATGCTCTCTGTCTGGGAAGGCAGGTCAACCACAGATCTGCTCCATCACAGAGTAGAGCCTTAGGAAGCCCCTGGATAGTTTTAGGGATATAAAGCACAGGAAATTATTTTGAAGCTATCATCATCAAATCTCTTCCACCTTTTCCCATATTCCACAACTGGAGGAAGGGAGAGCCCTGTCCTCTTATAAATATCTGATTCCCACTGAAGTCAGTGGGAATAAGACACTTTAACACCTTGAGGAATGAGGCAGTGAGAATCTCATTGATTGTTTACGTCTGTGTGAAACACTTATCACCAAGGTGTGCGTTTCTTTTGCAAGGTCATTTCTAACACCCAGTATACCAAGTTCAAAGCTAGCTCAAGCAGGGTTAATAATCACTCCAATCAGTCTTCTGAATGCCATACAACAATGTGAATGAAATCCCAATGAAGTGCCCGTGGTGGTCCACACCACAGATTTTTAAAAGTCACTATGACCAGACTAAAGTATAATGCTTTGAAAGATGACAGGCACCAACTGAGAAAACCTCTAGCAGCTAATGAATATGGTCAGACTGTGCAGCTGCACTCTCAGGGACACAGGTGATGATTTACTGGCTTTGAATTTGGTCATTTCTGAATCCAGAGGCTCCATTGAATTCTTGTATTTCTTCTGTGCTTTTTATCTCTAAGCAGTAACCTGGACCAGATCAAGTTAGAAATCAAGCTTTAGGTCTATTTGGGAAAGATCGAAAGCCATAGTTGTTTCACGTCTGTCTTATTTCCAGTTATCCCATTAAAACTTTCTATACGTTTTAGAGATTATTGTACTGATACTCAACTTTCTCCATCCAGACTCCTATGAAGGCAGAGTTTAGGCTGGCTGGACAAATCTTTACCTTATTAATTTGATTTCTTCTACTCATGCTACTAAGGTAGCCCTGATGTAATAATACAACTAACTTTTTCTACAGTGATTTTCATGTGGGATGTGGAGGTTAAAGTGCTAATTTGCCTGTTGTCTCACACATTTCACATTTCTAGACACCAAGAAAAACCTACCTTAATGGCTTTTTTGCCAAGCACTCAGTACTTCAACTGTGTTCATTCAGTTTCATCCTTTAAATGTGTTCTGAAAAGCTGAAGGTTGTGAGATATTTAACTTAGCTTTTCCTTGAAGGGGGATATACGCATTTTTTAAAAAGCCTGCATGCAAGAAGAATGCCAAATATATTATCATATTTGGATTTTGCTTCACATTCACTGTTTCTATTGATGTCTCACTGTTCAGGGACTAGGTTATCCACTACTGTTTCTGTGTCAGCAATGTCTATCTGTCATGCTTGACTGGCACCTATCACTCCTCTCTTAGAGCCTTGCAGTCTTCTTTTTATACTCCATGTTATGTACTTCTTCAGCAAAGGAGAAACGGATTATCCTGAGAGAAACAGAAAAGCAGTGACAAAAACAGGGAAATGAAATATAGACATGCCTAGCCTGTCCTACCTTCTTCTGGGCCATTTTGCAGAGCCTTGCAGAGGTAGAAAAGAGTCTTTTTAGCAAATTATGGTAAGCTGTAATCATATAGGGTATTTACCTGGCTTAGATACATGAACTGGCAGTCTGAACACAGAGCCTCAGTTCAGAAAGTCTTCCTGTTACCTTTCAAAGTCTTTGCTGACTGCATCGAACTTTTAGAAATCCATTTGGACAGTGGAAATAGTCCCAAGGAAGCAGACAACAACCTTGTTCAATATTGCATTATTGTGACATCCAACCTTCTCCTTTCATTTAGAAGGCCCTGTTTTCTCCTGGATATCTATCTAATGCATATTTTGCTTAACAAATGTGAGCTTTCTTAAATTCTCTTAGTAATTCCTCCACCATGAGCACATCCAGGCACAAAATGGCCACTTAACTCATTAATCCAAGGTTTGGCTTCTTTTAATTCTGTGGTAAAATTATGCAGTTGTATAAATGAGGGAACCTCAAGGGCTTGTTCTGTTCTTTTTAAGATCATTTGTAATATTTATGGCTCCAATCAATAACATATGGTTTTTACTAGAAATACAAATAATTGTGAAGTATATACACAGCACTTGCTTCCAGAATTCTGAATAGGAAATAAGAAACTTTAAGGTAATTTGTTGAAGGGTCCTATGCATCCTGTACTTTACCAGGCTTGACTTCCTGCTCCTTTAATTAATTTGTTTGAAGGTTTAGAGAAACAGGTCTTGTGTTTGCCTCATGGCACATAATAGGGAGACATCTTTAGTCACCAGTTCCCACAAGGAGAGAAAAGGGTACATTTTTTTACTGAGTATTATGAGTTTACTAATAACAAGACCATCATGAATCTTAGACTCAAAGCCTGATCTCCTGTGAAGGTAACTAAAGTGGTGATTGGATGCTCTTAATTATAATAATTATTTCCCCATTAGGCATCGGGACCCTGCTGTCTTCAGCACTACACAGTAAGGCTGCAAGGTGACTCTTTGCTCAAAGAGCTGTCTGAAAGATGAGAGACAAGTGATTGCAACATGCACAGTAGGGAGCAGAAGATCAAATCCAGGCTGTTGTGGATGCATGATCAGACATAAGCACAAGACTACTACTCAGTTTGCTGGTGTTGTCCAGTGGTGCATGGCAGGCTACCTCTGTCCCCAGCTACTGAAAATTTAGTAAGCATGTGGAGATGGAGTCTCATCATGGTTCAGCACTGCTTAGCTCATTTATTACTGCTTATATACACATAGCTCCTGAGAAACTCCTGAATGAAACTGAGACATGGTGCTGTACATTGCAATATCTCAATCACCTTCTTCCCCAACTTCCTTGTATTTTGTCCCCTTAGCAACTGCCGCATAAGATCTGCCACTTGTACTGCATTGCTGCTTCCATTTTACGTGGCTATAACAGACCTAAGATGGGATATAGCAGCTGATACTTAATTTTCTACAGCCAACACCCTTAAGAGTTCCAACAGTCCTATGGAAGGAGCATGAAGTTTGTAGATGAGTCGACTCTACTATAGGTGTAAGGACAAGAGAAATACACCTTTGAGAGTAAAAAAGAAAACTATTCACTTAGATGATACATAATGAGTGAAAACGTAAATAAGCAAAGCACCAGGCACTCTTTGGCTTTTACCGCTCCTGAACACAATGTTTTTTGCTCCCTCTGGTGGCTCTGAAATAGCAGATCAGCCACAGGCACCTGCCAAAGCTGTCTGGTGGTGGGGCTAGGGCACAGTGCACAGTTGGTGTAGCAGGGGACGACCTGCAGAATTAGCTGCTGGCATTGTCGGCATCGTGCCCTCTCTCCCTTTCCAGGGTGGGGAGGGAGAGACAACCTGAGCACACCAAACCAAAACAAAAAAAAAAAACAAACCCAAACCAGACAAACAAAAAAACAAACTTGGAAGCACATATCTGAAAACAAAGTCACAAGAAATAATGAATATAGAGTTTTACAGTGTGCATCAGGCTTACAAATCTAATAATTTCTCACTCCAAGGCAAAATCAGTGAAAAAAAGAAGATTAAGTTTACTGTCAGTTTACACAAAAAATATTGTCGTGTGATATGAAAACAGACCTAAGAATCTCAAGTAAATAAATATTATTGTTAAAATAATTTCTTCATTTGGGATCTAATCTATTCAGATCTCACTATAGCCATTTCTTCACTGAGCAGTTATATCCCTGATCCAAAATAAAAAGTCAGCTAATTGCATTCACAGGTGATACAAAATCAGGAGGTGTTTCAAATCCCAAGGAGAACAGAGAAGTAATGTAGATTGCATTTAATGCCATGTAGCTTCTTGTACTTGCCCCATAACTGTCAAAGCTGAGAAAGAAATAGAGTTTGAAAATAAAGTGAAATTAAATTCAGCCTGGGAAATGCACACAGGGGAAAACTCATCTGAAACTAATTTTTTTTGGAGGAAAAGAAAATACTTGAAGAGCTGACTAGTGAGAGATTGATGGTGAGAAAGAATAAATAGGTTATGAGTCTGCAGTGCAATGTGCTGAAGGGAAATGCCAATGTGACTACAAGTTTACGCTACCTGAGGTTATGCATTCATACAGGAAAGATTAAAAGGTCTAATCTGGCCAAAATAAGGCTGATATTTTTGATTGGGTTCATTTTGGCCCAAATGTGTGCCCCAGCATACAGAGTTTGATTAAACCATGGGGAATGCAGCATCCACCAAGCATGGCCAACTTTCCTGATTCTCTGCATCACATAACTCAAAGCTTCAGGTGGTCATGATCATTGTATCTTGTCTAAGAGTGGACCACAGACAGCTGGTGATAGGACTTTCCTGGGGATCCTGTTGTGTCCCTGCAAGACAGAGGATGAATGTGGACCAGGATCCCAGATCCATAATGAGAGGAACATTTGAAGGACATAAGATGTGCAGGTTGGCCACCCGTGGCTAGTGTTTCTCTAAGCAAAAAAATTAAATACCCAACAAACAAAAAAACAAAACAAAAAACCCCACAAAATCAAACAGAAAAAACAAAAAAACTATCAAAAAGAGAAGGAATCCTTTACCAAAGCCTGTGTGACTTGAAAGAAATCACAAGTAGGGGAGCAGAAGATTTGAAGGACAATTCACATGTTAAAAATGTCCTAGTAGTGAGATCTAACAGACTGTTGAATAATCCCTAGGGAAGCAACAGAAACAGTTAATACATATAAAACTCTCCAGGTCAAAGTACCAGTGAACAGAAAATAAAATAGAATCTTGCAATGATTGCACAAAGAAGGCAAGACAAGCTGATGCCATCTCTAACTCAAATTATTCTATATCAAATCATCACTGAGCACTCAGAAAGAGGAGCAAGGCCAAATTTAGCCATAGTAAAAGCAGATGAGTCTGTTTAAAAGAGAGAATATGGCACAAAATAATTATATACACTGAGCTTCTGATAAACATTATCATCCAGTAATTCCTGAATTACACACACACATTTGCTTTAGAGTATTGACAGAGAAACTCAGAATGCAAGATGCCCCTCAGTTGGTAAAAAATGTGTTCTATCTCATGATAAGCTAATTCAGCAGTTAATTATCCCAATTCTTTGAAACATGCACTTTGCTTCCAGTTTGATTTTTTTTTCCTGTCTTCTAACGATTGGGCTTCATCATGCTTTTGCTAAAGAGCCTTCAAACACTTTCCTCCCTGCATAGGCAATGCAGCCTGCAAGCTAATCTCCATGAAGTCAAATTAAGGCATTCAATCCCCAAGAGAGACGTGATTTAAAACTCATCCCTCCTGTTGTTTTCTCCTATTGGCTAATTTAACTAGCTCTCTTCTCAGCATGGTGGCTCTAGTGAATCCTGTTCCTTAGCACCCAACCCTCCAAAGTGTCATTAAATCAGGAATGAAGGGTTTGAAAGCCAAGCACTGCAATATTCAGTGTTGCAGTGGAAATATTTCTGTGGATCTGTGCCCCAGGCTTTGCAACTCTAAACAGAGCAAACTCTATATATATAGATCATACTGTATGGATCTTGACATCTCCATACCAATATTTCAGAAGTGCCATACTACCTCTAGTACTCCTTTGCTCTAAATCTGAGCCCTTGCTCTATGTAACGTCCCATTGCAAGTTATCTAGAGGACCTTTAATGCCAATGTTAACAAATATTCTAATAGATTACTAGATAGTGAAGCAGACATGAGCTAATGAACTGTAAAGAGAAGAGGGTGGAGTAAATTCTGACATGTTATGATTGGATGCAGTGATATCAGGTTCATAGAAACCAAGTTGTAAATTGGTGATATGTTGGATTTTTGCATAGTTTGTGCAAGTCACTAAAGAATTGCTGTTTTGTGAATCACCACACTGTGTAGTAAGCCATCAAAAATTGACAGAGCCTGCTATGCATCTGCCAGATGGGGCAAGAGTGGGTCATTAACTGAAGTAATAGCTTACTCAAGTGGAAATACCTTAAGAGAATTATTTGACTGAAACCTGCTAGGAGAACTAGTTCCTTCACAGCTCTGCAGGGAGATGAGGCAGACAGATGGAAAAACTCAAAAGTAAAATTAAAGAACCAGGAATTCATGGTGGGATATACAAAGTCAAGTGATTCACAGGCAGGCCAGTAAACTTTCGGAAAGGAGGAATGCAGGATTTTATAGATGAGGATTTGACTAACTATGGAAGTAACCAAGCTCGAAAGAAGGCAGTCTGGATGCAGTTCAGAGGTGCCACAGTTGTGAGACTTAGCCAAATGGTCAGATTGATAGATAGCTCCAGGGAGTGATTCAGCACAGTTGAGAACTTATTCACCCTCGGGAAGTGCCAGACTTTGATTTAGATCTTGGGTGAGACTGACTCACTCCCTAAAGGTGTCTTTCTCCGAAGGTTATAAAGGACCCACAGCATGGCAGGGGCTAAAAGCCAAGAGGAAGAACTGTGTCTGGCCACTACTGCTTATCATTGCAACCTGCCTCAAAGAACTGAACCTGAAGTCAAGTCACTCATATGATGGGACACTGGGAAAGCGTGCGTGCAGGTGCTGAGTGAAACAATGTGGTGTTTTCTTGTGACACAAAGCTGTGGCAAGAGAAGGTCTAGAGAAGATGGACCCAAACAGAGGGAAGCATGTGATGCTAGTTTGCTGGTACCTAAATACACCAGCCTGCTAAGAGTCCTTCCAGGAGTAGATTACAAGGAAGACATGGATGCAAAATTCTCCATGTACATTTGGCAATTTTATAAGTTTTACAAAGCATGTGTATTTTGGCTGGCTCCGAGGAACTAATCTGAAATAGGTCATGTCTTGCTAAGTCCCAGAACAATGATAGTGATTTGTTTTTAATTTAAATAAGAACTATTTAGTTGATTTTTAACTATTTAAAGAGATCAGCATTTTTTCCTTTACATATCTTTGTCTCTTGATGCTATACTTCCTTGAAAGCTATCAGTTTAAATGCAGACTGCCAAATGTGGAAACTGGAACTTCTTACTTTGTCCTGTCTTACTACAGTGATGGTTATCTATTTTATTGATGCTAGTGTGAAACTTGTTTTTCTATTGCTCATGAGGTGCCACAAGACTCTTGGATCAACAACACAATGACCTTGTAAAAATTATTTGTTTAATGATGTATGAAGTATACAGATGACAGTCAAGTCGGGGGATTAGACACTGCCTTTTACCTGCTCCATGAAGAAGATTACCACACAAAAACTATTTCCTAATTATTTCTGCAGATAAAACTCATTATGACTTTCTCAATTCTTAATCAATACTTTAAAAGCCTTCTGTTTTATAGAACAGTTCATCAATATTTTATTTATTTTAATAATTTATCCTTTATTACAGAACCAGATGGAGCCTGCAGCACATTTGTCCTCAAGAAACCAGAGCAAGGAAGAGAAGGTGCCCAGAATCCATGTCACCTGGGAATGAAGTCTTATATTTTCCTCTGTCTTGTCCGTAAGTCTTCTATGTCTTGGGTTCAGTCACAGGGACTAACCATACACAGTGGCCATGCAGCCATACTGTAAGCTTGGACTGGCAGGGTCGTGGACAGTAGGCTGTTCTGCTTCCCTTAATACTGGTTCCTAAGTATGGGACATGCTACTTGTCCCTGCTGATGGGCTCACAGCTCTCAGGAGACTTTGACATCATTTACCAGAGGATTTCCCTGGGTGATCTCTGGAGTTGGAGGAAAGGAATTAATTAATGTGGTGAAAGGGTCTGTCACATTCTTTTCTCTGTATCTGGGAAGTAGAGTTGTGAGGGACAGCCATCTCACCTGGAGGGTCTTGTGTGCATGCTGTGCAAAACTGACCCTTGCCCTCTATATACATGTATTTGTAAATACATATTTAAAATCAAGAAAAAGGTTGATTTTTTTTTTTTACCTGAGGAGCAGGAAAAACTGGTGAAGAAACTACTAAGGTGCTTTTACTGATAAACCACCTGGGTGCAACTGAAATATGTTTTTCTGTTGTCAGATCCAGATGACATGAGGTGTTTTTTCCCATGTGTCTGGCCAGGACAATAGTAGAATAAAAGTCACTTTATTAATGCCAGTAGATGGAATATGGTTGCAGACAGTAGCCTGAGGAAAAGACTTTTCAGGATCTGGAATAGGCATCACCTTTGTTCATATTTTTTGTACTGTTCTGGGAAAAATTGAGAGCACTTTTGGATTTATGGTTATTACTAGAAACTCAGCTAACCGTGGTGTCTAGGAGCTCTTTCACTCTATGTCTGGCTAAGAAATGTGACCTTTCAAACTGGAAGCAGTCTTTGCCTTGGCAGTCTGTTCTTGCTTGCTTTCTAGACTGCCAGGTGACATAGGACATGCTGGACAGCCTGCTGCATTGCTTCACCCACAGGGCACATGTTGCACCATTCTCCTGTATATGCACATGTCTGAGGCTTAACATTCAGTGGTTCTGTTTTACATTTGTCTTTTTTTTCACCTGCAGTTGAAGTTCAAGTTTTTGATTTTGTTCGCAAAAGTCTTTACCTCTTGATTGCCCAGGGAGGTGGTGGAGTCACCATCCCTGGAGGTTTTCAAGAAGAGGATAGATGTGTTTCTTCAGGGGATGATTTAGGGATAAGAGTAGTGTAAGGCTATCGGTTGGACTAGATAATCTTGAGGGTCCTTTCCAGCTGTAATGGTTCTGTGAATCTGTTATTTTGTGATTTTGGCTACTCAAGTGACCATCTTTCATCCAGTGATATACCATGGTAAAACATGCCAGCTGATTTATTTCGTCCCTGTTTTTTGTACAGATTGGGCTGGTGGCAGGATGTTAACAGTGAAAAGTACATAATTATACAGTTCTTTCCACAAGTTGGACTTGACAGAGCCTGAATTGTCCTTGACTATGAATGACAAAGCCTGACTCTCTTCCTTCCTTAGGAGACGATGCGGATGGGAGAGGATTGCTTGACACATATGCTTGCCATTAATGAAAAGTGAATTATTGTGTAAAGGGAATAGAAGTAAATACTGCTGCTCATTGATGCAATAATCTAGGACAACATGATGACAGAATGGGTGCTGATTTCAGACATGTTGACTCCTGGAAAAGGTTTTCATTTGAGTGTAGAGTAAGCCAAAGAAAAGGAATCCAGACCCCCCAGGATCTGGACGTGTGTGTAGACATGGAGTTAAGCTGGAGAAAAGGAAAAGAGGAATAAGGTCTAAAGGAGAACACAAGAGCAAAGACAGATGGTAGCAGAGTGATGGGAAGAAATGAAGAAAATTCTACGTGTAAGAAAAAAATAAACTGTAGAAAACCACTGAAGATGGAAGAGAAGGAAAGGGTTAAAGATAAACAGAGCTGTAAAAGAGAATTGGAAATAGAAAGTGCAGAAGAAAACAACAACAGCAAAAAAACCCCTAGACAGGTTGCTAGAGGTAAGATGTTGAGAGAAATATGTTCAAACAGTTTTGTATCACAGAGAAGTCAGATTAAATACAAAGAGAGTAGAGTAGGAAGAAATAGTACGATATATAATGGGAACAGACACAAAGAAGCAAAAAAAAGTAAGTGGAAGCAAAAGAAAGACCTAGAGCAACTGAGGCAGAATAAGCACATCACTTTTGATCATTTCGCAATACAGAACAACTAATGTCGGTTCCTTGTAAAACAGGCAAATAGGCAGACAAAAGGGTAAGATTGGACAGACAGTTTGCTTCCCTTCTAGGCTCAGATTCATCCCACTGGTAGTTAGATGCCTGAGTGTGCTCCCTAAAGCCTGGAATATCATTGCTTTAAAATCAGTCTGCAATCCATGACTAGTGAGGGGGCACCTCTAGGAGGTCTCCTGACTGGAAGGAGTCCAGGGTGATGAGAATCCAGATCTCAGTCACTTGCCTACATATCAAGAAATCTTCCTTAGTACCAGATGAGCCTTAATCTCTGTGTCCCTCAGATTATTTATACACAGAGCCCTAATCTGCACATTCACAGCAGTTTCTCATTCTCACAGTGAAGGCTGCTGAGAGCCCTTTGGCAGGACACAATGGAGCTGTATGTGTTGCTGCTACCCCTTTCTTTCTTATGAAGAAAATTAAGATTTCAGTAAGGGGATCTGCTGATGCATCTCTATCCCAACCCAAGAGATTCCCTGGTTAGTCCAATTCAAGGCTTCCAAGTCTTGAGTCAGAGAAGGCCACATGCACCCAACTCTGCAGTGGCAGTAAGGTTGTAATCAGGACTATGAGAAAGCAAGTCACACCCCTGTGCTTTTAACCATTTCCACTGGTGAAAAATGTAGCTGCCACCAACCCCACAAAGTTCAGGCATTGAACATACATGTTTCCTCTTTAACAATTATTTCAGCAAATCACTTCATTAGAGCTCTTGAGCTCAGTGGAGCAGTAGAGTTATTCTTTCACTTGTCCTTTCCCTATGAACTGCCTGAGCCTTGTAGCATTTTAAGTCACAGCACATGAGCCCAGTCAGACACTGACGTGGTTTGACAAGCTTTGCTTCTGTGGCTTCTTCCTTGTTTAAAACCCTGTCGATTATGTTTTCTTCTAAAACATGGGGTGATTTCCAACTTTACACCCACAGAATGATTCACTTGACTTCTGAATCTTCTGAAAGCTTATGAAGATTCCTTCCCAGCATCCCTTCAAAGGGATAAGGATAAGAAAGAGGTGAACATCTTTATTTCTTTTGCTTCCAGAAGTTAAGGACATACTCAAGCTTGATAAAGACTCTCCTTGTGCTTAGTGGAGAGTTTATTAAGTCGGAGTAATTGAAGTCAATGTTCAATTTGGTCTTTATAATGCAGATATCTTCCAGTTCCCTTGAGACCTGCCATACTAGAGGCAGATGATAGCACTAGTTTTCACGGCACCAAGGGTAAATGTATGCAAATCCCTACATCACTGGGATTTGTCCAGTGCTGAGTGGAAGCCAGATGTGTTCTTCTAGTTTTAGTTCTCACAGAAGGAAAGAGATAAGGAATTGTTAGGAAGACAAGAGATAAAATCTGGATTGGAAGGAACTAGATCTATTGTTCCTAGAAAGAAAGATTTTCAGTCTTTGAATTCTTTTCACACCCTAGGGACTTCTTGTTCCAGATGAAGATGGGACCTGTACCAGTTCATTCAAGTGGTTTTTTGACCACTGTGAAACTGCTCTCCTAGGATCTAACCTGACCTACGTGTTCATTTTTAAGGGGTACAGTATCAATTAGATCATATGAAAATCAGCCACAATCAGAATTTCCCAAATTTCAAGCATAGATGTGGCAGTATCAGTGAAGTATAGTAAACTGGTTGATCTTGAGCAATGTGCTGCTCACAGGTAATTCAAAGAGGTCTTTGCCATGGCAATATGACATGACTAATAGGGAGAGGCAGAAGGGAGAACTACTGACCCTCTGGCTTGTGGATTTTCTGAAGGGAGCATAGAGAAGCAAAGCCAGTATCACTGATCTACCTGGGATCCTGCTCACTATCTACAAAGAAATGGTGAGACGCTCTGTGAACCCCTCACCTGTGAGCTGCTTTTGATGTACCTTTCTAATCCCCCTGGTCCTCTGTGAGCTGTAATGTGTGTCAGGACTTAACAAAACTCTGCTGGGTAACTTGCAAGATCAGTGAAGCTGGCCCATCTGTTGTGGTCTGCTTCGAAGAACAGCCTCAGTATCTACCCCCTGCTGTTCTCCTGGACATAATGCTCTTGTAGTTAGAAAAAGGGATGAAGACTAAGAGGATTTAAAGGAGAAGGGTGAGCTGCACAGAAGTAGACATGACTTCAGGAGAAAAAGGAAAAATCCTAAAAAGGTTACAGTAAAAATAAGGACTGTGAGAGTCTAAGAGAAAGAAAATGAGTATCTGTGTTATAGAAATGGAAGAAACTGCTATGGCCAGGCCTTATGAGGAGACGCTTAGGGAGTTGGGGTTGTTTAGCCTGGAGAAGAGGAGGCTGAGGGGAGACCTTATTGCTCTCTTCAGCTACTTGAAAGGTCATTCTAGGGAGGCGGGTGTTGGCCTCTTCTCCCTTGTGTCTAGTGACAGGACTAGAGGGAATGGGCTTAAGTTGTGCCAGGGTAGGTTTAGATTAGATATTAGGAAGAATTTCTTTACTGAAAGAGTGGTGAGATATTGGAATAGGCTGCCCAGGGAGGTGGTGGAGTCACCATCCCTGGAGGTTTTTAAGAAGAGGATAGATGTGTTTCTTCAGAGGATGATTTTGGGGTAAGAGTAGTGTTGGGCTATCGGTTGGACTAGATGATCTTGAGGGTCCTTTCCAACCGTAATGATTCTGTGATTCTGTGTGATTCTGAGCTCAGCCCACACCCTCCTTGGGGTCTGGTTGTCTGGGCTCAGGGCCAATTCCAATAAAGCAGCTCTCTGGCCTTAAAGTTGTGAGAAAACTGTTGGAGAAGCCTTTGTGAGGGCTTGAGATGGCCCATCATCATGATCTTTGTGGCAAGAAACTTGCTTACAAGTCTAGAAAAGATACTTTGCCCCTTCTCCAGTAGAATTAGACAAATGGTTGATTTAATCATGCAATGCCGTCTTCCAGGCTGGGAAAAATGGTCCTAAGTACTACATATGTACAGACAAGGGTAAATTTGTCATTGAAAAAGTTGATGGAAAGTGCTATTCTCACTGCCATTGGAATGTTTACCTAAAGAATCACTGTTAATCGAATTATCTTAAAAAGAAATACAAGTCAACAGACATTTTTATATACATAAATGATCTTTTCCAAACGAATGTGATCCTTTTTCTACTAAAAAGCTTTCGTTTTATCTTGATTGTATACATTGTTTCTAACTGATAAATTCCCTCTCTGTAGCAGAAATTCCTACTAGTCCTTAGGCTCATAATGTTTTACTTTAAGGTACTGACCGTTATCCTGTTTCTGTTATTTAAGTCCTTAAGGTTAGCCACTTCTCCTTGTAGCACTGCTTTCTTCTCCTATATATTGACAATATTTCCCAACTTTGTATCATTGAGAAATTTCTCCTTTGAAGTAGAAATTTATCACTAAGGAACAATGGAGAATGACAAACACCTATGTGATAAATAAGTCACAAGGTAACCATGCCTAAGAAACATGTTCCTGTGATACATCTGTTGCTGTATGCCCAGTGAGAATGTGGAAATACTTCTGGCTTTGTATGCAAAGGTGGTGAGACCTTTTATCACCTTCACTATTTTACAGTGAGCTGCTGAAATAAGTTGAGAGAGCACAAGAGCTCTATCATTAAAAGATACAGTACTGAGTTTTCTTTTAAAAAACACCAAGTCTATATGAAAGAGGGCCAGAAAAAAACCCCCATAGGTATCAGATACAGAGGAGAAGAGAAAAAGAAAGGATGTTTACAACCTGTGAAGAAAATGTATGTAGGAAGGGAATAGATGTCATGGAAGAAAAATCAGTGAAAAGGTAGAGATAAACAGACAGAGAACTGTAAGATCTATGACAGTTTAGGATTTTATCTGCTCTAATGTTTTGCCACAAGAAAGAGGTGTTTAAGAGTAGCAGGGAAGAGGTAAAACCCTACCTTGGGAGTGGAACACCTGGGGTGAGCCAGACCTGCAAGGGAGGCCTCTGATTGCACCTGAGGTGAGCAGTTTGTAAGTAGGAAATACCTTCTAACATTGGTAGTAGGACACAGAGATTTTTATTATTTGTACCATCTTTTATTTCCCCCCCCGCCTTGATTCAGTTACACTGCAGTCTCACAAAAATGGCTTAAGAAAATAAATACAGAGGTAGAAAGTTGAAGCAGTGTGTCTTGGCATCCTGTGTATCAAACATTTAATGTTTTTAATTTAAAAAATACTTTTGTTTGGAAAATTCCTTGTAATTTTTTCTAAAATCACAAGTTTAACTCCCAAATAAAACATTCAGCTCAATCCAGGATAAAAGTTTCATTCTTTAAGGAAAAAAAAAATTTGCATGTGGTTTTGGCACTAATGGTGAACCCATAATCTGCTGCTCACACCATCTCAGAGCCACATGTTGTATGGATAGCATCATGGCAATGAGCACTTTTGGGGCTGCCTGTCTTCTCAGAAGCGATAGCACATTTAGCAAACAGCTATAGCAGCAGCACACAAGTCTTCTCCTCGACACCAGGAACACGGTCCTTCTACATGAAAGCACAGGACAGAATTCTTAACAAGCCACCCTCACCATCTAGTCTCAATTTCTTTATTTATAACCTCTTTCCATCTTATCATTATCTCAACAGGCTTGGGTACTTCTCTTCTTGAGACATTACCTTCAAGTCAACCAAATTGACAGTGTAATTTTCTATGTTTCCTTCACAAATATCTTCTGAGTCTGAGAAACTGTAGATGTGATTTACAAGAAAAGGAGACAGCTTGGGTGGCATGGACAGAGAGAGCAAGAGGCTTCAAACTCTTTCCAGGGTTCCTCAGAAAAATTCAAAGTCGAGGGACCATTGAGTTTTTTGTGCATGTGTGGTTTTTTTTCCTGGTCTTCACCTTTCCCTTGTGATAGCAGACACTTGGTCTAGTGGCCATGTAAATTACAAAGCTGTCAGGACGCATTTAGCCAGGTTAAACAGTCTCCGAAATACAAAGGGGCTACAAATGCAGATGTCAAGTTCATCTAGGCAGAAGGAAACTTTCTCCTAAGTCTCTGCACTATTGCCTATTACATGGTATGCAGAGAGTCACCCTGTCCCCCCACCCAGTGTGCAGACATCTTCTTTGCCAGAGAGGAAGCAGCTCCAGATGTGTTGCTTTCCCATCCCAGGAGTCCAGTTGGTAGGATGAGACCATGCTCCATGGGGCTTCCCCATCCTCCCCCTGTCCCTGGTGGCATTACCTTCACCCCGGCCCTGGCTTCTCAAGAGGGGAGATAAAATTGAATTTTTTTTCAGCCCATGGATGAATGTCATGGTCTGTGCCAAAACAGGACTGTTCCTGCAAAGGAACTGAGACTGGGGCAGAAGACAATGAGCCAGAAAGCCACAGAGAAACATGCTTGGTTTCATTAGCTGGAAGGAGTTAGGAGCAATGGCTTACAGACCCTAGATTAGTTTGCTTCTTCTTACACCACAAACTCTTAGTCTTTCCTTTATGGCAATAGAAGTGGCCAGATTAGATTTGAAGATCTCTGGACTTGCAAAAACAGGAACCATAGGCAATAGCCATTATTGTCTGTGGCTAGAAACTCCCTTGTGGCTCACTTTCTGTCCACATTACACATGAACAAAGAAATTTCTGACTCTTCCTCTCACCAGCCTCTTCTGTGTACTTCCCCAAGGGTCAGGTGTAGTCCAGTCCGGACATCAAAGGAAGAGATCTGTTCTCTCCTGATCCCACTCTCTGACAAATGAGATGGTCTTGTTCCCAGGGCAGGAGAAGACAGTCTGAGGACGACTGAGAGCTCCAGAGTGTTTTGCAACACCCTGGTGCACATTATGTTAGGAAAGCACTCTTTCTAATGGATTTATGAGCTTCATCTGCCCTAGGCAGAGCTCACCATAGAAAGGGTGTCGACACAGTTGATGGGGCACTCCAAAGTGGGAGGCAAAACTACAAATGAACAAGAGGATATAAGGGAGGAAGCCACATGAAAGTGGACAACCATGAGTGGAGTATGAATGAATACAGAAAAGAGAACGACAACAGCTTTGCAGGAAAGGAGCTGGGAGTTAGAGCAGTTTGCAAACTGAACATGAATCCACAGTGTCATTCTGTTGTGAAGAAAGCAAACATCCTACTGCGCTGTATAAACAAAAGGATGTTTTGCCAAGCCCACAGAATAATCCTTACACTTCTCTCAGACTTGTTAGTGAACCAACCTCAAGAGCTGCAGTTACATGTTCCACATTAGGTGGCATATTCTAATAGTGTTTTTAGAAAATCTCCCAGACCATAGACTTTGTTTAAATATGATAAGTTTCACTGAATGTCAGCTGAGTAGCAGTAATTGTATTCTTAATGCCAACAGCCCCCCCACTGATGATAAATATATTTTTGCATTCTAACAGTTTACATAAGTGTTATGTATTTTAAAGGAGATTTTAATACAAGGCATCTAACAAATTATGTTCCCTAAGTACTGAAATCACATAACATAGTATTTTCTCTTGGTTTCAAGCAATCATCAGCAATATATTAATTGCCCTCTTCCTATTCCCAAGTCTTTCCTGAAATGACAACAAGTATTTTCCTCTTCTTCATGAGCACAGGTTTAAAGCTAACACATCTCTCAGACATTGCATTCAAGTATACTTCCCTAGTTATCAGAAGATTGAAGTCAATTACATTTCCTAATTTACACATTAATTAATATCTGTTGTTCATCCCTAATTTGATGTACAATGACTTCACAGTGCAGATCCTCACCAAAACCATCCCTGAAGGTTTGCACACAATGTGTACTGTATTTGTCTTGTACGGTGAAAGCTGATTTGAGTCTGTGCCATCCCTTTTTACACAAAAAGTCTGATAATGATTCTCAGGGACATCAGACAGGCCATTTTTAAAGTCAGCAAGGTTCCCTCTCACTTCTGAAGACAGTGAGCAAAAGCTCCCATGCTTCTGAAGTCTCAGAAAAAAAAATAAAAAAGGAAGAAAGAAAATACATTGAGAAAAAACATTGTTTATCTTTGTTCCTTTCACACAAATATTAGGTCTTTAGGTCTCAGAGGTTTGCCCTACTTTAAAGTGTGCCGAAACTGTTGCTGACTGGTTGGACATGCAGACCAGCTTTATGCAAGCCTGAAGAATCAATGCTGCTTTACCTGTGTCATTCTGATCTACATCCCAGTTTTCCTCTGCATTTTAAAGGGAGAATGTTGTTAATAAAAGTCAGTGCAGATGATATTAATCTTCAGCACCATTTATAACTGATTTGTGTCATCATTTGAGGCATAGATGAGATTGAAAGAGTTGGGTTTATTTATTGTAAAGAGACGACTGAACAAAAACATAACCGTCTCCAGGTATATAGAAAACTCCTGCAAAGTAAGTAGTTAGGTTTTGTCCATATGGGGAAAACTTACGACAAGATAGCACTAGATTAATCATTAGGGAAATTGTTAAAAATAAGCATAACAAAGCCTTGCATCCCCCTCCTCACTGCAAGTTTTTGTAGAATTATTCTGTTCTTCAAGAGATGTGGGGAGGATGTTCCCACTCCTGTAACTTTATTGAAAGGCTAAGAAAATCATAGTTAAAAATCTTCTTTAGCAGCAGACTGAAGATGGAAGATGTGATTGTATTAGATTTGGAAGCCTCTCCTTTGTGAAAGCTGAGTTCCTCATTGATATATTTTCTTTGAAAAATCATCTACTAACCCATACCAGACAACGCTGAGGCCTTACAGCTCTCTATGCTTTTGAGAATTTCTTTCTTGGACAGATGGTCCTGAGGCCCTTAGCAGAACTGAGGCACTTACCTTGCTTCTGTCTTAATGAATGTGGACCTTCAGGCCTACAGTCTTGTTCAACATCAGGAGACATTTATCTCAAAAGTTTCAAATTTCTAAAGGCATTTGGGTTTTCCAACACTATTTTACACAATACAAATGACTGAGGTACCGAAGGCTTGATTACAAAACTAATGAAGACCTAAAGTCCTAACATTAAAGGACTTGAAAGAATACAAGATCTTTTAAGCCCCAGTTCTCCAAGGTAAGAGATATTTAATCTCTGGTGATTTTGCTGGAATGCCATGCTAAATGCCAATAATATTCTGAACCTACATGTCTTTCAAAAATAAGACTGCTTTCTAAACCACATATGTGCTTCTGAAAATATGTCCACTGACCTTTATTTCAATGACTTCAAAAAAATCCAGAGTGTTTTATTTTCATCAGTTAGCTCTGTCAAAGACCCTGGAGCTCACAATACTCCGTGTACTAACTCAGAACACCATACAAGATGTTTAGTGCTAGCTAGAGTTTTGTTTTTTCCTTCAGCTTTGTTTGTGTTGCAGGTTTTATGGAATTTATCAGAATTTATGTTCTTCTACTTGTAAATAAACACCCTGCTGCCATGGCAGTATATGCTTTATAAATCAGGGGAATAAATAAATAGAAGAGGCTTGATTTGCCAGGATGAAGGAAACAGATGAAGCTCCCAGGTGTTTCCTCTTGTTTTAGCTTGTCTTTTGGGAACATCACTTAAAGCAAGTTACTTTGCCTTACACTGTTCATATAAAGGGCTACAGCTCTATTTTATTTATTTATTTATTTATTTATCTATTTATTATGTTCTCCTCTTCTCATAGCTTTGGAGCATCCTGTTGGGATTATTTGGAAACACTAAAACTTATTAGTGGCCTCTCGACATTAGTGAGGACATTCTGTTCTCAACTGCTTTTCCATCTTAGGAAATATCCATCACCATGAGCATAGGTACAGGAGCAGAAGAGCAAAGGACCTCATAAGTCCATGGATGCAGAGTTACTTCCAGCACAGGGTGTCCAGTGGCATCTCCATGAGTGATGATGTAAATTACCACAGTCTCAATTTCAAAAATCTTATGATGGGTTTTACCCATTGTGTAACTATTTTCCTCTTCACTCCTTTATGTTCTGTCAGTATGAGGCTAGCTGCTGCCTCCCGGTAGCTATTTGTTCCCATCTGCTCTATTGAACCTTAGCATCCCTTCCAAATCTGGGAGACCATCAGTGTGATTGTTCAGATGCTCATGTGTGCACTAAAGCAGCTGTGAAGGAAAAAGACCTTGTAATGTTGGTTTGGGGGTTTTCTTTGTTTGGGGTTTGGTTTTGTGTGGGGGTTTTTTGTTGGCTTTGTTGGGTTTGGGGTTTTGTTTTTGTTTTAACAGATCTGATTAACTCTTATTTAGGGAGATCACATAATTTGAGTGTGGGAAGTGATTTACAGTTTCCATCTACTCATTACTGTGAAATGCTGACCTGCAAATTTCTCAGGCATTCCCACAACCTCTGAAGAAATACTCCAGCAGGTTATAAACACATCCTTTCTCTGCTGTCTGTGGTATTGGAGTAGCTTTTCAGCTTATCAGCAAGGAAAGCAGTGTACATGTTGGAGCACTGGGAGACCAAAGATCTCTTATCTTCAAAATATACACACTTGCATGAAAATTACCTAGAGCAGGACTACAATTTAAGACCTGTTTCCTAGTTGTACTTCATCTATATAATCCAAGGGTTTAAATGGGATTTTACTGAGCCTATGCTGACTCTTTGGTGTAGAGAAACTGTCTATGTGAATCAGATATCGCTGCTGGCTTTTAGATACTGAGATTTATACCATACTGGCTCAGTTAATGTGTCATGTTCATTACGTGCTGGTGTTGCATCCTCATGGCAAGTCTTGAAGTAACAACAACGTGCCTGAGCTAATCAGAAGAACAAAACTCCCTTCAGCAGTAGCAAAGTTAAAACAAACAGGATGGAATGGCAACTGTCTCTATTCTTTCAGTGACCCTGGGTTTTTTTCTGCCTGCGTTACCATTTCTGATAAACACCTCTGCATTTTAGCTTGCACAGCATCTTCAAGTTTCAATAAGTTCCTTGTAAAATACACAGCTACCTTTACATTATTTCCCCCCCCAAAATTCACATTAAGTCCATCAGTGCTGTGATACCCCCAAAATTCTTGATTCTGGCACAACAGCTGCTCCATGTGCTCTGGCTGTTGCTGTTTGAGCTCTTCATTGTTTTCTTGCAACCCTGCATGCTCAGAGTAAGAACTGTGTTTTCTTTAGTGTTTGTACAACACTTAGCACAGTGGAGTTCTAGTTCAGAATTAGGTAGGATGGATAGATCCTCCCACACTACAAAAAGACCAAATAATAATTACATTGAAAAGAAGGAAAATGTACAACAGAAATAGCTGCATTGCCAATCAATTCACCTTAGAAGGATGGTATCAAATCTAACCTCCCACAACTTTCTACAGCTAATTTGGGGTCCATGAGGTTTTTAAGAAGAAACATGGCCTACTTTTCTGAATAATTAGACAAAAGGATTCTTGCTAAAATGTACTAAACATGCATCGAGAACAAAAAAATTACAAAGATTAAAATTTCCCCAAATTAAAAGTTTGAATAAGCACATGTGGAGAGGGAAAAGAATCCCTGCTCCTCCTGAATTTGCATAAAACCTTTTAATTAGGATTTTAATTAAAGCCCTAAGGTAACTCCAAACATTTTCTTTGGGAGAATGGAAGAAGTTAAATGCTGAATTCTGTTTCTGTGACCATCTTTATTGAAGTTGATCCTGTTTTTTATGACACAGAAAACAAGCACATATATAGTTGAGCACGAGGAAATCTGAAATTGTTGGGAAAGATGAGGACTGCCATCTCTGAGGTCACTTCAGGGCTGTACCTGGCACAGAAGGAACAGTTGGGTTTGCCCTGAGCTCTTTCTTCAGTTCTCTTTCTCTTTGCCTGGTGCAGGTCTGGAAAAGAGAGCTTTATCTGTGAAGTTCTTGAGTTTGAAGGTGTCGCTTTTTGGGGGGTCACCCTAACTAAAACTGGTGAGTGAAACTGGAGGGAGAAGGACTTCATCCTTGTGTGAAGCCTCTGCTCAAGCATTAGGCACCAGAGAGCATAAGAGAGGACACAAGAGAGTACTTGCCAAAAGAGAGTTCCAAGCTTTGGCCTGTACTTGAATGAAATTTAGCAGAGAGCTGAGGAAGGAGAAATTATGTGATAAACTGCATGGACTTCTACTGTAGGACATTGGACTGATCTAATAACTCCTACAGAGGTTGTTATTTATTGTTCCTATATATAGGCTGTTTTCATGCTTTTCAGGCTTATGCTGTGTTTTGGGTTTTTTTATTTCTCACCTGAGCTTCGTGTAAAAACTCATTGAAGCAGAAAGCAAAACTCAGGATGCTCCTGATTTCCACAAGAGACGGTTATTCTTTTCCAGTGAATATTTAAATATATTTCCTTATAAAGGAAGCAGATCCAGAAGATGCTGTAAGGAAGCGTAACTCCTGAGAACTCATAGACTAGAGGTAAGGGCTGGGCTGAACGTCTTGGTCTAAGGAGGGGATGAAGATCATCCCTGAAATGAATTTCCTTTAAAAATGTCTGTTTCACTGAAACATGGTAGTGAATCTTCTTCCATGAATACTGTTAGATCTATTCCATTTTGTAAGAAATGGTGTCAATAAATGGAGATGTATAGCACACATTCAGGCCCAGTGGAAGCAAGACTTAGTCTAGCCTTACAGCTGAAACAGCATAAGGTCTCATGTCTAGCTTGATAACAAAACAAATCTATATCACCAAAGCTTAGAGCTACAGGCAGGATGTGCAATGTCCACAGGTAGCACTCCTGCTGAACCTTCGAGAGAGATACATGTTGTCACAAGATGTAGCTATTAAATTCCCTGTGTTTGAAGGCACAGAGTCCTGGCATCTGCAAGGTGAAGTCCTGAGAACTCTGCTACAAATGAGGTAGAGAAGCATTCTCTAAACTCTGCTCTATGTGGCTAGACTTTTCTGCTACCGTAGTAACAGTCACTCTGATATCACTTCCTAAAACCAGCACACTACCAGCAGTGTAAATATAACATTTGTAAGAATGTACTTGCAGAACCACATGCTATACAAAGAAAAACTAATTTTGCTTGAAGTATGGCTCTATAACCCCTTATCTGTGTTCTTACTATGGCCCAAATTGCTCCCTTCTCACACAGAGACAGACATGAGAACTGTGTTCACATCAGCTCAAGTCTCTGCAACAGGAAAAACAGATCAGCCCAGCACGATTCCCGGGTGGAGTGGCCAGCTTCTCAGCTGTCAACAGCTCTTTCCTGCCACTTCCAAATCTGAAACTGGCTTGAAAGGAGCTTGCCCTGCTCTTCCTGCACTCCATCGATTTGCGTACATGCCTCCTATGAAAGACAAGTTAGAAAGAAGGAATTGAGAGTGCAGGAAGATAAGCTGTTCCTCAAATGAAGCTTTTACTATAGCAGAGACATCAATAACTATTCTCCAGTGGATTTGTTAACAGCTAATAAGAAAGGATGAAGGAGCCAGCACTGCTGCCTTGGTGTGGTTAGAAAGGCAATCAAAATCTGATGGGGCAATGGAGACTGGAAGACAGGTTGTGGTTATCTAGTACCCTTGGCTTGCTAGATTGCTGCTGACCAGGAACACAGTAGGAGCTGTGAGCACTACTCGAGTACAGCATTGTGGCTAAAAATGCAAGTGCTGAAACACAGTTACTGTGTCTGTTAGTATATACCTGGGACTTTAAGAAACTCAGACTTCATGGATGGGTTCTCTGTTTTAATCCAGAGTAGGGGTTGCTCATTTGTCTGCCAAATAATGTTAGTGAAATTCCTTATAATGCTCCATCTGCAGGTCACAGCTGTGACATGTGCCAGTAGGGTAGGACGGATGGAGGTGGATGAAGCAGAGCCATGGTATTTGCCTGCAGAGCACTATATTGCTGCAGTATCATCATCTGACAGAAATACGAAGAGATGCTCTTATGTTACAGCAAAGGGGGAATGGATAATTGCACCACAGGGACACCTCTGGAATCCAGCCATTTGTAGTTAATCAGAATTATTAATCTATTTGGTAAACTTTTATTTCTTTTATAACAAGACGAAAATATGACTAAAGATGCAGCCAGCAGGCACAGTAAACACACTAGCCTGGGAGGTCTGTGGATGCAAGCTAAGGAATGTGCAAAGGAGCCCTTTGGCAAGCTTGTTTTGAGGTGGAAATGCTGAGTGCAGGAAGTCTGCTGCTGCTCTTAACTTTAAGACTGGTCAATGCATCTCTCATTATGTGCCTGAGATGGATTGTATTTTAATAGGCTTGGCTTCCATAGTGAGCAGCTTAATGCTCTGCCTGACGGATGATTCTTTGCTGGAACTCTGGCAGCTCCTGCCAGGACAGCATCTTGCTGAGGTAGAAGTGTGGTGTCAGCAGCAGGGAAGACTCCTGCTCAAGGTGTCCATCTCTCTTGTACATATACACACAGCCTTTCTTCTGAAAGTGTGAGCAGAAGGGAGAAGTAAAGCAGCAAAAACCTTCTTAAAAGGCACACATTGCTGGTGCTATAGCTTTAGAACTTTGCAGCCTACCTGCTACAAGTTGGAGTTCCATCTTCAATGAGCATCATGGTGGAAATTGGCTTCCTCTGTCTACATAGGCCTTTGCAGGAGTGGCTGAAATCAAGACAAAGCCACAAGCAGAAGTGGCTCTACATAAGTCTCCATCTGCCCTGCAGGACACCACAACCAGGCCCCCAGATGGGCCCATTCTCACCTCAAGCATTTTTTCTGACCTGATAGTGGAGTTCCCTAAGCAGTAACCTCCTGTACCATGCCAGGAATAATATTTTCTGATTACCATTCCAGAGGGTCTCCAATGGACCAAAGGGAATAAGCTTCTGCTGAGAAAGGAGAAGAGATTGTTGATCCAGCATGTGGCATTCATGACCTGCATTGTGAATCACAGGCAGTTTCTCCTGACTACTGGGCAGCACATTCTCTGTTTATTTCCCCTTCCCAGAACTGAACTTACTTGCTACAGGAATTTGGAGGGAAATGGCATGGAAATAACAAAGAGAAATCCAAGAGTTGCCAAGTTACCTCCTTTTTGTATTCTTGTGATTGACAGGTTTATGAAATACTTGTCACTGTCAAAGAAGCCCAGAGCAAAGCTTTTACAATAAGTGTTATTATGGGGAAAAAAAGTAAATTAATTTTGCTCATATAATCATAGAGATCTGCAGACTGTATCTTGATTATTTATTTATTATTCCAATTTCCTGAGGAAATAAGCTTTACGAAATGGTCCTTCTGCCTGCTACTTTCCCACCTCCTTCCCTGCATTGTTTTTCATCATTGCCTAATTTCAGCCAACCTTTAAGATTTCAGACATGAAACTTCTATGCCTTTGCAAGAATTGGGCCTTAACAGAGGAAAGGGATCTAAGTCGATGTCGCTGTAGAAGGAAAGACTTCAAAGTGAGCTCTGTGGTTACCTGCTCTGCTCAGCTCACCCACGCAGGTCTGTTGCAGGACAGTCTTCCCTCTGCCTGGCTGCCAAATTAGGGACATTGAAGGGAGATGAAAGTCCCATGATGCAGGAAAGGGGGTGGGCAGGTTGTGAAAAGCCCTGCAAGCAACGACTTTGTATAGGAATTGGGAAGACAGGGAATTAGTGGGGCATGCACAGGAGCAGAGGTATGAATGGAGGCAAAACAGGGCTTTACTAATCTTGCTGCTCTCAGAGAGTAACATCTGTGGTGCTGTCAGCAGCACTGACTGCTTCTCAACCATAGGAGCACAAGCTAAAAGACAGACCCTACCCCACAGAACCTGCCCAATGAATGCTTGCCTGTCATTATTGTGGAGTTATTTAGGCCTTCTTCCAGTGCAGAGTTTGAAATTATGGCTGATCAAAACCATTTGAAGAAACCCAATGGCTTCACTTAGCTTGTTTCCCAAATCAGGCACAAGGCTGAGTATCTTGCTGAATCAAAGACTTGCAGAGTGAAGTGAGGAGTGAGGTGGCATCGTGGCAATTACCCTGCACAGGCATAAGTGGCCATTAAACCTATTTGGATGCCTTGGGTAGCAGAGGAAGCCTGTGCAGTTAAATGGCATGTTGACAGTTCCAGTAACAATTTAGGGAAGTAGAGGGCAATATTTCAGATAATGAGGCAATCTTATCTACTTGACAAAAGTAAAACCTGAAAATTTTAAGGACTCTATTGTATTTTGCCTGAAAGAAAAAAGGAGCTAAACGGGACTTGATTGAGGTATTCATAATTATGAGAAATAGTGAAAACTAATCAGTCTGTGCTTTTTATATTGTCACATAATGCAAGAACAAGGGGACTCTTAAAATGTAAATTAATAAGCAGTACATTTAGCATTCAAATGTATTTAGTGAATCGTGTTACAATTACAGTATGTATAAATAATCCACCAATTTCCATAAAACTATCTGATAAAATTCACCCGTAACAATAGTTCATTTCCCAATTCACTTTTCATTGTTTGAAATCCTTTAGAAACCTAAGGGAAGCTGTAGGCTGAGGATTGTAAAAGACTGTATATTTAGAGCAAATCCAAGGAACAGACTGACTTGTATAGCATGTACTCCCCTTCAGAAACTCACAACCCTAGGAAGTTAAGGACACTAACAGAGAGGTTGGCTAAAAGGAAGGGAAAAAAGAACCCACACTGGATAATTTTATGACCATTAGTAACATTTGTATCTATACAAGCTAAGATAATTATAATGGTAATCATATCTCACGCTTCAGAGCCCAAAGTGATTGCCTGCAGAGGCCAGGGAAGCTGTGGACAGTTTCCATTGAAAGGAAGACTAGAAATGCCTAAGATTATTTAATTTGGCCATATTGGACATAGGAGAAAGAAGATAGTTATTTCCCCTTTTAAAAGCTTCTCTTTTCTGAATCGGTTTCTTCTCTGTTGGCTTGACCTCTAACATGGTATCAACATCTTTGTTGCCTTTCCTGTCTATTTTGTGCCTTAATCTTGCTATTTCCCTCCAGATCTGTTTCCCAGTGTCTCAGTCCATTCCTATTTGTGCTTATCTCATTCATCCCCAAGGGGTATCACCCCTCTAGTGCAAAGAGGCTACCCTTGCAACCAGTGTCCTTGACCAGACTTCATCAGTGATCCCTGCTCTGATTTTGCTGCTCCCCAAGTAGCATCAGCTCTTCTCTTTGCACATGAGCAGCTTCCTTCATCATGGGAGCCTTTCCAACCAGGTTGTCCAAGCTGTCAGTACTTCTGTATCTTAATCTTTCCACTAAGACCCATGTGAATCATGGTACTAGTATCAAGAAGTACAGTCTCATTTTATAGATTACCCACTGTTTTCAAAACTGAAGGAAGTGCATAAAGAATCAGAGATGCCTCATGTTGCCCTTTAGCCATTGCAAAAGTTGCTTGGGATCTGGTCACTTGATCTCCTTCTCTCTCATCCCCCTGTCTTTTTGCACCTTCATTGCACAATGATCTCATGTGGGGTTAGATTCAGACAACCTCTCATAGAGAATTTTAGATGTCTCCAAAAGTGAGGTCTCCACTGACTTTAGTGAACCAACCTGTGCAATAACTAGTATGAGAGAATGTCTGAAATCAGCCTTAGGTGAAGAAGAGGTGGTCATTCTCCACACTGAGATAGGAAAGAAATGGTGTCCTTTTATTACTCTGGGCCACCTGCTCACAGCAACACAGTGAAGAGTAATTGACAAAAAAGGGCTGCTATTTCCCTCTCCATGCAAGGAAGGTGATAGTATAGACAAATATTTTATTGCTTCCTGACACACAATATCCAAGTTTTCTGTGCCTGTTGCAGAAGGTGATATTGCAAGGAAACGCCTGCCTCTGGTTACCCCCATGCTAGAAGCAATAACCAGGTTGTGACTTTCTGAGGTTGTGTGTGTATAATAAGACAAAGGAGCTGGCCACGAGAACACTGATCCTTTTGAGCCATTTGCTTTCTGCTTATGATAATAGCTTTTAGCTAAGGTTTCATGTGAGCTCAAAGGACTCAACTCCATGTTTGGGATGAGAAGAGATGTTGATGGGCCTGAATCACACCTCATGCACTTAAATCCCTGGAAGAGGAAGCCTGGGCACACTGAAGTGATGAGCATGCCTGTTGCTTCCCCTCTGCAAACCTTGATATCACCCTCTTCATACAGGTCTGCAGATGTGGATGACGGGCAGTGCTGGTCTGAAAAGAGAGCAGGGGTGACAGACTAGCTGACAGCACATATATGACCTGGGATGCTTCCAAGCTCTTGGTCTACTCCTCCACACAACACTCCTGAGCTGGAGCTTTGACCAAAGCTGTGGCTGAGTCCTGAAACCAGGCACTTAGGAAAGCTCTGAGAATTTTATTTTCCCTGTGAGTGAGCTAGTTCACTTTAGGATGCTTCAGAAGAAGGAAAATAATAATTTGAGACCTAAAGGCAGGTACAATAAAGGTATAGAGAATTACAAAAGGCAAAAGGAAGGCCGAGAAAGCACTGCTAACTCAACCGTTTGGGTAATAAAAATAAATTGCTGGCCATTGAATGAAATTACAAAGCAACACATTGTGAGTGGGTGAAAAGTAATGTTGTTTATAAAAGGTATAATTAAACCATGATATTCACTGCTCCAGAGATTGAGAGGGATGACTCTCTAGTTTTAAGAAGTGATTCAGCATTTATATAAACAAAAGGAACATCTGCAAGGACACTAGCTAAATACAATTACAAAGGCTATCCATTGTTGTTCTTCAGGACATGGTTACCTGCTGAGGTCAGGAAGAAATTTCTTCATGGTATAGCACTAAAAAGTAAAATGCATTATTGGGCATTGATGGGTATTAGATACCTTACTAGATGGTCCTTTAATCTATTCCACTATGCAATTCTTTTGTTCCTCCATATCACAAATCAGTGAAGCATTTAGGTGTGTGCTTAAATTTCATTCTGAAATCAATAGGACTTAAACACGTGTATAAATGTAAGTGCACAATTAAGTACTTTCCAGAATAGATATATTAAGCAGCTACTTAAATTTTTAGAGGTATTGAAGTGTTTTTTGGTTCTGGACTGATGTTTCAGTGCCCAAATCACACACACAAACCCAGTAGAACTTACTGCATCACATATATATTTCAACTGAATTCACAGAAATTATATAAAACAATGTGCTCCCTGTTCTATACAACTCCAACCTTTCATCTCGAAACCCCATGAAGTTGTGACTATAGATCTACATTTCACTCATAGAAGTAATTCAATATGTATATAGACATAATCACACTGGTCTAAAATAGTATCTTCTTCATATATGAGCTTTCTTTAGTGTGAATAAAATGAGCTTTGTCATCTTGTAGTCTCCTCCCTCGTATTTTTAACATATTGGTTCATCTTGCAGTTCTAGGTAAGGCAGCAGCCAGGCATTGAAGATCTCTTTGAAAACTTAAGTTTCCCTCTAAATCTTGGAGTCCATCCCTTTTTATCCTTCCTTCTTCTTAGAGGAGATATTACTCAATCCTGACAATCTTTCAGGGTCAGTAGCAGTGCTCTGATTACAGGGGAAGTGCAATGCCAATCTGATCTCTCTAATCAGATTTGGGACATAGTAGACACTGCCCATTTGGAAGGGGGTTTCACATGGAGAAGGTCCTATGGGAAATGTAAACAGAAGGTTGTATGGGATTACGAATAACATGGGTTGCATGTTATTCACAGTCTTCGAACATTGCTGGCAGATGGTTAAAGGGTTTGACAGATACAGGAGACCAGGGCAACTGATGTGGCTGAAGGATAGATGTTACAAAAAAAACCCAAAACAGGTTCTTGCAGCCTATAAGTGTTACTCAGCTAAAAGGCTACTTAAAATATTGCCATAATGGTGGGAGAAGTTTCTATCCTGTGGGTCTGTCTTCCCTGTTTTCCTCAGTGGGCCAATTGCTCCTGGCAGAGGGGCTGTGGTGACTCAGTGAAGGTGACTGGGTCTGCTTCAGCAATGTGCAGCATGCAGTAATTCTTCCTTCCAGAGGCTTAGTGTTCAGCCTGAGCTTGTAGGGACCTACACGCTGAGATCAAGGGAACATTTCCAATGACTTATGGAGGAGCTGCAACTAGGCCTTTACAGAATACTAAATAATTAAATCAGACCTCATGTAGAGGGGAAATATATCTCTAAAGCTTAAGAATCAGCATTTAATAGCACATAGAAAGGCATAATTTTCAGTCTGTACATGTAGATATTATAGATCTGTGCTAATAAGGAAACCCATAAATTGAAGGGGTTTTTTTAAACAGCTCTTTTCTTCCCCTGATTGCTTAACTTAAAAGTAAAGATTTTGTCTGCTGTAGTCAGACATACATCTAGAATTGTTATTTGCTTCCAGCTTCATTGAAGATAAAATTTAAATTCTTAGTTTAAAAGCACAATCTTAGATACCTGTAAAAGACTGACTTGCAGGAAATGTTAAGCAAGTGTTCTCCTCAAATCTGTTCTACTTAAGCCATTTCTAGTTTGGTGTTCAGAAGGTATCTGACCCAGTGTTTTGATCAACCTGGTAAATTTCTATGAGAAAACAACTGGTTTGGCAGATAAGGGAAGAGTAGTGGGTATTGCCTACCTAGACTTCTGTACGGGTTTCAATACCTCTTTGGTAAGATCCTCATAGACAAACAGTTGAAGTATGGGCTGGATGATCATACAGCGAGGTGGATTGAAAATAGGCTGAATGGCTGGACCCACAGAGTGGTGATCAGTGTTGCAAAGTCTAGCTGGAGGCCAGTAACTAGCAGCATATCCCAAGGGATCTGATCCTGTTTAACTTCTTCATTTATGATCTGGATGGTGGGGCAGAGTTATACCCTCAGCAAGTATGAATGTGACACAAAACTTGGAGGAGTTACTGGTACACCAGAAGGTTGTGCTCATATTCAGAGTAACCTTGACAGGCTGGAGAAATGATCTGACAGGAACCACATGAAGTTCTATAGGGGAGTCCAGGCACTAGTAAATTCTGTGGGCAGCCTGGCTGGAAAGCAGCATGGCAGAGAAGGATTTGGGGGTCCTGGTGAACAGCAAGTTGGACATAAGCAAGCAATGTTTCTTTACAGCAAAGAAGGATAATGGTATCTTGGGCTGCATTAAGAGGAATGTTGCCAGCAGGTTGAGGGAGAAGATCCTTCCCCTCTACTCAGCACTGGTGAGGCCACATTGGGAGTGATGGGTGAAATTCTGGGCTCCTCAGTACAAGAGAGGAGTGGACACACTAGAGAGAGTCCAGTGAAGTCCACTGAGATGATTGAGGGAGTGGATCAACTCACATGTGAGGAAAGGCTGGGAGAGCTGAGATTTCAGCCTGGAGAAGAGAAGGCTCAGGGAGGTTCTCATCAAAGTCTATAAATACCTGAAGGGACTGTACAAATAAGATGGAGCCAGGCTTTTTTCACCATTGCCCAGTGACAGGGAAAGGAGCAGTGGGCACTAATGAAACAAGGTTCATTAATGAAGGTTCCCTCTAAACATCAGAAAACAGTTTTTTACTGTGAAGGTGACTGAGCACTGGCACAGTTGCCCAGGGAGATTATGGAGTCTCCATCCTTGGAGATATTCAAAGGCTGTCTGGACATGGTCTTGAGGAATCTGCTCTGGGTGGCTCTTCTTGAACAGGGTCATAGGACAAGATGACCTCCAGAAGTCACTTCCAATTGCAACCACTCTGTGATTCTGTGATAATCAAAAGCCACGGGCACAATTGCATGTCTTAGCCTAGGCTCTTCTGCTTAATCCACCAAAGAGGGGGTTAAAATCCTTTTTAAAAAGTTTCCATATACTGGGAGATTCCATTTATCCTTTGGGAAGCTCTAGTAATATTGTGTTGGGAGCTTTCTGGCACACGTAATACTCTGTAGTCTTAGTAATGTGTTCTGGCTCAGGATTTCCTGAACTTCTAAACCATTAGCACATCCTATAGGATGGTATGTGCACTTTTGATTTCCTCTGAATATTGGATTTTTTAATCCAATATGTATAAAAATGCGTGCTCAGCATTTCCACAGCATTCACATTCCTGCATCTCCACTCTGCTCCCATCAGAGCTCTACATCCCTTTCATCCTCAGCTCTCATTTTTTAAGAGGGCTGCAGAAGTTCAGCACTCTCTGGGTTAATGCTCAACACAAGTGAAAATCTTTATCTCACAGTGTGTGGGACAGATTGAATTTGAAACGGCTACAGAGGGTCATCAATTCTTCAAATGGACATAGCATGCATCTTCCATGAGCTGAAACATAACCAGTGCTGCACAGATTCATCTGGAGGGGTTATTATTAGGGAAGTGGAGGTGTTTTCAAATGCAGGGATGTAATTTGTCATGACTAGGCTTTGTTAGCAAGGAATTTAGACAGTTTCTGTTACTGCAACCTAATAAGTCACTTTATCAGCATATTTATTTCCTTGGCTGCTGACACCTTGGCAATCCTCATACCCTCTTAGTATCACACGGCACAAAAACAACTGACAAATAAAGTGAAATCGTTGTGAATTCACTGAAATTGCATGTTCCATCTGGGAAGCTTGGATAATGCAGTTCAGTAATAAAGCAGAGTCCATTAAAGGTATATATAGGCCTCTTGCTCTCTCTCTGTGTCTCATTTTATACTGCACATAGAAGGATGGATCTGTAACCAAGGGAATACATCATGAAATCCTACCCACCTATTTAGACATAGGGGAAACTAGCAGCAGGGTTTCTGGATACAGAGCAGGCAAGGGTCTTAAGAGGAAGCTCAGGCTAAGTGACAGTAGAACTATGCCTCTCCAAGCATTTTAAGTCTTGCACAGATATCAGCCTTACTCTAGTTAGACCTCTAGACCTCTGCACATTTTGGGGTTGCAAGCAGCTGCCCACTGCCCTTATGAAAAATCAGCTCAAATTAGGTCTTGCAAGATCAGTTTCTCCTGGTTCAGCTCATCTCTGCTATTGCTAAATAATTAACCACTTACTTGGCAAGTACTTTATATCTTTTCCTGTCCCTCTATCTCCAACGACACATACAAAAAGCAGGGTAATTAAAAGTGCATCTACCTGTGACCCTCAGCGTTTGCCACATGCTGTGAGAGTCAATGTATTTAGCTTCTATTAGCCTAGCAAAGAAGCAAAATCCAGGATTTAAGAGCACCCAGGAAAATGACATGCAGCCAAAACCAGCCCGATCTCCAATCTGGAGACTACATGCAGAAAAGCTCAAGGTTTTTTTTTTCCCAATTCTGTAGTGAGCAAAACCAGTCTTAGGAAGGGAAAGCACAGCCTACAGACAGAAGGGCTTTATAAATCAGAGACAACTTCTCAATTTGTTCCTATAAGCTATGAGAAAACTGCACAAGTACAGAAGGGATCTTCCATTTCCTCTGACAACAACAATGGAGTTAGCAGGCAGTCCTGCCCTATCCCAGACAGAAACAGCTTGGCAGGACAGCCACCAGGGCAGAAGAGGAAGAATACCTGTTAAAAGCACAGGGCCAGTTTTAATTAGATGTGTAAGGAAGTAGTACCAGGCAATGTGGTGAACAGTCATCCTTCCTGCCCCTTTGATTGCTCTCCACATGCTGCAGGGCCTTGTCTGCTGACAGCAGCTCTTGTAGGACAGATTAAAATTTTCCACTTAAATATTTCTGTTCTGGAAAAATCATAGTTTGTGTTGATTTGGTTTATTTAATGAAAAAAAGACTGTGGTCAGAAAGTGACTGTTTTCCTTGAGTTTTGTATTTCATAGGTCAATCAAACACCAGGAAAAATGAGAAGCCAGCAAGGAAGGAATCAGTGAACCAGGGGAGATAATTTTGTAAAATATTGCCAAGGGGAAGAAGAATTTTTTTTTTTTTTAATTATTAGGTAAATCCTCGTTTCTTGAAAACTTGTATTTGGAAAGAGAACTAGAGGTACTTTTGCAGCCAGCACATCTGCATTACAGCTGTCTCACATTCTCTCTAATCACATATGCTGATAACAAGAGGGACAAGACTGGCCAGCTGGGGAAAACCCCTGAAGGTCATCGACACAAATGAACAACTGGCTGAACTTTCCTTTGGTGCTACTAAAGGACAGTCACTGCTCATTCTTGTTAGGATTGTTCAGGACACAGCAGCAATGTGGTCTCAACAAATCAGGAGAGAAAAATGATCTGCCACCTTTGTTAAGAGGCACTAAATCGAACAAACCAGTGATGTCTGAAGTACTGAAAGTTATTTTGCAAAGGCTGAAAGATTTAGAGAGCCCCAAAGAGCACCTCAGTTCTTCTCTTCCATCTCTTCATTCATCTTTCCCACAAAATCAAAATCCAAGGGCTAAGAGATATGCATATGACTTCAGTATATACACATTGTGAACAGTCTAATCTGCAGGCTACATATATCACTTTCCTAATGTCTAAAAACTTTAAAAGAAAAGCCAGAGGGAAACTCTGCCTGGAGAAGACATGACATCTTTCTGTGCCAGTCCTTTCATCCCCACTCTGAGGCTATTTGTTCAAAGATTAGAACTGTATCAGAAAGGCACCTGTTTCCTATAAACAGCATCTTGGATTTAACAGCAGGTTAAGTATTTCCACTGGTCAAAGCCTCACTAGTGATTAAGACTATCAAGGAGAATAAGCTCTTCTCAGCCTTGAAGCAGCCAAAGCAGAATATTTCCAAACATTACACCCAACCCCTTCTTCTTGGTCTGAAAATTGCTCTGTGGAAAACAGTGAATAAGTGAAGTCTCCAAAGAAGCCCTTCTTGGTGACAGACCCTCTGTGAGTATGGGTCAGCTCGGGGAATTCTGTTTCAACAGTGGGTCTAACTTGTTTAGCTTCGTTGACTTCAGTGAAGTTACTGCTGGTTTTACACCAGCAAAAGAAGCCCAGAAGGCCAACCATATCCTGGGCTACATCAAGAGAAGCGTGGCCAGCAGGCTGAGGGAGGTGATTCTCCCCCTCTACTCTGCTCTCGTGAGACCCCATATGGAATATTGCATCCAGTCCTGGAGCCCCTGTTACAGCAGGGATATGGAAGTGCTGGAGCAAGTCCAGCAAAGGGCCACAAGAATGATCAGAGGACTGGAGCACCTCTCCTACGAGGACAGACTGAGAGAGTAGGGGTTATTCAGTCTGGAGAAGAGAAGGCTCCTAGGAGACCTTATTGTGGCCTTCCATTATCTGAAGGGGGCCTGCAAGAAGGCTGGTGAGGGACTTTTTAGGGGGTCAGATAGTGATAGAACCAGGGGAAATGGGTGTAAGCTAGAGGAGGGTAGATTTAGTCTGGATATTAGAAGGAAGTTCTTCACCATGAGGGTGGTTAGACAGTGGAACAGGTTGCCCAGAGAGCTTGTGGAAGCCCCATCCCTGGAAGCTTTTAAGACAAGGCTTGATGGGGCTCTGGGCAACTTGATCTAGTGGATGGTGTCCCTGCCAGGCAGGGGGGTTGGGATTAGATGATCTTTGAGGTTCCTTCCAACTCTGGCAATTCTATGATTCTATAAAAGCAAAGTTGGAGGCAGCATGAAAGAAATGAGCACTAATGGGAAGTGATTGCTCAATCTGCCATTCAGTGAATTTCCACCAGCCAATGACAGCTGTGTGCACAGGAATGGGGTTGGACTAGATGATCTTTTGAGGTCCCTTCCAACTACTAATATCCTGTGATTCTGTGATTCTGTAATACAGTTAACAAATCCATTTACTGCTAGTTATATGCTTGTAGTTATACTGTGATATTAGGTATTCACAAATAAGCAATTATTTTTTGCTGTACTTTGCAAAAAGCTTCTTGCTTTTCCCTCCAGGTTGAAAGTTAACTGGTCGGAAATCCCCGTTTCTCATCATTAGGCTCTATCTGACACTCTTGGTGTCATTTCAGTTAAGGAAATATCTGAGCTGAGCTACATTGCTCAGGCTACAGGATGGTCAGAGAGAAGGGCAAGAATCAAGTGGACTGTGTAGGTTATATCCACCTGCCAATGTAAAAACTAACCCTGAGCCACTCTTATATGTCTTTTTAAACCACTTCATGTCAGTAAGACTCATGTCAGAGCACAGGACCCCTGCGAGGAACAAACAAGGGAATTATCGTTCTCTGTTTTGCAGGCATGAGAAAAGGTGGTATGGCATTTATGACAGCTTCCCTTATCCCTGAAAATTCACAGCACAGTTTTAGATCAGTTCAAAGTGAAAACTAAGAGCAATAGGAAAGGCAGAACTAGAGAGAAGCCTTGGCTTTGTGCACCTGTATCTGAAGCCAGGATATTGTCCTTGCAGAATATTTACCATGTACATAATTAAACCCCTAAGTGCCAGCTGAACTGGAAATCATGCTGTGTGGTGCCTCTCCTACTGTCTGAATGACTGCTAGACAGTTGGCTCTGTTTTGACACAAAAATGCAGTCCATCATAGGCCCATTCATCTGTCATCTGTTGCCTGCTTGTCTCTTTTCCCATTTAGTTGTGTACAAGATGAAATGCTTTCCTCCTGCTGCTTGTCTGGGTTTTTTTACACTTCATTTTCTTTGCTGTTTTTTATGTTCCCACAATAAAATAGTCACATAGCTATATTGGCTTAAGAAATAAACAGCCATCTTCATATTTTTCCTTTCTCATTGCAAAGTGGAAATGAATATATTGTTAATTAGATTTCAGTCTCTGCCCCACTCCTTTCACTTAAAATAACTAGAAGAAGAGCAGGAGAAAAGTTACCACGCATTGTTTGTTTGCCTTCATTACTCTGACACATTAAGTAGAGAGCCAAAGTAATGACAGAGTAATGCAGCCAAAGAAAATTACCTGTATTATATTGTCATATGCGACTGAGATGCAGTTACATGTGTACAAACCACAGGAATTGTTTAAAGAGCAAGTAATTATGGGGCCAGGGGACAAAGGGTTTTAGATAAATAGTCTCATGAATTATTTACTGTAAGACTGTGGAAGAATTTTTCCTGAAAATAATTGCAAGAAGTAGTCACAAATCAGGCTATTTGCTGAGCTGGTTTAAAGTAATGAGTAAGTATGTATGTATTTCTGTGCTGGACTGCACCAGAACTGCCTGGGCCACTCTGGCAATGATAGAAATTCTCATTTTGTCTATTTTTACTCCTCAGTGTTGAATAAAATAAAATAAATGTTTATCCAGGAAATTAACCTCTATGTGAGCCTCTTGATTTTCAAGGACAAAAGACTGCCAAACACTGTAATATTGCCTTCTACCTTCCTAGTGTGTTTTTATGTGACACAAGACAGCTCCTGAAGCCTGCCTCTTCCTACAAAACTTTCTCCTTTTCAGAGACTGAAAATGCTGAAGAAACTTTTGAGATCTCCTTGCATGCTCCTGACTCATCATGAGTCATGATGCCTTAATTTTGGAGTACTCTAAACATAAAGGTTAAACTCGTCTATCGTTTCTTTAAGGAAATAGCTGGGACTAGATTTGCAAATTATTTAAGGCATCAGCAGATTCAAGAAAATGCTTAACAGGATTTTTAAAAGTTCTTGATGTGGCTTGGCACAGGATTCACATCACAGGCATATAATTATTAGGTTCCTAATTTAAGTACATGCTCCAGTTCATTCTGTCATCGATGGAACCAGGGGGCTTTCTCCAGAGGAAAATTCATTGCATCAGATGAGAGGTGAGGACATTCATGCCTCTCCAATAACTGGAGATGCCCATGTTTCTCTGAGGTTAAGTGGGTGAATCCCACCTCAATGGCCAGCTTCTGTGGGAAAATCTGCCCCTCAGCCAGTCTCTAGGCACAGCAGCACTGAAGCAGCGATGCCTCCACGAAGCTGTAAACTAGGCCTACTCACTCATCCTGCACTATCACATATCACTCTGTGTGGGGTCTGTTTTGGAAAGAAGCAGGAAACATGCAGCAGGTGTGCCTTATGGGACACTCTTCCTTTAAAATCACTCGGCATAACTCCCATGCCTCCAGGGGCTGGGCACAGCTGCAGCAGTGTCAGTGTGCAGCTCCCATCTGAGTCACGGCTGAAGCCAATCCTAAGAAAAATATTTCTGCACGAATCAGTCTTTGCCATCTCTACTTTCTCCTCTGCTGAAACAAGCAGCATCAGAGGCCTCTATCACGGTGGTTTGGAGGCACCTGAGCAGGCAGATCTGCAGCAGGCTTCGGTGAGCACCTTGATGGGCACTGACAGTCACAGCCGGACATCGCTTGTGTCTTGCTCATCACTGCACATACTCTCTTCCTTCCAGTCTCTCTGTCTGCTGGTGAAATCCTACTTCTGCAGAATAATCAGAGAATCCTCTGGACAAAAATGAAGTAACTCAGTAAAAAGGGAAATAATTAGGATGGGGCACAATAAACTCCTGCATGTTTGTTCTGCTATGGGCACTGATTTTCTGGGGGAAACTGTGTATAAAGATGAAGATGCTACCTCCTAGAGATACTTGGATGCAAGGTTCATCAAAGCTTGAAAAGGCATTCTATTGCTACCAAAATTTATCAGACTGCATGCCAAACTCCCACTGGCTTTCACTCAGATTCAAAGCTACCTCAGGAATTATTAGTTTAAAAGCTTCTTTAGATCTTGTCAGCTGCATCTAACTTACCATGTATGTAGATAAGATTCACAGTTCCTGACAATGGAGATGGGATCTGACTCCAGGGTTCCCTGTCTTATTTAATAATGTAAATTGTTAACAGCTGTCATGAGGGTTGGTCAGGGTTTTTCTTTTTTTTTTTTGCTATTAAATACATTGAACTGAATTTTTCTTTTTAATTTTTGTAACTAAAGGTGCAATTTAAAAACAAATTATTTAAGAAATGTTCAGTGAAGGAGTAGGATCACAATACTGGGGCTACATGGGTGATAAGGTAGTCAAATAAAAATATTTAAAAATTATTTAAAGTGAAATATCTCTCACTTGAACTAATTGTTTTGTATGGGGAAGGTTTCTCACTACAAACATTTTCAAGAGATTGATTTCTCTATTTTTGCTTAGGTTAGGAAAAACTTTGAAATTTCAAAAAATTTATGGGATTTGAAGTGTTTCCCACTTACATCATTACAGACAATAAAGCAGAACTGACTTCATTATATGTAATTTGAACACCGGAAACTTCAGATACCTCTGTGTCCACTTAACCAGAGCGCCAACATAATAATATTGCCTGTTCTAGTTATTATCACATAGTTAAATTTACCTGAACTCATATTTAACACTCCACATGAGACCTTGCTAATGGTCTTGATTAACTGCCCTCTGAGAGTTTCTTGTATTGATATTGACACTACCAGTGATACAACATTTCAGGCAGTCAAAATATGCCTTTATGAAACAGTAAAAAGACAAATCTGTGACTATGTGAAATAACAACAAGCTTTTAACTGTCACAGATTATGAAAAAGGGGGAAAAAAACAACAAAAAAAACCCAAAAGAGGAACCTCTCTGGGGTTTGTCTAATAAGCTTAATTCAAAAGGCAAAATAAGTGCTGCACAAAGGCAGTTGTATTCATTATGATGTTAGTTCATTGGAAGTAAGGTGACTGAATTGCACCCCACAGTCTTATGGATAGCAGGCAATCGCTTACTCACCTGCCTCTTTACTGATGAAGAGGACATGCTAATGTTTGAACATGTACTAATACAAGGCAGAGCGGCTCTGATCCACTCCCAGGTTCCCTGCTGGTTGTCTCCTTTTGCCATCCCCTTACTTCTCTGCCCAGCCTATGCAGACATGCTGGGTCACCCTGGTCCCGTGTTTCTACTGTAACTCAGAAAGGATTTCCTAATGGTCCACATCCTCCTGGGCCCATGGTACCTCACAAGAGCTGCCTGGATGATTGCACAGATGTTGATCTGAAGCACACTTGTTTGGTCTTACTTCTTCTGCTCCTGACTGCTAATCTGTCACATAGTATCTGAGCTGCTTAAGCACTCACTAATCCATTAGGGAGGCTGGAAGTACAGTTTGCTCCTTTCCCAATTTCTGGTATTTTGCAAGCAGCATTAGGAACATCACTTACCAGGGTTTGCTGACACTTCACTTTGTTAGTCTTTATTTTCAACTTTTACTTGCTTCAACTGCACAGATGCTTCCCATGTGGGATTTTTATCTCAGAATAAGCATACACATTTTTTAAGTTTTGAAAAAGTGGTTGAAAAATTCCCTGAAATGAGATTAGGGGAAGAAACAGCACTAATTTGTCATGATGGCAAGTAGATAAAGCTTTATTTTTGAAAATGTAGTGCCTCCATCCTTTGGAGGATGGACATAACGTTTGATAGAGGTGACCTTGCCCCCTTCTACTGTTGCTAGGGAAAACTGCTTTTACTTGGCAAGGTTGAGCATTTGAAACATTTCATTTGTGCTTATTACATCTTCGTTAGCGCTTGACTGCTAAATGTTTGAGAGCATTGTAAGGGCCAGGTCGGCTCTGTAAGCATTACCCTTTAGGAGGACCTGGGTGGGCTCCCTGTGGGGCAGGAGAAGCCAAGCAGTGCTCCAGGCAGATGGGCAGGAAAGCAGAGGGCTGGAAGCTTGGTTTTCCTGCCTTCTCATCACGGACATTCCTCCAGCAAGGAGAAGAAGAGAGAAGCATGGCACAATTCCCTGGTGGGAGAGGAGTTTGTGGGGCTTTAGGAGGAGTAAATGCACAGAGAGAGGAGTCTGGAAGCCAAAGAGAGGGGGAAGGGAGGTGAGGAAAGAAAAAGGGAAAGGAGACAAATATCCTTGGCCTTCTGCTAGCTACCAAGAATGCTGTTGCCTTTTCTAAATTCATTATGGTTTTCTTTAGCTTGTGGAGGAAAAGTTCCAAAATAGCATAAGGCGAGGTCAAACACTTGTTCAAGGATAACATTAATAGCAAAAAACATATGCTATGTTTTGTTATCACCAATTAGCAATTGCTTCCACTGTGACAAATGGTCTCTGAATCACCATACTTTCAGGGTAAGGAATAGATAGAGAGTAATTGTGAGTTACATACATCTGAAGTGTTTATGTAAATGCTTATCGTTAATAATAACAACAACAATAATGACAATAGAAAATCTCCTGTTTTACATAGTTGTGGTTGCTCAGAACAGCTGTTTTAATGAGACATCTGCCACTGAAACAATTCAGCCTGAGGATAATGAATAACTGTTACTTAACTGAGAGAGTATTAGCATAAACTGCTTAATGGGGAAATATTCGGCCAGTGAATAGTGATTTCTTAGTACTTCTCTAGGTGTTATAATAGTGAAAATTACATGCTTGTGGCAAAAATACATGAAAATAAATGATTGAAGGGTCATATATATATATATATGTACTGTGATTTTTCTGGTTGCTTTAGTTCAAAATACCTTAAAGGGATCTTGTCAGAGAGTGAATTATTCAAAACTTAGAGAACCTTTGTGATGGGTGCTTGAAAATGCTGAAGCACTGATGATCACTGGAAGTCTTGATCTTCATCTTTTACTACAGAAATTATTAAAATATGAAGATACAATCATTTGTACCCCCATTTTATGGAATTATTTTCTCTAATCCCAATCTTTTCATACTTTATGCAGGTATAAGCACATATGCTTGTTTAAAACACCTTACTCTGAACTATTTCAAAGCTGGGTAAATCAAACATCCAGAATGGTATTTCAGGTACGGAATTCTGTTCTCTTAGACTCAACTCAGTAGAATACTCAAATTTTTCTAGGTCCTAAATAGATGTGTTTCAGAGTGCTAAGACAACTTCATAAACACTTTATGCTGTGATTGGCAAGCACAGTGGTACATTGTGACCAAAGATATAGCCATGATTTTTTATAGACTACTGGTTCTCCATGCAAGAAGCAAAAGCTTGCTTGTAAATGATAGCATTATTTGCTTTCAAGGGAGATAGACTATGTGTGAGTGTTGGCTGTTACTCCCTAGCTTTAAAAAAAACTAGTAAATACTATGTTCTTTATGAAATAAACTAGAATAATGAGGTTAAATGAGACACTAGTGCAGTGTGATTCAATTTATTTGGCTAGACCTATGAATGAAATGAATATGAACCATGGGATCTTTGAACACTGTGAAAAGCTATCTGCTATTTCTCATGAGAAAACTAAATGATTACTTTCTTGGGTAAGAAAGATTGTTACCATATTAGTGAAAGAATTTACCAGATTTAGAATGCCAGATTTCTATCATTTTTACAGCTGTCTTTTTCTGGATATAAAAAAATACAGCTCCTGTCACATAGTGACTCTAAAGGTAGAAGTGAACCTTTGGGATCTGGAAAATAGAGAAGACTTCGGTCATCTGTAAGTGACTGACATCTGGAGCTCTCCAGAGAAATATACAGCATTTGGTGAGGAATCCTGTCACCTGTCTTCATTCTGGAATCCAGAAATGATGAAACTCCCATCTGGGAAATGGCAACAAAAATTGAGAATTATTTTGATGAAGTGAAATATCTTGTTTCATTATATTTATTACTTGATATATTGATACAGAAACATATAAAGGTACCATCCCCATAGTGGATAGTCCTGGTTTTGGCTGGGATAGAGTTAATTCTCTCCTTAATTCTTCCTAGTATCTAGTATAGTGAGTGTTTCAGATTTGGTATGAGAATAACATTGATAACACACTAAGGTTTTATTTGTCACTAAGTAGTGTTTATAATGTCAAGGATTTTTCAGCTTCTCATGCTTTTCCAGCAAGGTGACTGGAGGGGCACAATAAGTTCGGAGTCAGGGTAGCTGACCTAAATTGGCCAAAGGAATATTCCATGAAATATGATGTCATGCCCAGGTTATAAACCAGAGGCAGTTGGCCAGAAGGGGCAGATCACTGCTCTGGGACTGGCTGAGCATCAGTCGGTGGTCAGCAATTGCATTACACATCACTTGTCTGTCCTGGTTTTATTTCACTCTCTTTTTGTTATATTCCTCTTCATCATCATCACCATTATTATTTTTATTATTATTTCAGTTATTAAACAGCTCTTATCTTAACCCACAAGTTTTGCTTGGTTTTGATTCTCCTCCACATCCCACTATAGGGGAGAAAAAGAGTAAACAAGTGACTGTATGGTGCTTAGTTGTTGGCTGGGGTTAAACCACGACACAGGTCTAGCATTAGAAGTGCCTAATGAAAATCATTCGTAAGAGACATGTATGGTTAAGCAAGGCAAGTAGACTCCCTTTTAAGCAGAAATTTTAGGCTGTGATTCATTTGACCTATTTTAGACACCTACACTAAGACAAGATGAATCTGGAGAAGTGAATCATACTTATCATGTCTATACTGCTCTGGACTCTTGTTGAAACTGCAGCAGAGTTTCTGGGGGCTGCTCTAATTTCCTCAATTAGAGCACCCCCACTAAGATTCTCCAACAAGTAATATTCAGAGACACCTTTGGAGTTTGCTAGCATAACAGAGATGTTTAGAAAAGGGAAAAAGTCTTCCTGATGTCGCCTTTTCAGACAGCAATCCTAAACTCAGTTACATTGGCAGTTGATTGGAGAGCAATATTGATTTTGGAAAACAAAACTTCAGGAAGTAAGTCAAAAGACTTCTTTCATAAGGACATGAGAGATTGTGGATGCCCCATCCCTGGCAGTGCTCAAGGCCAGGCTGGAAGGGGCCCTGGGCAACCTGGTCTAGTGTGTGGCATCCCTGCCCATGGATCATCACTAGATGATCTTTAAGGTCCTTCCCAACCTGGGCCATTCTATGATTCCATTCTGTGATGGCATGCCTTTCTTGTGTACACTCAGAGTCCACTGTAAGCAGGGTATTACTGCTCCTTTCAGCACCTTTAGTGAGGGGTCAATAGTTTCTTACTCTATGTCCAGCCAAGGAATATATTAATAGTGTCATCCTCTCCATAAGCTAGAAACAGGTTATTTGGCCTAGTAATTGCTCTGTGTACTCTTCCAGAGAGCTGAAGGATCTCCTGTCAGGAGCCAGTGTGAGATCACCTGTACAATTGCTGACAAAATGGGGTTCTGATCTAGGAGTGGGGTTCTCAAGTGTGCTCACGTTACTGCTCAAAAGCAACAAAAGTCATCTAGAAGGATTGCTGGAGATGCCTTAAATGAGGTCTCTCTTGACACCTCTGTTTATCAGTAGAAGAGCTTTCTGTTCTAGATGCACACACACAATTTGCACAGAATTTTCTCTTTCTTTTTTTTTCTTTTTTTCCCTTTGATTGAAGTAACCTTTCCACTATATATGTACTCTATAAGTCAACAATCCTTCCTCTGCTGCAGGAGCTCAATTCATTGCTTAAGGGAAGAATAAAAAAGAAACACACACTGGATCAAAAAGAAACAAGACTGCAGGTCTGAGAGAGACTTGCCCTTGGCATTTCCTCTTGCCCTGCTCCCACAAGCAAGCAAGACTATAGGGGCCTTCTGTCAGTCTTATGGAAATACATTTCATCTGAAGTAAATGTTACCCTAGTCTACAGACGACATAAAAGAAAAATGTTGGTCTTCTAAAGTTTGTAGGAGTGATTTCAGTTGTGGAAAGGGCAGTGGCAAGTTTGGGGAAGATTTGCTTGACCTCTCTTGATCTGGACTTTGCTGATAAATGCACACAAAGTGGTCCAACAAAGAATCAAATTATAAAGCAATTAAGAATGCTGAATGTGGCAGTTCCTTTGACTGGCCATGTGTGTGTGCCCTGACTGTGTGAAACAGAGGGGCTCCTGCTCACACTGTGCTGCACGTGAATGTGAAACAAGATTTTGAGGACTTTAGCTTCCACTTTGATAAACAAGAGGCTTCTGGCAAGAGTTGGGGCCATTGCACAGTTAGTCCATCATTAAAAGGAATCCTTTCCAGGGATGAGTTTTAAACATGTAAAAAAATTATAGCTATTATTATTATTATTTTAACATTGCTCACCAGTTTTTCACATGCTATATATTATCTCTACAGAAGTTTTATGATAAAAGCAAATCAGAATTGAATGCACAGTGCTCTTTCTCCAGCAAGTCAGACTCCCAACTATTATTTCAGCTAAAGGAAAACCTGTGTAGGCTACCAGACAGAGACAACTTTAACACATATATTATCTGTCCACTGTCCAGAAAACTTATTCAAAGTTATTTGGTTTAGCCCGTTCACTATTTATGTGCAAAAGCAAATTGCTAACAGGAGCCCTCATGCCTAAGTTTGCAGTTTTATATGTATTCTTAATACAAAACACTTACTTGTTGGATGTTTTTTGTTTGTTTGTTTTATTTTTTTCCCCTCAAAGATGTGTCCTCTGGCAAACAAACATAAAATTCTCTCCCAAATTTTGTTAAGCACCCTAACCTGGACCCAGAATTCTTCAGGCCTGAGGTACTGACACCTTAAGATTTTTCTGAAAGGACAAGAGATACCTGGAGAATAAGGAGAGCTCTAAACACTCTCCTGGCTCTCTCTGCACAACAGAAACAGTCGGAAGAAAAACTTCACAGTAAATATCTGATGCCTTTCTTCTACTCCCACTGGCCATCACCATATGGGAAGTCTCTCCTGTTCCAGAGACAAACATATCTGGAAGATAAAAAAATCTCTGGAAGGCAAAATACTTAAGAAATTCTACATTTTAATGGATAAGACCCCATGGACAAGATTCCCATGTCTTAGCAACACAGCTCTAAAATCCCATAAAAGGTTACACAAGAACTCCAAAGCTCTATGTTAGAGAAGCCAGGACTCCAGTTATGTATCAAGTACTCCAGGTTCTCTGTGTGTCTAATCCTGCCAGTCCCCTGGAGCATGTGGGCTGACAGAAGACTCCCTGGAAGCTCAGCTGGCGGTGGCTGTTGCATTCAGGATGTGAAAGAAACAGGCTTAAACTGGAAGTGGAGAAGCATATTCTGTTGATGCCTGAGTTCTCAGTTATGAAACAGAAGATGCAATAAGCAAGAGATACACCTCATTCTTCCATTGCACAGGAACTGAAAAGGCAGCTCTGCTTCCCAGGGATGCTTGCAGAAGCAATACAGGCTTCCAAGGAGATGTTTAGTGTAGTGCCATCATCACTATCCTGTGGCATGAGTGCAGCAGGAACTGTCAGCAAGATCTCTCCACAGGTAGAGGGATTAGTGCATGAAAACAAATGGTAGTTCTCAAGAATGTCAGGTTTCATTTGGGAAGTTATTTAATTGTGTGGTTTCCAAGGTGTTATTACTACTCCAGCTGAAGGAAATAATACTCTAAATTGATAACATCCTTTTAATCACATATCTAAATTGTCTGAGAGAAGTAGCTGCCAGTGCAGAGAGGAGCAACAGGATTTTAAGAGTAATAATGAAATCACCTACTGGAGCCCCTACTGCACTTTTCATCACTAGATCTCAAAACACTTAACAAAAGCAAATCAACTTCACTCTTTCTATTTTATAGACATAGTTAATGCAGTTGATACTACACTCTCTTTTGATACCTTCATACACTAGGCAAGGATTTTGCAATGGAACCAACTGTTTTCTTAATGGGTAAATCACTAGTTTTTAATTAAACTAACACTAGAATGATGCTCATCAGCAGTTTTACAATATCTCTGACTCCACACCTTTAGGAATATCACTTTTATAGTCAAATGAGAAAATACACAAAACATAAGATTTGCATGGGAGCTTTATTTTCTATTTTATTTCCATAACTACCATTAAGCCTTTCCTCTGGACAAGAAAGAATAAATACTTTCGAAGCAGAACGTGCAATGGTTCAATGAAGTGGCAGAAATATGTAATGGCTAATTTAGGGATGCCCATAACCAGAGCAAAGAGATGACAGTTCTTTATACTAGCTGAAGTTGCATTTCCTGAATTCCTCTTCAGAAGCATGGTGTGTGTCTTTGATCACAGTGCTTCACTTCTCTGAATCTCTGATTCTGTAGGGGCAATGATCTGTTAAAAGTCTGACATTATCAAGCATAGAAGAAAAGCATCTTGTTGCTGCAATCCAAGTATTATCTGTATTTGAGAATGTAGGCTTGGTACTGTATGTGTGCTTGGTACTGTATATGTATGTGCACACAGAGAATATACTGATCCAGAGGTGCAATTTCTTGGTTTTCAGAAAGTATGTTTACAAGGAGTATCTGGTATCTTGATTAGGTATCTCTCTTCTTGTAGGATGTCAGCAGCTTTCTCTTTCAGTTCATGTTGTTCAACATTCAAGGAAAAAAACAAACCAAAATAAAATCAAACCCCATAACAAATACCTACAGGAGTCACCTTTGTTTTCACTGTGAAACATTCTCCTTTGTCATTCCTAACATGTAAATCTTGTAATTAAGAACCCTCAGGACATATACTTACTCAGCCCAGAATAAATATCTGAGCATGTGCTATCTCAGACCAGTTTTACCATCTGCTCCAAACTTAATGCTACTATTGCTACACTGATAGAAGTTTCAATGGCTGTACATGAGCTGCATTTAGAACTGTGAAAATGGTTTTATAAACCTTCATTTTTATTTTTTCTCAAAACTTGTTATTATCCAGATATTTAGTTTTCCTTGATCAAGGTTTGGGTGGGTGGTTTTTTTGGTTTGGTTTGGTTGGTTGAGGTTGCTTTTTTTTGTTTAGTTTGGGGTTTTTTTATTTGTTTGTTTTCTTGTAATATGGGGGCAAAACGAGAGCACAACTATACTCCAAACCCACTTCTAGAGGACTGTCTTCTGCAATTGCTGATGCGACTGCATCTTGGTATTTCTTATACAAGTCTGACAGTTGTCTGTGATGCTCCTTGGGAAGAAGCTCCAGAAGAGGATGGCCCAGAGCAGTAATCAGGGAGGACAGACCAAGGAGGGCTGCTTGCACAGTGAGGTAGCTCTCTTATTTCTCTACAATATCTGCTAATATAATGCCAAGGAACTAAATCCTTTGGCATAGACACTAACATCCCAAATTCCAAGAGAGCCCCCAGAAGCTGCTACACAGCATCCTGTGCCTGCCCCCCCAGGGAAATGTGTGATGGGATATGGGATCATGACTCCAGGGTGAGAAACTGCAAGAATGTATCATTCATTACCACCACCCACAGAATGCCTGCAGATGTGGGACCTGAGAACAGAGTGCTAGTGTGGAGAATGTCAGGATGCAGAAGCGTGGTAGGCTGCTGTATGTTGGCAAGTGCAGGATTACCTAATGCATGGTTAGCATACAGTGTAGGCAGATTTTATTAGCAAAGTTCAGATCATGATGTGCTAATTAAAGAAAAGGCTGTCCTAGTTGCTAAGGAAATCAATGCTTTCTGTATTGCTGCTTCTACCCCAACAAAGCACGTTCTCAGCTGTCCCTCTGTTTGTGTTTGCCAGAAAGAGGGGTCAGGGCTTGATATTGTTGCTTCTGTAATTACAATGCTCCTGTGAGCTGATTTTCAGGTCAAGAGTCACAGGTGAAATGGATGCCAGGGAAAAGTGGTTTAAAATAGTTCTTTATTGAGTACCTGTCTAGTGACAGGCTCCCCTTAAAACCAGTCGTTTCAGGGTATATTGTTTTGGTTTTTAAGCTCAGTTCTGCTTCTTTTGGGAAATATGCAGTCCAAATAAGGAGATATATAGGTTTTAAAATTGGTCTAACTCTCAGCTTTTCTGTAAGGCAGAGGCTGAGTGAGTGTTGGAACCAGTCCTAGAATGAAGGAGATGTAATGGTTTGAATTTTTTATTAGTAAAGAAGCTGGCTACCACCAGAGAGGCATCTTGCTTGTCTTAGTCTCATGAGAAAGCATTCTCTGATCCATTACTCCTCTAATACATAATAACCATAATACATACTGTGCATAGGCAGATGCTGGAAACATAAGGATGCATCAACAGGACTGAAAACTGCATATTGTGAAGTTGATGTGTAAGTAAAAAACTGTCTTCATGGGGTAGTCCATTGCTGGCTGCTAGTCCCACGGCGACTCTGCCATCCTTCATTCTCAGTGTAAGATTTACCTTGGTCCTGGCTTGAAAATTAAATTGATTGTGTACAGCATCTTCAATGCATTTATTTTCCTTTCCCCTCTGCATCCTCCATGGAAACCCTGCCACCAGCCCTACAAAACTTTCTCCTCTGTTACCCTCTGGGACAACGGTTGTCTGGCTGTAACTTTGTCTCTGTGAGATCCCAGAGCCATGATCCTCCTGTGTCATGAAGACAGGCAACAATAGCAAAATTCTCACTGAGACAAAATTGTCTCTGCCTTTGGAAGACAATAGAGCTCTACCTTAACCTTAATTTTCCTGTATGCTGGACCATTGTATTTTTTTCTTCTTTCCTGGAGTGATATTCCTCTAGCTTGTATTATACTGGAACATGTTCCTTTTACTTCATCTGCTCCCCTCCCACTTCAATGCAGATGTTGCAGCATCTGGCATCACCCCTCCCTATCAGCTGGTTCATTGCTGCATTCTCCAAAGAGTAAGTTGCCATTTTCCAAAGTCACAGAGTTCCACTTCTAACTTTCTCTGAGGATTCTAACCCCAATGTGACATTTATTTCACCTTCTCTTAAAAATGCTCCCTCTGCAATTTTATCTGGCTTAATTTTCCATTGCAAACTCTGCAATATCCTTTCGCTAATTCACATGTTTTATCTGCATTGCGTTCTGCAGAGAGGGGATGTCAAACCCTCGTAACACAAAAATCTTTAGCTTAACTTCAAATTGGACTTAACAAATGACCAGGAACCTCCTGCTGCCCCAGACTCGCAGAAGAGACTGGAACCTGCCAGAATCTCCTGCTGCCTGCTGAAGGCAGATGTGGACTGTTAGACTGAGTATTTGGGAGAAAGTTCTGAGAGAAGGAAAGTCAACAGCAGCTAAGTTTAAGTTCTTGCCCTGAGGTACCTAGCTTTGGTGCTTTGGTCATTCATGTGGTTGCTTTCTTTTTGTGTTTGATATTTTTTCAAACAATCTCTCTGTTAATAAAACTAGAAGATGAAAGGATGAGACCTTGGTGCTACGATGAAGGCAGCATTTTCATTTGCATTTTGGTGGAGGCTTCATAGGTTTACAGGGAGGCACAAAAGCAGCAGCAAATATTCTCAGTGTCTGTTGTGTGAAGAATTGTGAGTGCACATGTGGGAGAACCATTTGCAATAATGAGGTATCATTAGACTCAGTGGTCAATGTTCATCACAACTTCATCCTGTCTGACACAGCCTTGATCTGTGATGAAGCCTAGTGCTTCAGTCCTTGCCAAATTAACAAGAAACCAAGATAAACAGACCACTCTAAAGACCTTTGCTGCATATAAAAATGTACCAAGCATTTCAAAATTCTCTTGGAACAATCTGCTCAGATAAGATGTTAATGGATTTATTGGAGATGCTGACATTTAAAAGAGGAATTTGCTTTCAGTGTGATCCATACTGGAGAGTAAAAGGGGGCAGAAGTCCTTGAAAGATGCAAAGAACTCTTAAAAAATTAGGGATTGCTCTCTACACTGTATTTATAAACTAAATGTATCAGTTTTTGCTTAAATTCAAAATTCATTTGTACTCAGAGTGAATATTCATAAAATTCCCTCTCCTTTTGACAAGTGATCAGATCAGGGATAGGCTCATCCTTTTTATCTTAACTTTTGGTTTGGTATATAATATTTGGAGTCTGATTGACTACACCTCTTTAGTGCACAGGCTCAGAGTGGGCAAGAGCCAACAATCGCTATTTTGTCATTCCTGTTTCCCCATTTAATCTCTATAGGATTATCATTATTTCACTCATTAATGTTCCACTGCCTGTCATCATATCCACTTGTCTCTCTATTGATGGGACAGTTGGGCTCAATAGCTAATTACTTGTCAAATTAATCACTACTTCCACTTGTGAGACACATCTTTAGCGGTATAGAAAGTGTACAGCCTTTCTAGGGAGGAGGCTACAAAATTAACTAAAGGTATTTTTAACGTTCCACAAATTGGATGAGATTTGTTGAGTTAGCCATTGAGTGCACTGGGAAATCTGTGGGCTGTAATTCAGATGTCTTTAGTCTTCCTTCCTTTTTTTCTATGATTTTCTCACAGTTTTCATTTTAATTACTTCCTTCAGTTCACTGAAACAGCAAAGTCTCTTCTTCCTTCCTTCTTTCCAATTAATTACTTTTGCCTAGGTACACTTACACCTTTTCTTTCGCCCTGCTTTCTCCTTGCCATACTCCCATTTTTTTTACCTCCCATGAGCTTATTGCTTTATTTTTTCTTTTTTTCCCCTCACTTTTGAGGATTTGCATTCAAAGAGGCATCTTCTTGCTTAGAAATTCCCAACCTCCTCTGGAGGCTAGGTATCTGTCACTGTTCCACAACCTCTAGCAACCTGTCCTTTATTATGGCTGGAGCATTGGCTTCTTGTCATAGCTGCAGAAGAAGGAGCAATAGTGACTCTTTTACTGTTGGCAGTCATCCTTCTTTTTGTCCTGTGTACTCTTTCTCATCTAGAAATACCCAGCAGTTCAGGACAACCCATGAAAAAAAAGTCATCAAGCTGGCAATTTGCCAGCATGTTGTTACCACCACCATCTCAGGAGTTGAGCTCTGAGTTAGATATCAAAAGGTGTATTATATCATGTTCTAATCAGGTTGTGTCTTTTTTGCTAAAGGAAAAGATCCTCTTATGGGCATTCCCTATGCTTTTTGCAGAATAGTAGTGTAAAAAAAAAAAGGTTGCTAATTTTCAGTGCCTACAACAATATGAGCATTTAAATGTATATGTTCTCAGATGAGAACCAGTATTAACAGTGAATTAAAGCTTTCAGACTGTAAAACACACCAATGCAAGCCATAGAAGAAAAGAAAGAAAAAAGAAAACATGAAAAAAGCAACAAACTTCTTCAGTGCCTTGTCTGTGCTCCACACAATTGTTCTTTATTCTGGCTACCTTCTACTTCCTCCCACTGCCCAGATGTTTCCACTTGCACCTATGAGTTACTGCTTTAACAAATCAAGGGAATCTGGAAACATAAAAAATGAATAGATCACAAATTTACAGAAGAGGTTCTTCTGACTACAGAAGTACAGGTCAGGTTGATTTCTTTTTTCTCCTCTGAAGAGAAAGTGTCAAAGTGAAAAACTAGCTCTGTATCACATACAGATTACCACTTAAGAACTTATTTCCTAAAGCAATGTTTTTGTAACACCAGTAGTAGATTTCACCTAACTAATTCTTTATTACTGCATCTTTTGGTTCTCTCTGAAACAATTACTTATATGATAAACAACTCAGACTGTTTAATTCTTTTTTTCAAACAAAAGCGTTGGTAAGCACAGAGCAACAGCAGATTCCAGCCAGTGTCAGTGATGAGAGACAGTGCCTGATGAGGCATACCTCAGATGCATTTTTAGCGGAGACCGTGCTTGTCTAGGAGGGAATTCTGCATCACTCATTCACCAAGCCTCACAGTTAAGAACACAGCAAGACCCCTTATTTTGTATGTATATGAATATGAGATAAGGTTTTAAAGAATTTATGGATCTGTCTGCTTGGGGGAGTGAGGGGTGTGTATTTTCACTGTTACTTTTAGAAAGGTGGTGAATTTAGTTATACAGAATGTGAACAGCACAGTATGAAATTACTCGTCTCTCATCCAGAACTTCTAAAGTAATACTTTTAGGTAGTATTTTTTGATAAATGTAGTAAGCTTTTCCTGAAATTTAAAATAAAGCATTTAAATGTACAAACATAGGTAGTGATCCTACCTAACAATCATTAATAATGATAAATGAATCATGCACATTTGATTGCCTTCTGTTCCCATACTGTCTCAGATTGGGTCACCTTCCACCATCCCAAATGTTTTAAGAAGCTGCCTTTTTTCTTTGTTTGACAAAACCTACCAAACTGGTGAACAGGGCACACCAATCTTTATAATTAAATCAGAAGGAACTTCTGATATACATGTAAGCCCCCATCCTGCAAAGAAGAGCCTGCTCAAGACTTGTCCCAACACACATGAAACACAATGTTTCTGCCTCAAAAGACAAGAACTAAGAATGGGGCTGCTACTGCAGCTATGAGAAAGGAATTGGAAGGAGACAGGCTGTAGACCATGTGGAAAGTGTCCATCTCCAGAAACCCTGAGAGGGTGGGTAGCATGTTGCTGGACACAGCACTTCTGGAGAGGCCTTCAAAACTGAGCAGTGGACATCACACCAGACCTCCTACCTGCTCTCTGTGGAGTGACAGCTGCAGTCATAGCAGGCAACCTGGTTTGCTACAGCCCTAGCAAAGACAAAACAGCCTGCTGACCCACAGCTTACCTGGCCCACATCTGAAGCTATTCTGCTGCAAAGATTTATGTATTCCTATAACAGACTTCTTGACTTCTCTAAGAAAACTGGTAGCATGTAGTGTTTAGCATGTCTGCGTAACTTTTTCAGAGTTGTGGTCTCAGCACCCGTAGTCTTTGATTCTCTGAGGTTAGAGATGGGATCTTCAGTCTTGTCCCAGAGTCTCAGACCTCCACTGAGCCACAGCTCCTGCAAAAAGCTCTGGAAAATTCCTCAACTCCTGCAGCTTGACATCACGAAAACATGTAAATATAAAGAATCTATTTGAGATAATTTGCAGTGACTTCTAAAATTCACTTGTAGTTTCCTCTCTGAGTACTGTTCATTTGGACTCATATTACACAGCACATTCAGAGTCCTATCTAATTTCCATTTGTTTAGAACATTTTTTTTTAACATGCATGGAAATTAGAAGCTATGTTATTTTTCTCACTAACTGTCTTAATAGGTCAAAAAGACAGTTGTGCCTACACTTCCAACAGTTACATTCCAGCCTCGTGTACTGTTTTGTTCATTTCAGCTAATGTTCTTTGCTCATGACCTCTTACAAATGCACTGTTATTTATGGTGTCTGGTTTGCTTTGACACTATTGCCCCCCCATATTTGGTTTAAATATCCAATGTATTGCTGATGTGGTTCATCATGAACTAGTGTCTAGGTCTCAGAAAAGGAATAGGTTTGAGCACCAGTAGTGGAGGCAAAGCTGGTTACAGCAATAGTAGCTACAGAAAGAGGCTAAGGGATGAATTGTATGCTCTACTTATCTGCAGACTGGTTTGCTCTACTACCCAGCTCAGCCTTTTGCAGGGTCCCCAGGCAACTGTTGTAATAGTTTGCCCTCAAGTAGTGCTGAGAGTCATTTGGGATTCTGGCACTCAAGTTGGCAGTCTGGTGTTGAATGCATCCTTCAGAAATATGGTAAGCTTTCAGCACTGTCTGCCAACATCTGCCAGCTGAAGATTTGGTTTTCTGTACCCAGGAGACAGATGAAGTTCTGAAAACTGAAGATTGAAATTTTTTTCTCTTTCCTGTTCAGAGAGAAGCAGGTGTGAATTTAAACTGGTGGGGACAGGGATTTTTAGTATTGTGTTTCTTGGTAATTTCTATTAACTGATTGTCCTCCTTCATATACTCTTTCCGTTTAACCCAGTTTTAGAAAGTAAGTCCATGTCTTTCTGTCCTTGGTGAAATGACACACACCTAATGGAAGCATGCATATTGCTTTCAGACTCCTAGAGTTAGCAGCCTGCTAAGAAGTCACCATTTTGAGATAACCATCTTCAGTCTCCAGAGAAAGGCTGATGCCTCACTGTCTCCAAATATTCTCTTCTGAGTTTTAAACTTTTCTTTAGAAAAGTAAGGGAAGAAGAAGATATCAAAAAACCCCAACTTACCCATATGTTTGCATCAAAATTAATGGGCAACTCTACAGTTGTGGGACTACTGACCTCATGTAATCCTATCATTCAAGGGATGTTAATCAGTTCAATACATGTTGAGATTCTAGGGTAGAAAGTGTCTCATTCTCACTAGACTTGGTGTGGAACTGCAGAACCACCCTGTGGACAGGCTAGAGACTGGGTCTAGTGAAATATTCTTCAAAGGATGCTGTCCTGGTTTTGATGGAACAGAATCCTAGGCCAACGATGTTCCACAGGCAGTTAGTAGTTTGGAGTCAGCCAGGGCAGCTGACCTGAGCTGGCTCATAGGTGTGTCCTATCCCATAAATGTCACACTCAGTATAAAGGGGGAAGTTTGCTGAGAATGGGGGTTTCTTCTGAGTGTTTTGTGTCTGAGGAGTGGTTTCTTGTTTGTTGGGACCACCGTACATTGACGAGGCTGAGTATAATTTTGTATACTTTATATTAGTATTAATATTAGCTTTGTTGTTTCATCAAATTTGTTCTCATTTCAAATAATGAGTCTTCTTTTCCTGATCCCTCTTCTTGACTGGGGAGGGGTCACTGGGTGATAGTTTAGCCCTAGATATCAGCTAAATGTAGGCCAATGCCCATACTTTAAACATCAGTTATATTAGAGATGTACAATATGCTGAAACTTCATTGCAGTGCATATATGAGCTGTATTTGTGAAGTCTCAAGCTCTTTGGTTAACCCAAACATTTTGTGATGATTGGCCTTCAGCATTCTCTTCTTCCAAGGCTATTCTCTGCAGCAGAGGAAACTAAAAATTAGAATTTTCCCAAAAGCTACCTCCTTTCCCAGCAGAAGGAACATAGGTCTAGAAAATTGACTGGAACATAACATTGATTCAGGTGGTGTAGTTCTTCTTTCAAATGAGCCTTCTGATATCCTTCAAATAGTATGATTTGCTTGTACCTTTGCTGGATTTGATGTGTCACCTGAAGCTGGTTGTATGGGCATTCTACTACAAGCTACTGCAGGAAGGGCAGGCTGCAGGTTTCTTTGTTCTGAGTCTAAATATGCCTAGAAGTAGTGAGAGAAATTATCAAAAAAATCATTGTGTGCACCTGATTAGTAGTATATAAAACAATTGATCTACCCAGGTAATGAGGCAAATGGATGGAAATTAAGCAATGACAGATGTATCTTCTAGCACCCAATTTGTCATGCAGGTGTCACTTGCATCTAAGCCTTTGCCATGTGTATGCTGGTGGCTAGGACTGTCTTCCTGTTCATGCTCTGTTACACTGACACTGTCAAAATATTCTCAAAAAAATGTAATTCATTAGTGACCCAGTTTCTTCAAGAGTGCTCCAAAGACAGAATACCTGTTGTGTATTAGTTCAGGGAACAAATCCCAAATCTGATGTCAGAATCATATTCTAAATGTAGCCTACAACAAATACAAATGGTTTGGACTGTTCATACAGCACTTGTGAGCAATGCAATCAGTACAAGCTTGAACCAGCAAAAACTACATTGACTCCATCTTCTGCATTCTTCTTCTGTAATATCCAGCCTTACACAAAAAAACTACATTAGCAGAACATTACTGTTTGCAAACTCAAGTACACAGACAGGAAATAACAGCTAACTATCCACGCAAACAGAATTCAATGCCCTTTTTTTCAGATTATGCTACCATTCCTGATCACATGACCACAGAGTGAGTTCTACCAGAACGTGCAGAATTCAAGACACTCTTTAGTACCCTCATTTCTCTTAGTAGCATCTGATTTCTTCACCCAGACAATCCTGGTTTTCATCTTCTGCCCCAAATCCCCATCAAATCTCTTTTGTTTTCTTTGTCTCCTGTGGAAGATACAAACCCATCATTAATCCTGTATCCATCCTTACCAGGGTTGGAGTAAAGAGGGGTAACCAGTTCAGAAGAACTCAAGGTTTGCTCCTGCAGTGGTGGATAGAAAAGAAGAAAATAATTAAAAACCGAAACCACAAACAAACAAAAAAAAACAAACAAAAAACCCAACCCAACCACACCATTTCCTGTCAGAGACCAGCAGATGCAAAGCCTAGTAATGACTCAAAGAAGCTTTCCTAGTTGGTGTGTTAGACTAGCCAAGAAGAGGTCTGAGCTCACTTTATGGGTACAGATTCTTTAAGGATGCAGCTCTTCCCTTTTATCAATTGCCTACAAAGTACTTTTTTTTTGCTAATACTCACACACCAGTGCTATCATTCCCCAGCAGAATTCTGTGATGATTTCTTAATCCGTCACTTGTTTTGAGGCTCCAATTACCAATCACTCAGTAATACACAGCCCACTACTGCTCAACCTTGTTACAGATTACCTTGCAGAAAGAGGGCTTTCAACTAGTCCTTCCTTTTCTATGAGCTAATTGATAAAAAAAAGGGTAAGTCTCCCATATTACAGCCTAGTAACTGCCACAGCAAAGCTACCATAGTAGTTGGTATAAAGCCCACTCCCAAGGAGTGGTATCTTTTTCACCTTGATCTGGGAGAAGATAAGGAAAGACTGTACCTCCTGCTGATGATCACTTGTCTTGGCTGCACCTATTTTACATTTGGTTATGTGGAATGGAAGAAGGTGGTAAAAAGTTTCAAAATGCCATTGACATCAAGTCTGGCACTGGAAAAATCTCTAAAGTTATTCCCTCTCATTGGAACTGCTGTAATATCAAGTTGGCATAGAAACAGAAAGGTAGCACATTTGGAAATATAGTCAACATGGACAAATGGCACCATGCCAGTATAATTTCTGATTCTAGTACTGAGATCTTGTGTGTTGGTTGGAGAAGTGATGTTTAAAATTATTTTCCTTTGCTGTAGATGAAATTTTTCTAACTGACATAAACACATGCTGACTTCGTTGGAAAATTCACTGGTCATTTCTTTTAGGTGCTGCAGGAACCATGAGTTCTGATGCCATCCATGGTAGTAAAAGTTTATTCCCTTTCTCAGTACACACTCTGATACTGACTGCAATTTTAGAGTAAGTAGCAATGCCAGCACCTGTGTGGCTGCCAAGCTCAGAAATGCAAGTACACTCACAGAGTGTAAATTATCTATTGAATCGGTTGGGCTTTTCTGTATCTGTTGCTGGATTCCTTCAATGTCACCTTGAGACTTTGAAGAACTGTCCTTTTTCTGGGTCTGACCTTGTCTGCTTGGCCTTTAGTGTGTCTGACAGCTTTAGTTTCACCTAAGAATCAATGGAAAAAAACCTACTGTGTCAAGACACAGTCTGGATCACATAATATTGAAGTGTTAAAGTACTTCCCTGAAAAAGGTGTTTAATGTTGACAGGTTCATTGGCACTACTATTGGTCTTGCCTTCTTGCTTGATCTTAGCATCATCTTCCCTGTAACTGCTGTTGAGACTGAGGAGGATTATCCTTTTGTCGCTGACAGTTTCACTGCTGAGATGGGGTGACCTTTCCTATTCTTTTTGCCAAAGTAGCAAGTCCAGATCATAGCTCACAACTTTTCAGATGCCAGCAAGAACACAGAAACTTTCTTTAGCATTGACAGTCTTGGCCAGAGAGATGGATGCAGCTTATGGTCACATTTCATCCTCAGCAAAGGAACATTTTAGTTTATTCACAGTACACTTCTGAGATACACAATCACTTGTGGCCACTAAATTCAGTTCATGTTTGTATGCTTGGCTGTCTGGACTATGCTCCCTGTTTATATTCAGAAGCATGTACATATAGTTCCATTGTGATTTTTTCTGGCAAGAACACAAAAGTGGACTTTCTTCTGTTAATTTTGTTAAACTGCTAGAAAAGATTCATATTGGGCATTCTTTACTATTGCAGTGCCAAAAACCAAATAAGCCTGAGTCACTAGGTAGGATCTGGGTTTTATTTTACCCTCCCTTCATTGGATAACAGGTGCTATATTGCATTTCTGCTTTCTAAAGAAATCCTCTAGAAAGTATTTAAAAGAATAGCTCTCATTGGGAAAAAAAAAAAAAGAAAGTTCTAGGATCTGGCTGATAATTATGGTCATTTATTTTTGGTCAAAAATACTCCTACTTGACTCACTAGTAGTGATTCTTATGAGTAAGTCTGGGGTAATTTCCTTCCCCACAAAGCCTGTTTTTAATTCAACTATTTTTAATGCAGATTCTAAAGGTCTGATCATTGATAAAATTAAAAATATTTAATGAGAATTATTTTAATAAATCTTGATATAATGCATTAACTTGTAATAGGATCTATGTTTTTATCATTCATCTGTCTGTCTAAATTTTGGTTACATTTTTTATTTACACTTACTCTTTAGACCTGTATAAATTTTTTTGATCAGACTTACAAGGGCCTCAAAATCAAATCATCATAACTGTGACAAAGGCCAGACATGTTACTGCTGACACTCTAGCTACCAAAGGAAGCAATCCAAGCATTCATATGGCAGCTTCTAAGCGTGCCTTACCCATTGAGTTAGGGACATCAGAGCTGACAGATGATGTTGGCCATAAAGGACATCACTTGGACTGCATGGAACTTGATGGACATCTTAAAAGTGTTTACTTAATCATTGCTGGTTTTAGTTGTCTGAAAAGGTGATTTGACTGTGGGAATAACTCATTTGTCACAGGTATTCTCTGATTTCATGTAACTGGCAGTCATTCCTACTTTCTGGCAGAAACATTCTGTCAATGATTGAATGAGCCTTCCTGCTCTCTCAAAGAAGACACAATTCTTCAAATACTGTAAGTCCAGTTTTCCTTCTAATTAGCATCCTGGCTCTGGGGAGCCCTGTACTGGTACCATTTTCAGAAGCTAATGAAGCTGTTCTGAAAACAATTAAACATTCCATGTACAAGACGAGTGCTTCTAGTGGAGACAAGAGGTCTGGTTTTGATCAGGTAGGGTATCCTCTTTTTCACCAGAGTACTGAAAGGTGTCCTTAGATTAATTAAAATCTGAATGTGTATGGCTAAGAGCAAAGGAGTAATACATCCTGTGCTTCGGTACTTCTAGAAAAGATAGCAGATATTAATTATACAGGTCCACAATTCATTTAAGGCTTTTCATTGTCTTATTTAGCACTCATAGCACAGGCAATAAATGGAGATATGTAACAAAAGAAACAGAGTAAGAAAAAAGAGACGCTAGATCCACTGCTTGCTTGGGAGTGATGTGAAGCAGTTAAATAGAAACAAAACAAAACAAGCCAACTGCATACTGGGCTGCATCAGGAGAGGCATGACCAGCAGCTCTAGATAGAGGTGATTTTGCCTCTCTACTCTGCCCTCCTGAGGCGCCACCTGGAGTACTGCATCCACTTCTGGAGTCCTCAGCATAAGAAAGAAGTAGACCTGTTAAGAGCGGGCCCAGAGGATGGCCATGTAGATCATCAGAGGACCAGAGCACCTCCCCTGCGAGGACAGGCTGAGAGGGATGGAATTGTTCAGCCTGAAGAAGAGAAGGCTTTGGGGGTATTTCATAGCAGCCTTTCAGTACCTAAAAGGGGATTACAAGATAGAGGGGCAGAGACTTTCTAGCTGATCAGATTGCAACAGGACAAGGTGGAATGGATATAAGCTGAAGGAGGGGAGATTTAGACTGCAAATTAGAAGGAGGTTCTTTATTCAGAGGGTGGTTAGGCACTGGAACACGTTGCCCAGAGAGGCTGTGGATGCCCCATCTCTGACAGTATTCAAGGCCAGGCTTGATGGGGCCCTGGGCAACCTGATCTAGTGGATGGTGTCCCTGTCAGGCAGGGGGGTTGGAACTGGATGATCTTTAAGGTCTCTTCCAACCCTGACAATTCTATGATTCTATAAAGGATAGTTTAGATTGAATACCACTGAAATCAGTGCAGTTGCTCCACTGATTTCAACATACCATGATTTAGGCTTAAGAGTACCTGGGTCAGTTTCATCTTCACAGACAGCAAAGTTTAAAATTGTTTTTGAAGTTTGCCTAATGCTGCTTCTTTCTCAGAAGGTTCTGTAAAGGGAATGATACATGTTAATAGGGAATAGTTATGCAACTCTATCTTATCCAGAATTTCACTGCAAACTGCATAGATGTGAAAATTTCTTCATTAAAAACCCCAAACAAACAAACTTCAAACATAGCACCTGCTACTATTTTTTAACAGGTCTTTAAACACTGGCATTGACTTGATGGTGTATGAAATAAAGTCTTTTCTGAGTTATATAAGTCATATTAGCAAAAAAGTAATCAACTATTTTCATAAGCAGAAACACAGGATTGACTTGACCATGGTAGGTCCAAACATAAAACAAGTACTATGAACCTAAAATCAGAATAACTTCATAAAGCTGTACCATATTTATTCTGCATATCTTCACTAGTTTTAATGGTTTTATAAGCACAATTCCTTAAAAATCAATCAAACAAACAAAGAACAAATAAAACAACAATCCAACTATTCTCTAAATTACTAAGTCATAACAAAAGGAAAGTAGTAATTGGCAGGAATGAAAAAAAATCCACAGAAAGTTCTGTCAGAGATATAAAGTAAACAAATAGGAAAATACCCCTTCAGGTCTTCTTTGATATAGGATATAATACTGTCTAAGACTCAAGTATGGTTATTTACCTTTTTGCTTCCAGAAATACATCAATTCTGGAAGTAACACATGAACATCAAAATAAGCTAACACATAACAATCAGTTTATTATCTGAAATCTATTTTGGCATAAAAGAGAAATAAATTATGTTTTAATAACTTGTTTTCCTTTGCATTCGGAAAGTTTTAGGTTTTCATGATGTTTTCTAGTTATTTAAAGGCATTCAGTTTAGTAGCCTTTTTTTCCCCCAGCTCCTATAACCCCAGGAAATTTGGATCTTTCTCTGACACTCTTGGTTTTTGTTGATTTTTCTTTTTCAGTTACATACACAAGAAATTCTCCATTAAATTTTAATGTACTGCCCGTTGTGGACAGCATATGTAAGAGAGCTTCCAGTTTACACTCAAGAACTGGGAATTTATTTTTCCAGAGTACATTAAATTTCACTTATTTCTTTGAAATCCTTTTTCTACTATAAAAGATGTTAGGCAGCCTGTTCTGCTGCAGTCCTTATTCACTGCAGTGGCAGGTAACAACAGCAATCTCAAGGGTTAGGACTTGCTTCAGACTTTTGGTCTTGCTCTCCATGCTGTGATACTAGTAACAGTTGCACAGTTTAGCATCCAGAAGTTAAGAGCAGCAACATACAAAGATACAACCTTTTGTGTTGAAGGGGATCAGTTAACACAATACAGACTGCATGCTAAATCAGATTTGAATTTCTGTTCCTCATGAGAGCACCCTGAATGGCTGATTTTATGAAAAATAGCTGTATCTTCAACTCCATACAAAAGCAGGTCATGGAGAACTTAGCTTTGTCCATACATATCCCATATCCAGAGTGTGACATAGCAACATCAGCCTCACCAGGTATTTAAACTGCTGATGAACCACTGGAGTGTGTGTGCAGGGAGTGGGGACAGAACACCTTCCTGGTTTACAGGAATGCTTTAGCATCTATTGCAGCTGGCACATAATGCACTATTAAGAGTAGTAAAGCACCATTCAGTCTCCTCCTGAACAAAGTGCTGTCTTCTTCCTCCAAAGACCTCATAGTGGTTGGATTCAGCTAGAACAATGAACTAACTGTAAGAATGTAATAAAGACTTAACTGGTATTAAATGGGAGATGAACTTCATGCACTTGTTAGTTGGAATACTTGTGGGCCTTACACCTCCCTTTCATGTAAAATGATTATATGGAAAATAATTTTGTTCTTTTCATTGATATCTGCAAGTGTTTGGCATCTTATAAACTGAGTTAATCTTATTTTACTTACTGATGTTCTGGTGTAGTGAAAATACCATAACCTGTTTGAAGTTGTGTACTGCTATACCTTTAACTCTTGCCCCAATAAGGAAAAAATTAGGCCAAACACTTCTGTGATAATGTTATATCACTATAAATTGATCATATAATGTCTCAAAATTGACAGGTTCCTATTAAATAATAAGTCTAGTTTACATATTGTTTTAATAGAGCTGTTAAGGCTTTGGTATTTTCAACCTTATATAACTGTCAATTCTTTCTAAACTATATACTTAATATTATTATAGGGTTTGCTTTTTTTGTTTTTTAAATGTAAATAGACATGTCACTCTAGAACCTCTGTACTTTCTCGGGAAAGCTTCCTACTGGCTGAATGAAATGTGAAGTGCAAATATTTGCATCTAATTTCTTCTACCTGTCCTTGGCATAAGGATCCTCCTGCATTGCTTGTTTACATCCAAAGCAATTGCCATTTCAGGATTTTCAAGGACAAAGATTGATGGAACGAATTTATGATGAATATGAAAAGATTACTCACTTATAAGCACAATTTCTGAAAAACTCTATCTTCCTAGCTAGTCGCTCCTCCTGTTCCTGTTAGTTTTTGTAACATAGTGGTAATCATTCTCAGCTAGAGCCTCTGACAAATGCAGCTCTGGGCTTGGACAACAGTTTGTGAGTAGGTCACCAACCTGAGAGATGCAGAGCAATTCTGCTTCAGTATGAAGTTCCATCATTTGTCATGTATGGTGGTACATTAGATTATTAGATAATCCTAATAATCCATGCTGCTCTTAAAACCTAACAATTCTTGTGGGTATTGAGAGTTCCCTGCTCTAAGTAACACCTAATAAGAACACTAAGAACCTGCAGAAATTGTTCAGTGTGCTGTAGGATCAGACTCTGACAATGTACTTACTATTTTTTAAGACATAGTACGAGACAAAAAAAGTGAAATTGCTGACAACGCCAGTAACAGATAGTAGACAATCTGATTTTATTAATAACAAGGCTGTATACACAATCCTGTTCCCTCCCCCATACATCCCCAGCGATCTGTTACAATGCTTCAACAGAAAACATTACCTGAAAGCTGATCCTTTAGCTTCACTTAAGAAAATGGACAGAATACGTCACTTAAGTATAGCTCTTTTCTGACTGTGATTTGCTCATGAAAATAACTAGCACAATAGAGTCTGATCTGCATAGCTTCTCCAGAGAACCATCCATACCAGAATTATTTTTAATGATATGCAGAGGGTTTTCTTTTTTCCTCCCCAAATGCTTTCCTAGTTGTCATAATATGTCAAAATTTGCAGTTGGTAACACTTAACGTGATATCACTGGCATGTTCAACTTCATCTGATACCACTCTTGACTGAAGCATGAAGAAGTGGGCGCTGCTGGCAAGAGAATACTAACCTTGATGGACCAATGCCTTAATCAAGTCTGGCAAATACTATCTTGCCACAAAAAACCTGCTCCAGAGTTCACAATATTTTGGTACTGCATACTGCAAAACATTATTTCTGCCCAGAATAAAGCAACTTCTGAGTAAGTTATAGCATTTAAGCAACACATAACAAAAGAAATTAACATTTGTTGTACCTTTCATAGAACAATAGTTTTATTCTCTCAAACTATGCCCTTCTAGGAGAAGAAATCACTATGTACTGGATTATTTCTACTTCTGAATATTTACATGTTTACCCAAAGCACACGTACACTTTCCTTCCTCTTCCACTCTAAGAATGGATCAGTGCCTTTTAAAAATCGAATTGTAAGCACATTTGCTGCTCTCCTCCTATTTTTGTTCCCCTTGCGCACTCGAAATTTCAGGCACCCTCTCCACCCATATGCACATTTTATCATATGGCCCTTGTAGTATGCTAATGTATGGCAACAAACCATTTTACACTGCTAACAAAGCGAAAGAAACACCACGAATAAAAGTAACAACAAAAACCCATAAACACCCCCCTCCCCCCCAAAAAAAACCAACCCAAAAAATACACCAGAAAAAGAGCGTTGTTGGTTGTTCTGTGCCCATGTCAGGTAATGTACAAAAACACCAACCAGAGGTGCATTTATCGCTTCGCTCTCAGCAGTTACCAGCCTGCAGGGAAACAGCAGTGGGACACGCTCCGCAGCATTTACGCGAGAAGATGTGGCATTCGTTTCTGACGCGTTACGATGGTACAGAGCCGGTCTCCCACTGCCGACTGTGCACGGTGAGGGGGTGACCGCCGCTTCGCCTCCCTGAGGGGCACCTCGCCGCCAGCACCTGAGACGACGGTCGGTCTGGACCGCGGCGGCCGTGGGCGCTCCCCGCTCTCCCCTCACTTACCCCAGCGCCCTCGGGCCGGGACAGCTCGCTCAGGTGCGGCGCTTGGGACAACCGTGAGGCGGGCGGGCGTGGAGCCGGCTCTCCACTCACAGCCCCCTCCCGCGGGACGGGCTCCCTGTCACGGCGGCGGCGGCACGAGAGGCCACACGGGCCCTCCTCCACCCGGGTGCAGGTGTAGCGGCCCCGGACGCCGCGCTGCGCGGGCGGGCCGCGGTGGCAGTCGCTGCTGGTTGGGCGCTCGGCGCCTGTCGCTGGGCGGCGTGTCAACGGGCTGGCTCCGCCTCGGCCCCGCGCCTCCGCCCGCCCATGCACAGACATGACACAGACACACAGTCACTGCAGCTGCCGCTAAGCCCGGGGCAGAGCGGCGGCGGGTACCCCGCTCCCCGGACCCGCGTGAACGGCGGCGGTAGCCCTCGCGCCTGCCTCCGCTTGGGCCCTGTAGGCGCAGCGCCGGTGGCGGCCAGCCTCGGCACCGAGACCCGCAGGGGGCAGCCTGGCACCGGGCGCCGGAGGGACCAAGCAGGGGAAGGCTGGCAGCGGGGAAGGGGCGGGAGGCAAGGAAGGAAGGAAGGAAGGAAGGGGAAGGGGAAGGGGACAGCCTGGCATTCAGAGTCGGAGGCGGCCGCCGGGCACCGGCAAGGAGCGAGCCCGGGCGGAGCGCGGCACCCAGCGGCCGCTGAGGCCGGCCCGGCAGCAGTAGCAGTGGTCGCGGCGGTGCCGGAGGGAGGTTCTCCCTGCTCGGCTCCACGGTGCCGGTGACCTTCCCAGGGCTGCTGGCCGACAGCAAGGCCAGGGCAGGGCCTCCTTTCCCCGCGGAGAGTGTGCACCAGGCCCCGGGGAGGGGACAAGAGGCCGGGCCGGAATCTCCCGTCGCTCCCGGATCTTTCTGGCCGCCGGCGGGGCCTGTGCGCCGAGCGGCTCGCCCCCGGGGAGAGGGGCGGAGGAAGGCGAGTGGGACAGACGGACGGACGGGCTCGGGCTGCACCTCAGGACAGCCCGAAGAAGGGTGCAGACAAGCCCTGGAGAGAGACCTGGGCGGAGGGGGAGGTAGCTACCTCGGCGGCGCATCCCGGGAAGAGAGGGGACCTACCCGCCGACCTCCTCCCACCGTCAGCAGCTTCTCGTCCGGCGGAGAGTGGAGTCACCGGTGCCGCCCCGGCTGGAACTCGCCGGCTGACATCTCCGGAGTGCCGTGCAGCAGAGCTGGAGCTGCCCGCCTGGAGCAAAGGNTGCTGAGCGCCTGTCCCGGCGGCCCGGGAGGCACCCGGGAGAGGTAAATGCCACGTTTGGTCGCTGCCGGTTTTAGAGGCGAGAGGTGGGGAAGGGTGAGAAACAATCCCCGAGTGTCTTCCAGCAGCTTAGGGTAGGGGCATCCGAGTCCGGTGAGGCAGGGGTGGTGGCTTTTTCTCCTGGATTTTAATCCCGATCAGATCTGGAGTTGAAGAGGTGCTCAGGTGGAGGCACGCATGTTGTCGCTTCCCTGGCACGAAGGGACACATCATCCCCCTGTCCCCCAGCCGAGGGAGGTTGTCCCTTCCTCTTGTGAGTCCCGCACGGGCGCTTGTTTACACCGTTCCCCACGCCCCTTTCCTTCGGCTGGGAAGTGTTCCCGCTCCGCGGCGGACTCCGGCCCGTGGGGCGGAGCACGGGCAGGGCCGCCGTCCCGCTAAGTGCTACCGGTAGCCCGGAGGTGTCCGGGAGAGCGGGGGGCTGAAGGCTGCTGCTGTGAGTTTGGAAGGGTGTCACGGCATGGGGCTCGAACGCCCTTGCCCCTCGGCGTGCCTGCTCCGGGAGGCTGAACGGGACCTACTTGCTGGCTAGGGGGAAGCTGGAGTTTTGCTGGGACGCTGAGGCGGTTTCCTCATCACCCGCTAGCAAACCTTCAGCCCAGGAAGGTTTCCTTTGTGCAGGCTTCTGCTATCACCTCCTCTTGAAGAACTGTGTCATTTAAATCATTAATTTCTGCTCACCGGGCAGGGGAAAAATAGCAACTTGCAGCCTCTGTGGAGGCGACATGAAGTTTGACAGTTCCTTATGTAACACTTTTTTTGAGAGATTCCTACCTCTTCCACCGTGCCCAGGTTTGTTTTAGAAAGCAAGTGATTTTTCTTCTTGGTAGAGCATCAGACAAGCAATCTTTGTGTTTTCACCTGAGTGTAGTGTCTTCTGCTTTGTTCAACTTGGAACAGGGGTACCACTAGACAGCAAATAGTGCCTCCTTTTTACCAACATGCATTTTTTAAACTGAAAATTATCCTGTGGAGACATCTGAACAGTTCTTTCAAGACTTACCTTTTTGTGTTTGTATTATACTCGGGTTTTATAGCACTTTCAAAATTACTAGAGGAAACATTTTCACAGCACTGATTGTCATTTATGTATTCTGGAATGTAGGGATGCCAGGATGGAAATGTCAGTGAATCAAATGTCTTTAAAACATTGTTAGCCTTTAAAATACAATTTCAGTGCTAGAAGGAACAGAAAGCACTGGGCTAAATAAAGTAATATGCCAACAGGTCAGCACATTTTATTTAATGAAATATTCTGGATACAGATGAATTTTTCTTTGGATGATTTTTTTTTTTTAGCTAAACAGCAGGAAATTAGATAAATGGATTGAAAGATTGCCTAGTGTCCCTGTGGTTTCTGTAAGTGGTTATGTCTTGTACTAAAAGAAAAAAAAAAAAAGAAAGAAAAGCTAGCTTCATACAAAAAGGGTGCTGATTTGCCACATATTTTTTGGACTCCTACTGCAAAGGTACGCTAGGGGGACTAGCTTGGGTTGTTGTTTTATTTTTTCCCCCTTTCAGTGGTGAAAATGCACAGGCTACTGTAATAAGTCCTGTGAAATGAAAGTGTTTGGTTTTTTTCTCACCTTATAAAGCTCCATCATTATACAGTAAACTCAGAGGGAAAATTGCATGTATAAACTCAGGCTGTGTGTTCCGGGCAGGATGGATCTTGTAGCAAAGTCATTCTGGTCCCTGCTGCAAATGGAGATAGGTTATCAAAGGTTAGTTTACTTAGAAGAACAGAATGAGTTAACAAAAAAACCACCAACAAAACCAAAACCAAACCCCAGACATCCTCACTGTGTGGCAGTGTTTTAAAAAGGAGAAGTGTCTAAGGTGGAACAAATATTGCTTGGCTTCAAGAAAACAGCAAATTATGATAAGTATTCCAAGTTTGAAATGTGAAATTCTTATTGCTTAGGTGTCCTGTGACGGCCCTTGATCAGCAAGGCTGCAAGTCATGTAGAAGCCGCAGTAGCTGCAGATTCTCTGATGGATAATTGGATTGGTAGGTTGGTTTTGAATGATTTTTTTTTTTTTGTCTTTTAATTGTCCACTGTGGTAGCAGCTTCCTTTTCTCCATTCTTTTGATGTTTAAGTCTCACAATTTTTTATTTTGTTGTGTTTTGCATCTTTCCTAGTCAAAGTATATACCACTTCTCAGTTGCTGGTAAGGAAAGTATAGCTTGAAGGTATTTGGAAGGCAGTATGTTGCAAGATAATTTATTTTTTTTTAGCATCTGAAATATGCATGCCAACTCTTTTTCTTCCTTGTTTAGATGACATTAAAAAATAGGAATTTTCTCAAATCTGGATAAATATGCACTGGTTTTCTTGGAAGTAACTCTGAAAATAGTATTGCTAGTATTACTAGTATGTTGAATTCCCTATGCCAGCTGTTCAATTTACAGGAATTCCAAAGTACAATCCTCAGAAAGCCAAAGGTACTAGTGAATGACTGTCTGTTGGCAACATTAAGACCTGTTAGAGGCTTGGTCTGAAATTTCAGTGTGTAGGACTTAGTATTAGCAAAAGTAGTATTCCTTCTGAGTGAATTATTTTAGAAAACTAGGCATATTCCATATACATTTAAAATGCTGAAGTGAAGTGTTCTTAAATATAATGATTTTGAAGGATCAAGCCTCCAAACTATTACTCGTGTGTCTGTTTCATCCTCAAATGTGTATATTTTGGTTTTACTTAAAAGATGAGTTGTCAATAGAAATTTACTAGAATACTTTCCTCTTTCATCCTCTGTTTCCTTTTTTGTAGGTTTCTTTTTTTGTATGTGTGCCTTTTTAAGAGCAATCTAAAAACCCCAAACAGACAGATACACAAACCCAAGCCATTTTGCCTGATATTTCTAAAATGTTTATAAAGGCTAATAATGAGTAAAATTCGTAATGTTACTACAAGGTCTTTGCGCTATGTGCTAATAACCTGTGTTCCTATAACATTAAAATAAAGACTTCTGTGAGAAGAGGATGTAATGGCCAGTGCAGCTTTACAGTTGGTTTTTCTTCATGAGTTTGTCACCATTCTTTCCAGAGTTAGCCATATTGGTTATTTGCCTAATTCTGTGGCTAAAGAGGTTTCTGAAAAGTAGCTTTGTGTAAGGAAACACACACACATGAGCACGTGCACTATTTTTGCTCTGTTAGTTATCTGGGTTTGGCCCATCTTTATGTAGTGAATGCTAGCCTCAAAACACAGTCATTATTCGTTGTGTCACCCTTGGTATAATTTGAGAGCTGGAGAGTCAGAACTACCATAAAGGAAGGTAATTTTACTTTATGTTTCTTTGGAGTTTTTTCATTGGAATGCTAAATTTCTCTTCCTTGTGGTATACCCACCTAAAGATATGGGTTAAGAAATGAGCTTTGTACCTTGTAGGGTTTCACAACTCTCTTTGGTGTCACTTAGCTTAATATTTGAAGGTCTATCCTGTTTCTTGTCAAAGCTTGTTCAGTGCATGGCTGTAGAAGGGGAGTAGCAGATAACAAATTCTATTTTATGTGAAAGTGAGTGGCTCAAAAATCAAGGAGAAAATTGCTAGAAAGGATTATCCTGGCCTTGGCACTGACTTCGGAACGAAACTGCCAAGGCTGGAATCCTTGTTCAAGTGCCATCTGTGTCGGAATTGGAAACAAACTGTGTAAAATAGTTCCATTACTTGTTTTAATTTGCAGACCAGACCAGGTGTGATCTAAAATGCTTACAGTACTATTCACATCAGTGTTCTTTCTGGGATAGAGCTACTATTTCCACAACAGTGGAGCTACCTGGGAAGAAACTGTACCTAAAATTAGCAAGAAAAACCCTGACAATATCTATCCAATGCTGTGGCAAAAAGCCAGATTTAATCATATAAGCCTGATGATGGAGGAAGCTAGAAATCTCAGATGGTGCAGGCAGAATGCAGTCTTCATCACTAACCTTCACATAAGATAGGTATGCTTGAAAATAGTAAAAAGAAATAATGACTTTTTAAGGATAAAGTTCTCTCTCCTTATGCCTCCAATCTCTTAACCAGTGCTATGAGGAGATAGGTGCCACAACCACTCTACTATTCTACCATGCAGTTTGGAGTATTGATGAGTCATTCCTGTTACTTCCTGTCCGTACCAGTTTTCTATCCTTAGGGAATAGCTGTGATTCTGTACATGTTGACCCAGACCTTATGCGTGCTGCCTGATGGGCAGCTAGTCAAGGGTCACATTAATTAAGCAGTGGCTGCCTTTGCTGTTTTCCAAGATATCTGTGAAAATCATAGAAATTGTAACAATTTTTGATACGCTGTTGTTTGGTAAAACTATGAGTAGCGGCGCTAAGTCCAGAACTGTAGCTTTCTTAAATCAGAAGGACAACACCCATATAAGTTTAAACTTGCTTTCACATTCTGGCACTGATACACATTTACAGGAAGACTTAGGTTGAGCAAAAAAAACCAAAAATTGTTTTGAGTACACCCCACACACACTTCTTCCACCAGAAACTTTCTGCTGCTTAAAACTTCAGTGAAGTTGTCACTCTTGGTTGCAGATTTCAACAGTTCCTCTAAAGTTTATTCCAGAATGTAATATTCCCGTGCAAAACGCCATCATTTCACTTGTGTCATTAGCTTTTGGTTTTTAACTCCTAGTAGGCATTTGACAGCGAAGATTTAGGACTAGGAGAAAATTAGAAATTTATGTTATTGATCCCTCTTCATTTAAATACAGAGAAGAAGAATGAAGGATTTTGGTTTTAGAGGAAGAAAGAGAAGAGAAAGGGCAGAGAAGGGAAGGAAAGGAATTGTGGAATTTTATTTTCTTTTTTTTTTAGTCTGAAGCTCTTTGGTTTTTTACCATTTCCAGATGGCCTTTTTTACCTGTTTAGGGACTTGGGAATTAATTTGTCTATTTGTATAATTTCATCCTGAAATAGTAAGTGTTATTGAATAGTGGAGTCGAGGAAGCAAGAAGAAATGTGAACTGTTCAAATGAGATTAAGTGTCCAGCTGATATTGAGGCTTCTCAACCCAGCTCTTCCTGGTTAGGTTTCACTTTCCTCATGTCTGTGACTCCCCTGCTGTAGCCCAGAAACTCAGTCTCCTCAGTACTAAATTCTCTTGGTGATTGTTTTCTGTTCTGTCTTCAGCTAATACTGCTAATCAATACTGCAAATGGAATTTTATGTTCAGAAATTACTGGACTTCAGTGTATGAATTTGCATAATTCAATGTATTTCAGGCTAAAGGTACTAGAAAGGTGTATTCCACTGGATAGAAATAAGAGATTAAAACCAATTATTCTAGCATTATTAAATTGCCAAATATATGTTCCTTAGATCATATTGTTCCTGAGAATATTAGCTCTCATGTATTTTCTAGCAGAAGGCAGTCCTAAGCTTCCTGTTTTTTATAGAAAATGAACTGACATTAACTCTGAGGCTCTGCAGGCAGCAGTTAAGTTCTGTATTTCTTTAGTCTCATCTTTTTTTAGTACTAAGACTGGTTCTAGAGTGTGACTCAGATTTAAACACAGGCGGATTATCATTCATGTAAGACAAGTCTTCTAAGATAAAATACTGGCTGATGTGCTTGAGAATTCTTAAATAAGATAAAGATGGTTCCCACTGCTTTAAAAGAATACAAGTGTCTGTGGTTTTGGATTCATCAGTGTTGAGTGGACTGTGCAACTAGATGCTGTTCTATCACAGTAGAGAGTTGGAGCATTAAAAAGTCAGGTCCCTCTAAAAGTGGACATTTTCTTTTGTTATTATTGGAATCCTTCATAACTTATGTCCTTGGTCTTAGTATTCCAAAGCTCTTTAAGACCAACTACATTTTTGAGAAATCTGATCCTCTTCAGTGGCTCTTTCAAGTAGTTGAAATCAGTAGGTGGTGGTGGTGTAAATAATTTTTAGTACTAGGGAAGTTGCATGATGACATTAACTTCCACAAAGCAGAAAATGATCAATTAAAAAAACTGGTAGAAGCTTTTAGTTTGGGATGTTTTCATTCATTAAATTTATGTTGACAAAATGCCGGATGCTACAAATGGAGAAAGAGAGAGGAAAAAAATAAGTATTGGTACTGAGTTCACTGGAAGATAGGACCTGCTTGCAGCTAAAACAAACTATTTGGTGATGTGCAGAAAAGTAATGCTTTTGTTCTTGATGTTACTGATTCTATAACAAGTATTTCAAACTACTATCCAGAATGCAACCAAGTCAGTAATTTGCTTTATACTGTCACCTCAGAGAGCAATAATAAAGTGCACAAGTTGAGAATGTCTGAGATGCAGCTGTCCTCAACTAATTGTCCAGCAATCATCCTGCAGTTTAGATGATTTTTAAAAAAGAAGCAGTGTGTATGAGAATAAATTCACAGTCTTCCGTAGATGCTATCAGACCTCAGAAGTGAAGAGGAGAGTATACCAACAGTGGCTAACGTTAGTATATTTCCTTCCGTACCTTGCAGTCTGCCTCGCTTTTCTGTTGTTCTCACAATAATGCTAGTGCAGCTTAAAGGTTGCTAGATTAAAGTAGTGGCTTCTAGCAAACTTCTGGGGTCATTCAAACTCATTGTTTAGATAAGCAATTGTCAGGGGTTAGGGCTGGGTGGGCCACTAGAGGAATGACAGATGCTCTTTATTAACCCCTTTCCCTTCCCAAAGGGGAAGAGAAAGGGAATAAGGGAGAAAGAGATATGGATTGGAAGAGAAAACTAAAACAGCTTTAATGAAACAATAACAATAAAATGAAATATATACAATTATATGCAAATGAAGTATCAAACCCACCTCTCCCAGCCTGATGGCAGTTACATCACCTTCACCACTGATGCTGTGGCATGCAGTGGGAAGGTCCCAGACTGGACTTGGCAACAGACAAGAGCTGGATTCAGGACCTGGAATCAGAGACTGGATTCAGGGATGTGGATTGGTGTTGAAGGCAGAAGAACAGACAGAGTCCTCTTAGGATGCCAGCTGTTGAAAAAGAGAGCTTGACCCTCGTGATCCTTCAGCTCTATACTGAATGTGATGTATATGGAATGGAATCCCTTGCTGATCAATTTAGAGTTACCTGTTCTGTCTGCTCCTCCCTGCAGGTGTGACCTTTGGCTTTGCAGCACTGCAACAAGGGGCACCAGATTTAGCAGTGACTTTGGCTTCTATAGGAGCAAGTATAAACAAGACCCTTTCTGTATACCAATCCTTGGTAGTAACTATAAACACCAAGCATTATCACTTCTGGAAGCAGACACTGTCTGCAAAAATGTGCTGTTACCTGCAGAAAGTGCAGTTACTTAGAAGAGAGTTAGCTCAAAAGTAAAATTGCTGAACATAATTAGTTCTGTTCTAGCTCAAACCAGGGCAATAATGCAGATCATTGAAATGCCTCCTTTCCATATGAAGGCATTCCTTTGGGAATGATTCCTCCATCAGATCAGATCACTTTCCAACTGGTTCAGGTGCTGGAGAGCCATACACAGTGCTGCCTTGCAATGGTGTTACAAGTCTTGGAATATACATCTCTACTGTTAGTACCCAGAGCCTTGCCCCTTGCCTTTGCATGCCCTGCTGGGGCAGTTGGACATAAAGTCTCAACTTATTTATATTGCCAGTGGCCACTGCTCTCACACAGGTGCTCCTACCTGGCACCTAAGGTATACCAAACTGAATCATATACTGGAAACATCTGAAATACTATTCAGTAAGTTTAAGTCTTGATTTATGTTACATTTGCAATGTGAGTAACTGTGCACAGTTGGTGAATGGACTGAAGAGAAAGATGTTCCTGAAGTGTTTTCTTCATCAACATGAGCAAAAATAGTAATACTGTGCCATTAGCAGGTAAGGAACTGAAACAGATGACAGTATTTTTCATATGTGGAATAACTTTGCCAGTTTTCTAGGCTTAGGCATATTGTGGAAATAAATCCATAGGTTCTTGAGTACTTCACAGAGCAGGTTAGAGTGAAGAAAATGACACTGTAAAAAGATAAACTAATGGGTTGCAGGTGAAGTGATTTGAGCAGAGTTGCCCAAGTGGCTAGTCAAAAAGTAAAGAGCTTTCCTGAAAGAGTCACTTACCTGTGCTTTAAGCATGTGAAAGCGCTATTGTCTTTAGCATGAACTATTGCTTGATAGAGTTGTGCCTTAGATGATAAAACCAAGTCCTTGATGTTACTTGGCATATAACAATTATTTTAATGTAAATATACAGAATATATATGCAGCTTAAAACAAACAAACAAAGTTAATTGACAACTGGATAATGACAAAATAAATCCATCGTAGTAGAATTTACAGATATTCTGTGTTGAATAAGACGCAGTGCTGTGACCAAAGAAAAGAATTGTTTTACTTCTCAGAAACAGAAAATAGTACATCATTTAAAGGAGAAGAAAACAGGAGCACGCTTACAGGAGTAAATTAATATGTCTTGATCTTATAAGGTTGTAGGTGAGTGTTCCTTAAATATATGGAATTTTATCTGTGACCAGGTGGTGCTTACAAACTGGAGAGGGAAACTGGCAGAGGTCACTGCCATTTAGCACGAGTCACCATAAATGAACACTAAGGAGAAGTGAGTTTCCACTGAGTTATTGACATATGCTAACTGCATTAAAAATATGGCACTTCTACTGGTATCATCATTTTATATCAGTTTTGCCCAGCAATAAGCAGAGACAGGCACATCTGTCTAAATGGAAGGCTGCTGCCATGTTTGTATGGCGTATATTCCACTGTGCTGCTTGGCCAGTCTGTTAAAGGTGAAGGGGTGGAGAGAAATGAAGAGAGACAGAAACAGCACTGAGGTAAATCCATATTCAGCAAGTGTCTGAAGGTCATGAAGTATGGCATGGGATGAATTTTTCAGATGTCCTTCTTTTTGTCCTAAAGCTCTTCGAATTTTTTTCTGAGTGAGGTTCTTCCCTTTCTATTCTCCGACTAGAAAAGACTATTTTATACATCAGTAATAGAAATTTCTGGGCCTGCAGTTAGTATCAAGAATTGTCTGAAATAATTTTGCAGCATATTTTATTTTCTGCGTTTTGTTCCTCAGTTTCCTTTGTCCTGCAGTTAGACATTGGTATATTGAAAAAGACCTGAGTTTTATTTAATTCTTCTTTTTCTCCTTTCTTTTCCTTTTCTCCTAGGTTTTCGTTTTTTAATTTGCTATATATGAAAGTAATATGATTTGGGGAAACATTTGAGTTTTCTGGTTGGAATAGTGAAATTGTGAATGTAGTGTAGAAAGCAGTTATTTATTCATGTTACTGAAGTGCCTACAGGCCATGTATGAGAGAGGACTCTTCATGCTGGGTTGAGCACAATACACAGACTCTATGTGTACCTTAAGGTTACTTTATGGAATAGGAAGGCTGGTGTAAAACAGCAATACAAACACTGATGTGTAGCTGGAAGTTTCCGGACAGAGCAGTGCTTTCAGAGAATCACAGAATGGTTGAGGTTGCAAGAGACTTCTGGAGATCATCTGGTCCACCCCACTTTGTCAAGCAGGACCACCTAGAGCAGGTTCTGCAACACTATGTCCAGATGGCATTCGAGTATCTCCAAAGAGGAAGGCTCCACAACCTCGGTGGGCAACCTGTGCCATTGCTCAGTCACGCTCGCAATAAAAAAGTATTTCCTGATATTCCCAGGGAACCTCCTGTGTTTCAGTTTGTGCCTGTTGCCTGTCGTCCTGTCACTGAATACCACTGTGAAGGAGCTGGCTCCAACTTCTTTACACTCTCCTGTCAGATACTTATTTTTGATATCCCTCACCAGTTTCAGCTCCGGGTGGGCTCTGACTTTCCTGAGTGCATTTCTGCATGCCCAGGCCATGTCTCTGTATTCCTCTCAGGTTACCTGTTCCTGCTTTCACCTTTCTGTATACTTTCTTTTTGTGTTTTGAGTTTTGCTAGGTTCTTGTTCATCCTTGCAGGTTTTCTGGTATTTTTGCCTGACTTTCTGCTTACAGGGAAGAACAGTTCTTGAGCTTGGAGAACATGGTCCTTGAGTATCAACCAGTGTTCTTGGTGCCCTCTTCCCTCTAGGGCAGTATCCCATGGGACTTTTCAGATAGATCTCTGAAGAGACCTAAGTTTGCTGTCCTGAAGTCCAGGGCTGTGATCTTGATTGTTGCCCTGCGTCCTCCTCTCAGGATCCTGAATGCCAGCTTAAGGCTGCCTCTGACCTTCATGTTCCCAAGGAGTCTTCCTTGTTTGTAAGTATAAGGTCCAGCACAGCACAGCACCTCTGATTGTTGGCTCCTCTATGAGTTGAATCAGGAATTTGTCATCGATGCTCTCCAGGAACACCCTGAATTCTGTATCTCTGGCTGTGTTATCGTTCCTGCAGATACCAGCTGTTTTAAGTCTAGCATGAGGACCAGAGTCTGTGAATGTGACGTTGCTTTTGCATGTCTGTAGAGGGCCTCATCCACTTGTTCTTCCTGGTCAGGTGGCCTATAGCAGATGCCACAGTCACCGATACTGGTCTGCTCTTTAATCCTTACCCATAAGCTCTCGGTTAGCTAATAGTCCAAGCCCAGGCAAAGCTCCATGCATTCCAGCTGCCTTCTCACCTAAAGGGTGACTCCACCTCCTTGTCTTTATGACATGTCTTTCCTAAAGAACCTGTATTCCACCATTGCAGCACTCTAGCCATGCAAGCCATCCCACCATATTTTTGTCATCCCAACAAGATCATAGCCATGAAACTGCACATAGATCTCTCTAATTCCTTCCATTTATCTTCATGTTTATTCATGCAAAAAAAAATTTCCAGGAATGATGGAAGCAATTCAGGTAAAAGCACTGGTTTTGCCAATATAGCTGTGACTACTGTGGCAGTTTCTGCTAGCCAAGTTACGTCAATCAACAGTCACTCTTCACACCATCAGCTGACATAGCTGGGGTGTCAGAGATTCCCAAAGTGAGAAGCCATTCCTGCCTAGAAGAGCTTACAAAATACACAAGTAGCAGTGTGCTGAAGTGTTTGAAAACTGGTAGTTTGTACTTTCATTTAATTTTTTCTACAGATTATAATTTTGCTCTCGTCATTTGAGTAATACTGGCTTATTTTTTGACAATTTTCTTTGTTAAAATGTCTTTGGGAAGAATAAAGTCTTTATTCCTGTGTTGTGATCCACTGGAAACAGCAACATGGGACAGTTCTGAAAAAAAATCACTGTAGTTCTAGGACACATAGCTTTTCTCTGTCAGGTTACCTTGTTTTTTAATAGTTGTGGTATTTTAAGTACATGTTTATATTTGACTTGAAAGTACTAAAATAAAATCATACAATAGTATATAGCACCAATTTTTTCGACTAACCAAGCAGAAACCTTTAGCAGGATGGGGACAGATCCCACCACCACGTGAAGGTGATCTGTGAAGGTGAAACACATCTAACATGGCAGAAACGGAGTCATTCATCACAAATAGCAAGAAATCCAAGTTCCCTTGTGGCTTTGTGTCTTTCTTTCTACCCATATTCACCATGCTTATCTGAGTTTGTGATGTAACCCTTTTTGTCACCAGGAACTCATTCTGTTTGGTCTATTTTGAGTCAAGTACAGCTGTCATTTGTGGGATTTAATACCTTTTATTTATCAGAACAAAATGGAATTTCTGGTGAAGTTTTAGTGTGCTGAGCACTGGTATTCTGGCACACCAGAGATAACATTATTAAGAGTGAGAAGTATTTTCAAGAGCTGTTTGTAATGCCAACCTCAGACTTCTAATGCTGCAGGATTGGGGCAGAGTATCTGGAGAGCTGCTTGACAGAGAAGGACCTGGGAGTGTTGGTAGAGAGCTGGCTAGACATGAGAAAGTAGAGTACTCAGGTGCCCAAGAAAGCCAACACCATCGTGGCTTGTATCAGGAATAGTGTGGCCAGCAAGAGAAGGGAGGTGATCGTTCCCCTCTACTAGGTGCTGGTCGGGCCGCACCATGAATCCTGTCTTCAGTTTTGGGCCTTTCACTACAAGGAGGACATTGAATGCTGGAGCGTGTCCAGCAACAAAATTGGTGGAGGGTCTAGAGCACAAGTGTTATGAACAGCACCTGAGGGAACAGGGATTTAGTCTGGAGAAGAGGAAGCTAAGGGGAGACCTTCTCTCTCTCTCTCCAACTACCTGAAAGGAGGTGGTAGTTAGGTGGGGCTCATTCTCTTCTCCCAGGTAGCAGGTGATAGGACAAGAAGAAATGGCTTCAAGTTGCACCAAGGGATGTTCAGATGGGATTTTCAGAAGAACTTCTTCACCAAGAGGGTTATCAGGCATTAGAATAGGCTGCCTAGGGAGGTGGTAGAATCACAGTTCCTGAAAGTGTTTAGAAAACATGTAGATGTGGTGCTTGAGGACATGATTTAGTGGTGGGCATGTTAGTGTTCAGTGGATGGTTGGACTTGATGATCTCAGAGGTCTTTTCCAACCATAATGATTCTATGATTCTATTCTATGATTCTGATTGTCTCATGTTCATTTTCAAATCCTCTGCTTTTAGCCAAGGAGATTTCTAGATGATACCCTCTAATGTTTTCCATTAGATATTCCTCTCAACCTGGCAGCTGACTTCAGTGTTTTTTTTCTGACCCAAGCTCTTACCTGGGTTAACTGTAGAAATCCGGTGCAAATTCCCACTAATTACTAAGTCTGCTGAACTATGCTTAATAATGGGAGGAAATGAAACCTGTGCTCCTGGCTCTTAACTAGCTTATATTCCTTTCTCTATAAAGGTAAAGCCCCAGAATTTTCAAGGCCCTATTCAAAACCCTATTGGGAATGTTTCTGCCATGTTCACAGGGAAGCTGGGCCCTTTATGAGCTGAATGTTAAATACTGAACTGAAAAACTTGGCCATTCTTTGCATTACTTTTCCTTTGAGCTGTCTCACTGACTTCAGCGTTGCTAATAGTGGAGTGATTGAGGTACTAACCAATATAGGTAAGGATCTGTCCTTCTCTTTGAGATTGACTCTCCATCCATCAGCTACCAGTGTTTGCTTGGTGGAATACTAGCAAGCATACAGTGATGCTCCTGGATGTTATGGAGTTTTCAGTAGAGATCCCAGCACTGGTCTACATTAGTAGTATTATACACCCCAAATGAATGTGAATGTAGCACACAATGCTTTGTGATGAATCTTTTTGCATAATTCTTTCTTGTTAGCTGTGGCTAAAGAGTTACAAAACACCCGTAACAAAAAAAAAAACAACCAAAATACATTCAGCAGGGCATGTAATGGACAAAGTTAAATTACAGCTTTGTATTCAGCATCTTGACTGTGCTGGACGTTTGTGCCTTGGAAATGCAGTAGTGGGAACTTCAAAGGAAAACCACTTGCTTCTCAATAAGGATATAAAAGCTTTTCTTACGGTGGTATAGAATAAAAAAACTTTGTAGTCAATTTGAGAGTAGCAAACAGAATTTTAAATAGCGAAGTATTAGTGTTGAAAGGAACCCAGGTCTACCAGGATCTCTCAGTAACACAGTGATGTAGTATTTCTTTGCTGTTCTAGCACTGCAGAACCTGTTTTAATGCATCGCTAAGATAGGAGTGAAATCACAGTATAGAAAACTGAAGTATCAGCCAGCGAGCCATCCATTTTGTTACCAAATTTTACATCCTCTTTTCTTGCTTCCTTTTGCTAAAACAATAGTTCTTTTCTATATTGGCATGTTAATATTTGCAAAGTGTTTTTGAAAGATGAAATGCACCAGAAAGGTGCTAAGTAGTCTTGCTTTCATTTGGAACTAGTTCTCATTCAAGATGTTCTTGTCATGGCTTATACTTGGTGTAAAAACCAAGGGGATGCTGTGATTTTAAGAATTTTGGGCTTGGTTGTTTTGCTGGCAGAACACAAGTAATAGGTTGTGGATATATCTAGATTTGGATGTGCTCAGTGCATTTAAGTCGTCTCTCTAAGTATCACTGAATGTCCAAGGTGCTGTCATACTTACAGGGTTTTTTCTTTCCTCTCCCTGCATGTCTGTAGCTAACAGATAAACTGATGGAGTTTTGGATTCTCAGATATGTATTTCTTTAAATACGCTGAATAAAGGAGAGATTCTCTACCCAGGCTTAGCACAGTTAGTGCAAAATTTCTTGTCTTTGTTAAACTACAGGTGGGAGGAAGTAGTTCTGCAAGAACCTAATTAAAACAGACACATTTGTCTGTACTGTGTTTATGTATAATAAATTAAAAAATAGTGGTTGCTTTGGATCTATTAGGAAAAACTTCCTTTGAGGTGAAGTGTGGAATGTTACATAGCCAATATTCTCATCTTTAAGGTCATTAACTCCTATAAAATTCTGTAGAATAAATGGTGATATGTAGACAATTTCTAAGGTTCTTAGTTCTCAATTGACTGGGAAATGCAAACTCATGTTATTTTTCCATCTGCATGTGCATCTGTAAAATGTTCAGGGATTTACAAACTGAAACCACAGACTTCAAATAAAGTCTAAACTGATGCAGGTCTAATTTCTGTAAATGCAACGTAGGAAATTGTATTGCAGAGCCATTGGGGTTTTCTCTAACTCTGGAGGAGTGTAATGGTATGACGCCTGTTCATGTGAAGTTTGGAAGAGGACTTGAAAAGATGATTCTGAAAGACTTCAAGAACTGTTTTCTTTGGTTCTGAGTGGTATTCATTACCTTTTAAATTTTGCCTTCAATAGTTGCCTTTATTCGAGTGCATATTTATTTACCATAAGAAGTGATAGCTTACTTCACATGACAGATGAAAGACTTAGATGGTATTATATCTCTGTGCATCTCTTCAGTATTATGGGAAATTTCATGTCATAAGAAGCACATTTCCCCCTGTACTAATGTGAAATTGTGTTGTAAATGAAATCTCTTAATTACTGCTCAGCTTTGCTAAGCTTTTCACTTGAGTCAGCAACTGCCTTGCTGAAAAGTATCATAATTTTGAAGCAGAAATTTAGGACTCAAGATTTAAACCCTTTTTCTTTTTTTCCTCATCATTAAAAGAATAGTGGCTAAGTCAGGAAGAAGGCATTCTGGTTTACAAACAGTATTCAAGTTCTTGTATTAGTAAGTTAAGACAGCATGTTCATATTTCTGTTACACCTCCTCACTGTCTCTGTCAGTTCTGGTTTTGCTTTTAGTATTTGGACTGCACCTTTCACCTTGGAGCTGCATTTTGGATCAAATGCGTATATGTGTCTCTGGGAAAGAGGGGTTGCCTTGAGACCACAAGTTTGCAGTTGCTGACTGCAGTAAAAAAAGTTGGTGGTAGCTAGGTGCTTGGGGATTATTTTTTTTAAGCATTAAAGCGTATTCTAGAAAGTGTCCTTACAAATTGTGTGTCTGTAGTGATGTCTGTAATTTCAGCAGAGGTGAGGTGACATCAACCTGTATAAAATTTGTGGGATACTTCCTGAAATATTTTGTCTGCACAGAGCCTCAATTTCTTATTCTACCTAGAGTCCAGGTTAAAATCGTAATTCGTACTATGTATAAATTGGGCAATTTTCCTTAACTCTGGTCTTCATTTTGAGTTAGGCTGTGAGATGTTTACACAGTATAGTCTGTAATGAACGTTCTGAATATTGTCACTGAAACTGATGGATTATTTGAAAGCGATTACTCCTTTGTTGCACACTTCAAGTGTGTGGTGACTGCTGATTGCTGTGCTTGCCTGTTTCCTCTGTGCTTCAACTATATTTCCATTTTAGCCATTTGTTTTCCTTACTCATACTTTTTGGACGGTGTGAGTACCTTGGGATAGGCATAGTTACTTCGTTAGGTGTTTGCACCATGGTTAGCACAGCAAAATCATGGGTTTTTGGTGGTGCCTAGCAACCACAGTCCATAATGCCTAGTATAGTGGTTAATAATTAAAGCATTAAATAGTTGGACAAGACTGACAGGACTCGTTAGAAACACACTCTTATCCTAAAGTTACTGAATGTACCTTTAAAGAATACCCTAGATTCTCTCTTAACAAGTGAGAAGGATTTTCTATTTGCTATTCATAACTACAAGGGACAGTAGTTTTCAAATAGCACTGGTAATAATAGCTACAATATTAGAACAAGGATGGGGCTACTAAAAGCAAAGACGGAGGATGCAAAAACCATTCTGTAATCCTCTGAGATGATGGCCTTAAGCCATATCTCTTTGTGATTTATGCACATTTTATTTGTCCTCTTCAACAGAAAGCTTTGTCACTTAAGAGATTTGATAACAGCCTGTTCAGTATGATTGTAGTCTCTTGTATCCACAGAATAAAACAAATCATTTTGGGTCATTTATGGGTTTAGTCATTCTTGCTGTATTCGTTTCACCTCTGATTTTACCTTCAATAGCTTAGGTGGAACAGATAAGGACTTCCTGCTCACTTAGTTCTATCCCCTGGTGATACTACATAGAAACATCTTCCATTTTGTGCTTTGATATATTGGAACACTAGTAAGATATGCATGTACTGTACCTGCAGTGTGTGTATGTGTAGGTGGCTTGTGTGATTATAGGTTGGTGGAATTTGCAACTTTGTACATTCAATAAATATTGCAACTAGTAAAGGCCTATATTAAGACAAGCAATCTAAAGCAGAGGAAAAAAAGGAAAATAGAATTTATTTCTTTAATTTTCAAACTACTGAAGCCTCAGTTTTACAGAGGTTAATGTTGCAGTGATAAGAGTCTATAAAGGATGGAAGTGAGTTTCAGATCTTAGGCAGCTATTCCAAGAGCCACTCACTCAAGTAGCTGAAGAGAGCATATGTGGAAGAGAGGTAGCATGCTGGAGCAGAGAACTAAGATTAAGCTATTGCTGATCTGTATTGCTGGTTTTGAGGTGTAAAACCTGTCTGAGAGGAATTTGTCTGGAAAGGAATTTCTTCTGTAAGTAAATGGCACTTTCACCTTGCTGCTTCTGTGACTGTGCATCTTCTCACTACATTAAAACATTACCTTTGGGTTTTATCCATAACCTTGTAATGAAAAAGTTGTTCTAGAGCTAGTCTTTTATGTCTTCTAAACTGAGTTGGCTTACCTGCTGTGACTTTAGTAATGCATCGTTTCATAAGTTCAGAGGATTTAATGCATGCTGGGGAATTTCTGAGTTGCTGTTAGATGGTTAAAAGGAATATGGCTGTAATGGATTAAATGCAAAGCTGCTTCCCCAGCTTCTTTCCCATCCCGCCCACCAACATGCAGAAGCATCTGTCTCTCATCTCGTCTTTGCCTGGTGCTGTGTGAGTGCTTTATGACAAACATCTTTTGAACAGAGATCTTTGGAATACCTATGAGACAAAATAGCAGTGGTGAGAAATGTAAGTAGTTCTGTCTTACTAGATAGCTACTTGTGCAATAGAGGGTCATGCTATAGCAAATAAAAATATTTAGTCAGTAAATATTGCCACAGCAAATGAACCTATTTTCTCTAGCTCTACTGAAATACAGAATCTCTACATTGGTAATGATTACTTACAACTTCAAACAAATGCAAGGCATTTTGGCCTTATTCTTTATAAAAATTAGAAGATGTGTTTCTTTTTGTAAGGTTTCATGAATATATATTCTCTTTTGAGTTATCTAAATGATGTGCAAAGGGGGAATTTTTTCAGTTAAGATGCTTTCAAGATTATGATCATGTTGTGACAACTCAAATGGCTTTATTTTTAAAATTTCAGACTTTGTATATTTGCAGACAGGAATTATGAGTGAAATATTTTTTGTATCTGGAGGAAAGCTTGATGAGGCACAGAAATTCATAGTAACTTGGAGTAGTTTTCCAAGTAAGCATGATACATGTATTGCTTGTCGGAACACATGTGTGTGGTGCTTTCAATCCTATCCTCCCAGTGTGGTTAGGGGATAAGAGGGATTTGAATGCCTAAATTTTTTGTTGTTACATGAACTTGCTGCAGCGATCTTACTTGCCTCTTACTCTGTTGCCGTGAGAGTTTTTTGGTTAATGTTTATGACTGGAAAGAATTAAATGGTGTCCTCTGCAAAGACACTCAAATATGCTACAAATTTATAGCATAGATGAAGCCTTAAATGATTTTGCTGACATTGTGCAGTTGGAGGATTGTACTCGTTTGAATTGATTCTAATAGCTGTCTGTGTCTGGTAAGGAACTGGAAAAAAGGAGTACTGAGGAATTCTGGAATAATATCCAAGACATGACTCAGTTGGCTGTTGAATGCTTAGTTTATGCATGTGTTGATGTGAAACGCATTCTTGGCTTCATACAGTAAAGCGGTATGAATTCTTACTGACTTCTTCTGTATCCACTTGGTTTACCTGTATCTATCCAGATTTTCAGATTTTTGGAAGCTCACGAGCAAAAAAGTTTGTAAAGCTGAAGTGGGATGAAGATACAAAAGCTTTTATGTAGGGTGTGAGTATGTTCTGCAAGTCACACACTGTTGTCTTCAGAAGGTTTTCTTGACCATGGAAAATAGCTAACGAATAAGAGAATGGCAGACATTTTTTTTTCCTTCAGTCCTTTTGTGTTTGTATACCAGAAGTATGTTATTGCTCTGTATTTTAAACCAGCTCTTTGCTTGTTTGTACTGTTGTAATGCACCTTAAGACTGGAAAGGGGAGCTATGTAAATGCAGTCACACTGAAAACCGACCAACCAAAACAAGCTGATAAGAATAAAACTCCTTTGTCAGCTACCTAGTAGACCTCTTTATTGTGGGAACCATCTTAACTTCTTGGGATGGCTCTCTCTGCACCAGAACCCCCAAGCAGTAGAGTTTCTTTCTGCAAGGCTCCAGTGGAACTGACAGGGGTCCGAATAGATAGCTGAGCTACTCAAAGCCCAAGCCCAAGCATTTCATGTGTTTGGCAAGGAGATCTGACTTTCCAAGTTTAAAGGACTTAATTTACAAATCTGTTCAAACCCCCTATCACTTAATAAAATCCTCTTCTGTTGCTTCACTGACAGACTTGCAAGGTTCTTCAGTGTACAGGTGACTCCTGATAAGAGGAATCCTTGCCATCCTGCTGAAGCCTGGGGAAAACATTTTGTGGACGTTCTAAAATTCTGTAGTAGTAGTTTGGTTTAATTGCCTTCACACTTCTGTGTTAAATAATCAAAACCAAACAAAAAGGTGATAGTTGTCTGAAGGTTTGGCCACGTTAATGTGATTAAACTTTGATTGTTTGAGGGGAAGAGAGGTAGACTTCTTTGTTGACTTTTATTTTTTGCAAATGTACTTCTTTACTGTTGTGTCCATGTAAGATATTTTTTTTGGTTTTAATTTTTGAGATTTTTCTTTTATTTTTGCATTCAGCAGTTTTGGGCACTGCAGTTTAGGAAGGACATTGAGCTACTAGAGAGGGTGGAGAGAAGGGCAACTAAGCTAGTCAGGGGTCTGGAAAACAGGCCTTATGAGGAGAGGCTTAGGGAGCTGGGGTTGTTTAGCCTGGAGAAGAGGAGGCTGAGGGGAGACCTTATCACTCTCTTCAGCTACTTGAAAGACCATTCTAGGGAGGCGGGTGTTGGCCTCTTCTCCCTTGTGACTAGTGACAGGACTAGAGGCAATGGGCTTAAGCTGAGCCAGGGTAGGTTTAGATTAGATATTAGGAAGAATTTCTTTACTGAAAGAGTGGTGAGATATTGGAATAGGCTGCCCAGGGAGGTGGTGGAATCACCATCCCTGGAGGTTTTTAAGAGGAGGATAGATGTGTTTCTTCAGGGGATGATTTAGGGGTAAGAGTGGTGTAGGGCTATCGGTTGGACTAGATGATCTTGAGGGTCCTTTCCAACCGTAATGATTCTGTGATTCTGTGTTTTTGTACTTCTTACAATTATAATATTGAAACTGACTGCTGTCTGGAGTATATTTCCTTCTGTATTGTCCATCCTTCAGAATGTTACCCTGACAGTAAATTGTGCAGTGTTTTGTTTTCCCCCTAGGGGTGGTTGCAGAGATTAACAGGACAATGAAATAGTAGGGGAAAGCATCTGGAAGGTAAAACTTTCCAGATGGATATCCTGTTGAGATACAATAGGGGCTGTACGCAGTAATTTTTTTTATTTGTTTTTGAAGAGAGTAGGGTGCAAAAATGTTACTCTTCATTTTGTAGTCTCTTCATTTTTATTTTTCAATAATGCCAGAAGGCATTGCTAATGCCAGAGGAATTAATCTGATCAGCTAGGCTGATGGAATCAGGCTGTAGAATTCCAGCAGCTATTCCTGGCTCCAGGAATTAAGAGTCCTTAAATAATAGTTAATCTGTATGTAATGCTGCTATTTTTAAGATTTTTGAATCATAAAGAAGGTACTACATTTCATGGTTTGACCCCTGAGTGTTTTATCTTGTATTGTCAGTTGTGTTTCCTAGTTTCTTCCCAAGGTATTTCTGAAGGAAGCAAATTGATCCCTATGGAGTAAAAGCACAGACCATTCAGAAAGTGCCTGACTGACCTTGCGAAAATAGTTAAAGAGCATGAATCAAAACAAAAACTGAGTGAAATCAAAAGACTGGATGGCTAAAGCTGTCCCGAGTTTAGTGGTAGCAAATCTTGAATGGCACAAACGATCACAATTTCTCAGACACTTAAAAGTATGGAGCCACATTTTATTAGTAGCTCTGAATACAGTAGGTCAGTTGAAATAAGAAATGACTTCACATCTCTTAACAGCACAAAAGAGAACTACATGCAACAGATGCTCAAAGAATGGGAGCCAGATTAAAGTTTCACATTAACTTCTCTAGCAAGATTAATAACTATATGCTATTTGGAATTCTGCACTTCTGCACTTCTAAAGTTCCTTGTTGCTTTTTGGTTGGCCCAAGATTTAGTATTATCAGTAAAAGAACACTATGTTTCCACAAAATTACTTATAGTTGAAGGAAAAGCACAGGTGGTATTTCAACAAGAGTTCTTAATATCTGTTTATTGAGATTTGAACTAACCTTTCCTGTCTCTGGAAATAAGCAAATTCTTTTTGCCTTTAAGGGTAACCCGTTTCTTCTCTAACCCAAGCAATAATATGATATTTTTCTGATCAAAGTAAAAATAACTGAACTCGGACGATCTGCTCCCTTGATAACTGCAGAGTCTACTGTTACTTTCCTGTATTGACATATTAAACTGCAATACAGGTCCTTTTTTGGTTATAATAGAAAATCCTTTATAATTTCAAATGAGTTTTCAGGGAGGTTTTATGATACTTGGGCACTTCATCTGTATGGTTGCCTGAATGATTTTTGTAAGAGCAGGAGATAGAGGAGAGGAGAAAGAAGGGAGACTACAGGACTGGCGAGATCCCAAACCATCTCAGACATAAGTGTTCTGTTTTTGGGGTAGGCATCTGACTAGAGCCACCTCCAGCTGACATCTGTGGAGTGTGTGATCAGCTTTCAGCTATCCCTGCAACTCACTACTGAAGCATGGATCTCAGTCAGCATCAGTTTCAGAAGATCAGTACTACTCTGTTACTCTCAAGGGCTTCAGTAGTAGGTAAAACTGCACTAAGGCACATTTCTCTGGGGTTCTCTTCAGATCCTCTGACACCATTAACTACTTCCTAGCACTATTAAGACTTAGAAATAGAGACGATTACAAAACACCCACAAGTTCCTCCTTGAGCTTTTCATGGAATGGTCTATTATGCAAGTCTTTTTCTTGTCCATCTGCCTAGCATACGTGGGTTTTGGTAGTAGAGTCTTCTCTTAAACAATGTGAATGTTTTCCAGGAATGGCAGTGGGTGATAGCCTTTCACAAACTGGTCTTCTTGTGTAAACAGTTGCACTGTTCATGTTATAAAAATTTGTATTTAGTTCTATCTGCATGCAAATGGTAAACATTAAGATGTTTTTTGGTTTGGTTTACAAACTTTAAAGGGCTGATGAAGGAAAGCTTGTTTCAGAAGTGGAATAACTCCTGGACCAAGCCAAAAATACTCTTTAGCATATCTTTTATCTTTATATATTGTGTACTAGAGCCATTCCATGTGTTGCCTCTGTCATGAGAGATGGTATACAAGCTTACAGAACAAGGATTCATTTGCACCTTCTCTATTAGATTTGCAAACACAATTGAGGGGGTTAGAGGAGAGATTAGTCACTTCATCTTAAAAGAAGTTTAGCTCCTCGGTGGCTGTAAATTACTGGGATTTTTTGGTGGGGTTTTTGTTTGGTTTTTTTTTTCCTTCTCCCCTCCTTTTTTTTTTCTTCTTTTAACCTAATGTAAGCTTGAAAATATTTACTTAGGCCAGACTTGTGAATTCAAAAACAGACTGCTGCATTAGCATGTTTGGCCATGTTTGCTTTCTCTGCCAAGAATTGTTTTTCTGTCTATTAATTGGAGCTGTTCCTGTGCATGCTTAAGTAATAGTGATTTTTACATGCAGAACTAGCATACCAATCAGTAATTAGCCACAAGTTCAAAGTTCTACCTCCCTAGTGTATTGGCAAAGATTCATGACTAAAGTAGTGCCTTCATCTCATGGACTCTATTTCCATTTCAAGTTAACATTAGAAGTGGAAGATAATTTATTACTGTAAGTTCCCTTGCAAGTGTATATTAGCCCCAAGTTTATAAGCAGCATAAAAGAAGGTGGTCTGCTGGGGTGACAGGTGGTCAGACCTTGAGGCAGCAGCAGAGTCCGGTTTGAGGGACTCTGTGAGACACTCCTGCACACCTGGGCCGTGAGCTGACAGTAGGCAAGTCCTTTGCAGGCAGGAAGGCTGCTGTGTTCTGCCAAGCTGGAATAGAGATTTTGGAGAAATTGTTTCCATTTTCTGACCTAATTACAGTTAATTACAATAATTTTGCCTGGAAGTAATTGATGCAGGGATCAACGTGATGTGGCCATGTTCTCTGGGAGAAAAGGCTGACATTTCCTAGTATGCTAGGGGTTGTATAAAACGTTTCTGACTGCTTGTGTGTTTGACTGGTATGCTCTTTAGAAATTCTTACCTTTCCAGAACATGAGGCCCACTGCTCTAGATCATAGATCTTTTTCCTAAATCTCTTCATGCTTTTCAGCAGCAGGCACTTTCTCAGAATTTTCTTAGTTTATTCTTTCAGAATTGTAGACACAAATGGTGGAAAAATACACCTATAGCAATTGTTCTTTCTTTTAGGCATTGTAAGACAGGACACTGGTTGAGCCGCAAGGCTAAATGCAGCTCCAGGGTCTCTGTTCCCTCACATTTCATGTTCTGTGACAGCAACGTACTCCCATGTTGCAGGAGAAAATGTGTGCTCCTTAGCTTTGTATAATAACTTTCTCTCCTGATTCCACACAGGGGATGCAGAGCTTGAAAGATAATGTAGGTCCATGTTATGGACCTCTGAGATTCCAGGACTATGGCTGACAGTCTGAGCCAGAATTGTGGTCTACTGATAGAAACTACTGTTGAAAAAAAATCAGTTAAGTGAAAGAGGGAAATTTCTTGGATACTTTTCTGTTTTGTGGTTTTGTTATTAATATGTACTGAAATTTATTTAAAACAGAGAGTAAGCATGACAGTCCCCTTTGCCCTGCGTGTTATGGCAATTTTAGCATGGTGAACCTCTTATCTTTGTAGCCATTAAAAAAACCCCAAAAATGAAACAATAAACCCAGGTATTTAGGAATGTAGTAGTAATAGAGGTACTGGATCTTAACTGTTGAACTGTTAAGTTGATCAAAGATGCAATGCACAGAAAACCTGCAAGATGATAAAAATGAAACCAAAGCAAATATCAGTTTTAAGTTTGCCTATGCAGCTGTTAGTTAAACCTGTTGTGCGTGCATTTCCTGGAGGAAATTGTAAGCAGGTATTTTGTGACTTGACAGCTTGAAATTTCAGTGGAGCGCAGTGCTCTGGAGAATGTTTTGGCACTTCAGAATCGACTTCTCTGGTACTTCTCAGTCGGATATGTAGTTTTCTGTTTTACATTCCAGAATGCTTCATTTTGGGTGTTTGGGTGGCTGTGACCCTGATCTATTTCTTTCCTTAAAACATCCTGAGACTCCTGAAAGATAGGTATGTTGATTGACCTCATTGGTTAGATTGCATGTTGTAGCATACTGAAGGAGAGTTTCTCTTTCTGGTGATTATACCGAGCCAGCTAAATGAACTGTAAGAGTGTGTGGAGGTGGTCTAGTGGTTAGGATTCAGCACTGTCACTGCTGGGCCAGAACTGCTGGATTCAAATCCCGGGCAGGGAAGCTTTGCTGTGACCTAGTCTTAGGGAATCCTGCTCTGGCAGGGGGGTTGGACTAGATGATCTTTCGAGGTCCCTTCCAACTCCTAACATGCTGTGATACTGTGGAATATATTACTAACACCAGAAAAGAGGCAAATAACCAGCTTGGTGATTGCTATATCAAGAATACTTTCTTTTATCAGAGAAATATAAAAGTTGTTCATAACTAAACAAAAATGTTTTGTTTGTTTTTTTTTTTTCTATGGTGATAGTAAGGTGAATGGAAACAGAAGGAACAGTGGTAGTAGTAAAATAAAAGTTAAGGTAGCTGCTTAGGGAGGGGTAAAGTTTGTGATCAACCTCATACACAGGTGTGCTCTTGCGAACTGAATTGTTTTGCTGTATTAGATACACTGTAGCATTTTGAGTTGTTTTGGAGGATGCATTGGTGACAGTGGGAGCCCACTTAGAGAGGGTTCACTTGCTCCCGGTATTCATGCAGTACAAAAGAATATCTGTAAATATTTTTAAGTCCTACCTTGAAAATTAATTTAAAAATTTGCTTGACTTTTATTCAAGAAGTCTGAGTTGATACTCATTACTCTAGAGATTTTTTTGAAGATTTTGCCCATAGTTCAAGACTTTAAAACTTTAATGCACAGGTGGGAAAAAATGGGCCAAATACATCTGCAGCTTCTCAAATTCTTGAGGTCTGTGTACCAGGGTTTTCTATTGGCCATGTCACTATCTAAGTGCATGATACCAAAAAGGGAATTCTGTTGCCAGCGTTTGTGCTTTTCCCATTTGTAAGAAAAACTAGGCATGGCAGCATCTTTTTTTCCTAGTCATTCTTAACTGAAATTCTTTGCAGCTCTTGACAGTGTTTCTCGTAATGAGAGAATGCACCAAAAGGTTTTAGCTTACTTCCTGGAGTAGGCAGGAATGCTTCTTGCATCTCCAGCAGACTATTAAAGAATTAGTGTCATTACTTCTGCCAGTTTGCCCATTTTCTGTTGGGTGATAATTGTGTTTAGTGAATAATAAACACTTAAGGTTGTGGATTTTTTTTATTGCCCCAATTCTCTCAATGGACTGCTGCCAACTTAATTTATCCTTAAAGTAAGCCAAGAGAATATGTGAGCTTTAAAATGAGGGTCTATGTAAGTGCTGTAAAAGAAGCTGTTTTCCTTAAGAAGGAGAAAAGCTCACAGAATTGTTAAAAAAAAAAAAAAAAAAAAGGTGATGATATTAAACTTATTGTAGAGGATAACAAAATTGTTATTGCCTGAAACCCAAACACTGCCACACTGGTGATACAAAAGTTAATCTGACTTGACTGGGTTTCATTATCCACCTTCAGAGAGGAGCAAAGAGCAAGAAATGGACTTTTAAGATACTTAATAAAAAAAAGTCTATCTTATGAAATTGCCTTAGATTTATAAATTTGTCTGCAACAGATGAGTAAGTCTACCTCATTGTTTTAGTTAGACAAGTCAGTAGTAATGCTGATTCTAATATGCCTTCTTGAACATAAACACAGAAATGCTGCTCCTAAAAATATGCTGCTTATAGAAAGAAACTGTATAGTACAGTTTTGTATTGTATTTGAATAAACTAACCATAATCCCCATTTCCACTGTCTATCTTGATGGCTGGTTTTCATGGTGAATAATTAGGGTTGGAAGGAACCCCAGGAAGTCAGCTAGTCCCACCTCTTGCTCATAGTGCAACTTACATTATGCCAGTCAGAAAACCAGGCTTTAACTGGTACAGTGTGATTCATGGTGGTAGCAAAGCATGGCAAACTGAAGAAATAATTGTGGGAAGCTTCCTGATTTTTTAATGGATTCTTAAAGTACTGTCCAGTTCATTTTAACAACAAAACAGTGGTTTTTTCCACTGTTGGGGATGCTGTGCAACCTCCCCTCTCTTTGGGACCAGGAAACATGAAATACTCATGCAGTGGGAGATCTTCAACACCTTTGTCAGAGTACATAGAGTAGGTCCTTTCATCCCTTTATGACTGATGTGAGTTCTAAAGTTCTGCCTGTCAGCCAGCAAAGTTGAGTTCCCTTATGAAGTGCAAACTTCATCAAGTAATGGTGGACATTTCTGTTAAATACTCTAATTCAGGAGATAAAAAGAGGAGCTGGAGCTTTGTGAAAGTTGTGGGCCTGTATCTGACTTGAAAAGACAAATCTAGGCTGCTTCAATAAGCCAAAAAAATCCCTCACACATCTGTCTTTCTGTTGTCTCAGGCTGCCTTTCTAGCTTCAGGGAGTGACAGTCTTACAGCAGGGCTTAGAGTATCTTTGCAACCTTATGATGAATGTGGATATGTATGTAAATGAAAATTTAAGATTTGCAGAAGGCAATAAATCTTGTGTCCATTTGCCTTGCAAAATTTCCTTCCACAGTTGGTGAGTGGGAGAGTGTATTTGTTACTTGCAGAGCCTGTCAAATCTATAATACACAATTGTTTTAAAGCAACTGATCTTATAATCAAACTTTCTAGAATGTTTCCCAGTACTAAAAGTTTTAAAATAAATGCACTTAGTTTAGACTGGAATCAGATTTCCTGGCTGGGAGCTGGGAGGGTTATAGCTGTTATTAGATATTCATTATACTGACAGTGTAATGCACAGTTCTTTCAGTCACTGAAACTATTTTTCGTGATCCCTTTATGTGAAGATTTTGATATGCCTTTCTGTCTTGCCTGTCTTAGCAGTACATGATGTCACCTTTTTATTCATATCAAAGAGAACTTTCTGAATCTTTTCTTTATGTATTTATGTCTAGATTTATTATTATTTTTATATTTGGTGTCAAACTAATTTTGGGAATATGGGGTGATCCTTGTTTTCAGGAGGAGCTGTTATTCTTCCCTCCTACCTCACACCTCCAGTGTGTATGACTTGTGAGTAAGCTTCCATTTCTGTCTTCTTTTCTTTGAAGCTGGCTTTGTCTGTGCTTGGTCCTTAGCATATGTACGTAGCTGCAGTGCGTGTGCTGTAGAAGCTGCTTTCCACAACTTCTTCCAGAGGAAATTATTTATATAGATGATTTATAACACCAAGGAGTTGACTCAAAACCCAAAGTTTCTTATCATACAGACCTGTTAAATATGGTTGTCTGCAGACAGTCACATAGTGCAATTCTTTTTCATTAACCTGAAGATTTTCTGGTTTATTCCTTGCTGCAGGAGGGCATCTGAGTATTTTCAGTGATAAAACTTGACTCTGTTCTGTAGAGCCAGAAATTACTAGAAATTATATTAATATATCATTTTACTGTGCCATAGGTGTCAAAAACAAAAAGACATTTATTTTTCTGTCCTGTGACAATTCTGTTACATGCTGGTGAGTTTTATTATTTAGTCCTATGCCTAAGCATATTAGTCAGCAAGTAGATTGCCTCATTTTTACTTACTTCATTGATTTCTAGAGGAGGAATATCTAGTCAATAATTCCACCTGATTCTCAGGATTTGGGAAGATGCCTAGGAAAATGGTTATTCTGTACCTTGGACTATTCATGTGGCTTCAGAATGGTCATGTATTGTTTTTTTGCCAACTCTGCTGTGTTACTATTCCTTATCCTATTGTAAACATAAGTTTTTAGATAAATTGTATTTTGGTTTATGTAACACTTCACTCAAGTTTACTATCCTGTTTGTAAAGGCACTATTGACATGGAAGTTTGCTCCAGAGTTTTCTTTTGATCATGGTTTATTCCAAATGAATACTACTATTAATTCCTTGTCAATGAAACCGAGCTGCCCCATGACCTTTTCCCTTCCCCCTTCCCCAAAGGAAGGTGTCATTATAGAAGGTCTGGGAGCAGCTGGGGTGGGGGCTGTGGGGGGAATTTGCTCATATTCTGATACTACTCTGCACTCAATGCAACAGGAAGAGGACAGATAAATTTAACTGTCTTTACTCAGCCACAGATGAAATTTTGAAGAGCAGCTGTTATGCATAGGAACTAAGGGATACACCCTTAATAATGTGAGCCCTTTGGAGGGTCTGTGTCAGTCAGGATTCTTTTAGAAGAATGTTGGTATTATGCATACCTTAAACAAGTGGGATTCAAATGTGTCTCCATATGCAATAAAGATTTTCTCAATCAGTCCTGGAAGCCTGTGGTTCTTTGCCATGCATGGAAAGTCTGCCCTGGTAAAAGACCTATGTTTGAGCTAAGAAGATGTGTTTGCTTAAAGCATGACCTGACAGCACTGGATAGCGAGTGCCTGAACCCTTGCTCCTCTCTTCAAGAGAGATGCTGGAGCAGTAACCACAACTAAATCACTGTGTGCAGTCAGTGATGGAAATATGACCCTTAATGCCTAGACTAATGCTGTATGAAGTATATTAGTGCTCAGACTAATGTTACTCTAGGTTCTTGATTAAAAATCCTCACTGAAATTATGCGAATATACAGGCCTCAGACAGGAGACTAGTTCCCAGTGATCTTCAGTAGGCATTGAATTCCTGATTTATGTCTCTGCATTTGAAAACTTCACCTGTTCAAGCTTGAAAGTGCAGTGTTTCATAGTTTGTTTGTTGTTTTTGTTTCAACTACTGAATCTAGTTGAAAACCAGGAACAATCACTAAAATAGACATTCTTTAGAATAATACAAGATAATAATTAACAATCAAATAGGTGACTGTCCTTCTGTTAGTTGGAAATAAAGTATAGTTGAAAGAAATCTCTTGTCTTTTGTATTGACACAGAAGAAAAATCAAAGTTGTTGGCAGGCAAATTTGATGAAACTCTCTTCTTTGCACTCCCCTTCAGTATTGGCATTATGTGTCATCCCTGCAGAGGGATCTGGACAGGCTGGATGGATGGGCTGAGGCCAATAGGATAAGGTTCAACAGGGTCAAGTGCTGCGTCCTGCACTTCAGTAACAACAGTGCCATGCAGTGCTACAGGCTTGGGGCAGATTGGCTGGATAGCTGCCTGTGGAAAAGGACATAGGGGTGCTGGCTGACAGCAAGCTGAACATGAGCTAGCAGTGTGCCCAGGTGGCCAAGAAGGCCAACAACATCCTTGCTTGTATCAGCAATAGAGTGACTAGCAGGACTACGGAAGTGATCATCCCCCTGCAGTCAAGACTGGTGAGGCCACACCTTGAATAGTGTGTTTAGTTTTGGGCCCCTCACAAGGAGTTGCTGGAGCATATCCAAAGAAGGGCAATGAAGCTGGTGGAGGGTCTAGAGCACAAGTCTTCTGAGAAGCAGCTGAGGGAGCTGGGGTTGTTTAGCCTGGAGAAGAGGAGGCTGAGGGGAGACCTCTCTCTCTACAACTACCTAAAAGGAGGTTGTAGCAAGGTGGGGGTTGGTCTCTTCTCCCAGGTGAGTAGCGATAGGACAAGAGGAAGCAGCCTCAAGTTGCACCAGGGGAGGATCAGCTTGGCTATTAGGAAAATTTTCTTCCCTGAAAGAGTGGTTAAGTACTGGAACAGGCTGCCCACGGAAGCGGTGAAGTCACTGTCTCTGGAGGAGCTCAAAAATTATGTAGACATAGCGCTTTGTGACATGGTCTATTTGGCATGGTGGCGTGGGAACAACAGATGTACTTGATGATCTTAGAGGTCTTTTCCAACCTTAATGATTCCATGAGTCTTGAAGCTATAGTTATATCTGAGACAAGTACAGGGTTCATTTGTCATCTAGACTCTATATTCTGAGGCTTGGAATTTCTGTGGGAGAAAAGAAGATGCAACTGTAGGTGCCACTGTGATGCTGTACCTTTAATTGTGTGCGTGTGCTTGCAAGTTTACATACATCTACAAATAGATAAAATGTAAGAATGTACATGTTTTCTAGTCTTTCACATCCAGTCCAACGTGTGAGAACATAATTTGGCTCTTCTGGCTGCATGTGGAGATTCCTGGGCAAAGCCTTGAAGAATCTGAAACCCATATAAGTGATTGCATGAGCGAAGTTAAGCAAAGCCATGGCCAATATAAGCTACAGTTGGGAGGTGTGATTGCAGCTTCTGCAAATAAACAAATACTAGCTTTAACCTAGGTAGTGTAGGAACTAAGTGTAGTCTGTAGGTTTCAGCACTGATGACACTGACTAGTCCAGGGATTCTGGTTCTTGTGTACTTGGCCACTAAAACCTGAATGTTCAAGTACCCAATGCATGTCAGCCGCTTTGCTACAAGCTTGTTGCATCTGTTTGCAGGACAGTTCAGCACTGTTGCAAACCACATGAAGTTGTTTTGGTGCTGTGTTTTGTTTTTTTTTTCTAGAGGTGCAAATCTTGCTGGTGATATTTAGCTAAACACAGTGGCTGTGTGTGAATTTTACTCCCATTCCATGAGTTCCAATTCTGTGCTCTAAAGCGGTAAGCTACTTTAGGTTAGGCAATTAGCTTATAAGCATCAAGTATGTCTCTCTCTATCACAGTTAGATACTGACCTGAGAGTCTCCATATAGCGAACTACAATTTGTTTTAATTTCTAAACAGTGAGTGTTTACTTACAGAGTTTTATTTTGGAGGCTATAAATTACTACTCAAGTACATGCATTTAACAAAAAAAGCATCCACTTGAGCTGAGGAGGCTTCTATAAAAATTTCATATGTGAAGTCGAGGATTACATACATGGAGGCACTGGAAAACTAAGCTGTGTTATTAAAAATACCATTTTTAAAGAGGTTAGTAGTTTCTAGATTAAATCTTCCTGATTGGATTACATGAAACCATGTAGAGCGCTCTCTTGATTCTGAGCAAAGGTGTTCACACAGCCTCTAAATGTAGTGTAGCCAATCTGCTTGAACTTTGCATGTATAGTTAACATGGATTAATTTTCCTGAATGGCCCAAGGTAGATAAAACAGTCCTACTGACTCTCATCTGTTTACTGCTAGCATTGATTCTTGAATGCCTGTCTGACAAAGAGGAAAGTTGGTGTTTCTTCTGTACTCAGTACCAGCTCTTGTCCACAGAAGTTAACTAAGTGAAAATGAGTTACCCTTTATCTTCTAGCAGCTGTCAATTTTGTCTTTAATGTGATGTTCAGCTTAGAATACCATATTTACTCCCATACTCACTGACCTTTCTTTGTCAATTTAGCAAGATAAAAAATGGGTGGTGAAAGGCTAAATGGAGGTTGCGAAGTAAAAATTACTCCAAAGTAAATGTACCTATCAGGTAACTATCATCTTAATGCACTTTATATAAGTGCAGGCACATACTTTAAAAATAAACAGCATGAGCATGAGAGATTCTTTGAAGCACAAAGACACAAAATCCTGTTTGATATATTTACAGAAGTATGATTTGCAGCCCACACAATACCTGATTGCTCAGGGATTGAAGGCCTCCCATATGGAAGTAGGGGGGAAGAACAGCACAGACTCCTTTTGCAAATGCTACATTTGTTTTTTTTATTAAGTTACACTGTATTTTTTTCAGTATAGCCTTTTTCTTCTACTATAATTCTAAAGTAGGTTTTCATGGTGATGTCAAGGACAGTATCTGTATGTGAGCAGGAGGGAGGAGGGGATTTGAAGGAATTGTTTTATTTATAAATATCTTCTAAAAAGCATGATTTTTTGGAAAAATCTGCACTATTCAGTATTTGTATCTCACACATTGAAGTTTGTCAGATTAACTCTTGGAAGTTTGTGCTTTTGAGCAGGGGGAAGAACTTTGGGACAATCTTTTGTTATTATTTTTTAATTTCTGTTTATTTTGTTCTTTTCAAGTGCAGAACATAACACTTCATCAAGGCTTCTTCGCAGTTGTGTGTTCTCAGACTAGTGGTTAGTTTTGTTTTTAAGTAAAAAAATTAGAGAATATTCTTTCTCTTCATACCATAAGGTCAAAGTAACAATTTAGAATCAGACTTGTGTAAGATTATAAAATGTTTCTATAATACTAAGTTTTCTTAAGTAAAAATTATGAGATGCTGAAAGCTGGAACTCTACAGTGATGAAAGCTGATCATGTAGAATTGATAAGAGAAACATGAACAGTGGCAGTGTCCTTGCTGGGCCTCACTCATAATCTTCTTTCCAATAGTGTAAAATAACTATTCTAACTTTTTTCAGTTCAGATTGTGTCTTTTCCTCATTCATTTGACTGTCTCTCTGTCCCCCAAAGGATTTATCAGGAATAGAATTTAATATAGCATACAGTGTGTTTATGTTTGTTTCTTTTATTTGCACATGATAATCACCAACTATCTCAGCAAAGATCTGGGAATAGTTTCTTAGCTGCAGCTGCAGGGGAAGTAAAAAAAAAAAAGTATTTGCGTGTGTCATATATAAACAGGCTTTAAAAAACTTTCATTTCTCAGCATCTGTTATAACAGAAGAGAATTATTTTATTTTAAAAGCAGATTTCTGGGGTCTGGGAATTTTTTCCCCACTGCAACTCTTTGTTCAGCTATTATTTGTGCCATTTAAAAGTCATGCTATTTGAAACAGTGCTTGCTGTATGAGTTGTGAAAGGGAAAACTTTATCAATGGCCACCATAAGAAGCAGTCTTGTCAGATAAATGTAACTGAGCACGTGCTTAGTGCTGCAGATTTAGTGCCGAATGAGTTACCAACTTGCTGCAATTAAAGCATTGAGCATGTTTTAGTTTTCATGTTGGTTAGATTAGGAATGGAAATGTAGTAATTTTAGTAGTTCACGAAAACACATGCAGATTGTACAGTGGTTAGCAGAGGGAGCTGCAGCTAAGCAATTGGATGCATTGATGAAGTCCTACCCTCCTTATACTGCCAAATGAACTTAGAGTCTCTGTACTTCGTGTTCTTCAAAGGCCTGAATTCCCTTCATCCTGCTGGTAAGTGTAGTACTGGAATTGCCTTCCTAGATTGGAGAAGGGGCCTGGAGTACATTTGGTCACATGTAGATGTTGATACCTGGCTTTATTGAAGTATTTGAAATGTCCTTTGAATTAGAATTAGTGTTGAAAGAACAATGAAATAGCCTAACTTTTATCTTCTAAAAATAATTACATAGTTGAATCAGAAAAAGTAATACATATGAAGTAATATATACAGTATCTAGTATAAAACCATGGTGATCTCAAGTCTATGAAATCAGCTTGTGGAAACTGTGATAGAGTTTCTCTGAACCTTTTTGTTGAGACAGAGGCTCTCTAAATAAAATCCGATTTAAGTAGTGCTGTGCTATGTGCCGATCACCTTATTTTTAGACTCAGCTCTTCTGAAAATAGAAAGGGAAGGAAAGGAAGAACAGGAAAAACAGGTAATAGCACAGGTTGCTTCTCAGATCCCCCTGTTAAGAGCAGGTTGTGGACAGGTGGCCACTGCACTCTCTCTAAGACAGGTGAAGCTTATTGATCAAAACCAATTCTGGTTATATGTGTTGACACCTTTTCCCCTCAGTCCGCTTCCAAATAATATTTAGATTATTGCAGCGACAGACTCTTTTGGATCATTAGGGCCACAATCAACACTTTAGTTTACTACCCATCTTTGAACTGTGATACAGAGTTTGAAACCTGCTGATCATAACTGTCAGAACTCTTGATCAAAATCTGTGCACTGTCCCTCTACAACTATGTTGTAAAAACAGTTCTTGCCTGGAAAAGTTCATGACCTAATTAAAAGGGAAGTTGAACCAAGAGTTGAGGCAAGTGAGTACTATCTTGTAACAGATGGGAAACTGAAACAATTGTGATTTAGCCAAATTGTGTAGGTCTTGACCCAGAGTTATAGACAGAACACATATCTCTTGAGTCACAGCCCGCTACTTTTCCTAGAAGACCATCATTGGTTTTAATCTTAATGTGTCAATTGGGAAAGTTAATTAGGAGATTCTGTGCCACTGAAAGTTGCACTGAAGTATAAATGTAAATCCTACAGAAGACCAGGCTAGAAAAGGATGAGCCATTTTACAGCTCTTTTTATCTGAATTCATTGCTTGACCATTGTAGAAATTTTTTATACTTCAGTGCTCAAAGCTGTGCTTGTTCATTCACCTGGTCAAGTAGGAACTTCTATAGTCAGCATTGTCCTGTCTAAGTACTAGATCAAACAGTAGCAATTTAAACCTTTTCATGTTATATTTGAAATTCATTTTGTCTTTTTTCATCAGTAATCCCTCCTGGTTGATTACACATTTCTGAGTGTTTTAAAGCCATGTACTAACTTGTCTGTATAAATACTTCCCATTAGAAAATGCTTTAAAAGTTCAGAATTATGTTTGTTGCCATAGCAATATTCAGTTAAAGATTCATAGAATAGCTTTTTATTTTCTTCTTTCCATAGGGGAATTCACAAAGGAGATTTTAAATCTATTTCAAATACAGGAGATTCAGCAGGACTCTGTGCATGGGAGACTGTGGGGAGAAAGGGAAGGAAGAAAAATTGTCCAGAGTTTAAATCTGTTTCTGGAGCACCAGGGGGATCTACAGCAATGGGAAGGCTTGGGGCATTTGGTTGTATCCTGTGTTTGGGTTCCAGCTGATCTTGTCTGAAAGCTAAAACTGATACAGGGAAGAAGTGCCTATAAAAGAATCTAATTTTCTTTGTCTATTCTTGTTTCCCCACTTAAACTACAACATGCATTCATATTTCTTCCTTTGATGTCTAGGAACTTGAAGTGGTGCCACTCTTCTTGGGACTGTGAAAGCAGAATGGGCAAAAACTAGGCTCTGAAATTGTCATTCATTGCTAATATCTCATCATCTGTCTTCCTAAATCTGTTTTGAGTAGTCCCCTGTCAATATTTAAATTTCTGTTGGAGTGTCAGCAGTTGCAGCCTCAGTAAACAACAGAAACTCCATATAAAGCTAAATTTTGAATAGCACTGATTAAGTTTAATCTGAATTCTCTTCCCAGTTTCAAGACTTGTGGGAGGCCTTGGAAAGGTTCGTCTCAAGTGTGTTCATGCTGTTTCACTGAATGTTTCTAGACTTGGCTGGTCACAGAATGCTGGACAAAAAGGAGTCTTGATTAACTGCCTGTGACGTTTCATATTTTGTTATTGAAAACTTCATTTGACAAATGCAGTAATTTATAATGAGATCTCAGTATTTTTATTTTTTCTCTGGAGGATTCCACCTCTGAAAGTCTAAAACATCTGTTTAAATTTCATGTGGTCCCAAGAGCAGCTATTGTTTCCACATGCCCAATGAACTGTAGGAGTGTAATGAAGTGGGGACACTATTGTATTTAGGAAGAAATGGCAAATCAAGTTCACTAGTTTGTCTGTGTCAGTTGGTTACAGAAGTGTAAAATAGTGTAATATAGGGTAACGTGTGTTTTAATTTTTTAGACTGGAAGAGTTAAAGTTTAAACAAATACTGCTGTAAACCACACTTGCTTTTGGACCTGTTCCAGCAGTGTATCTTTCCCCTCTCCCCCCTTTTTTTTAATTAAAAATGGAACACAACTTCCCATTGTGCAAGGAAATTCTAGTCAAGGGTTTTTAACATTCTGTTTATTTAAAGGGCTGGGGGAGCTGGAGGAGACTGTTACATAGTACACTTCATGGAAGTTCCCCAGGTACTATCAGAATCTGTCTGCAAACTGAGAAATGAGTGTCCTTTTAGCACACTCTTGTGTCAGTTTTAAATCAGAAGGTTGCTAAAGAAACAGAATTTTTAAATAGATTGTTCTTTTCTACATCTGGGGTTTTGAGCTGTTATGGTTCAATTCTTCAAGCTCTTAAAGCTCTTGTGATTTGAAAGAAGAAAAACAACTATCAGGCAACTTGTAGTAATTGCAAGAGCTGCAACACTGAGATAACAAAATATTCAGAATGCAGTTCCTCTTCACTTGGGCCATAGTTCTGCAAACACATAAACCATGCATTCACTTTGGTGAAGCAAGTAATCTTGTAGAGAATGGACTGCTTCTGATGATGAAGTTAAACATTTGAAAATGTGTTGCCAGGATCAAAGCTGTAGCTATCCAGCCTTTGATTTCAAGGGCTTATGGGTATTCGTTTAAGATACCAACAATTTAGTGTACTCTAAACTGATGGAAGACCTATTGTAACATAGGAAATGTGGAAAATCTGATATTTGGGTTGTTTCTAGGAAGTCCAGGAGAACTGTTCAAACATAATTTCATTTAAGAATGTGTAAATCTACAGTAAGAGATGTGAAGAATAAATGTCACAAAACACAGACAAATCCAGAAAATGACCATAAAAATGATAGTCAGGAGTTTATACTTTTTTCCTAATAAGTTTAGAAAAATTTTGTTGAGCTTGGAAGTTAGTCAGTGTAAAATACAGAAAAACTCCACGGTGGGATTTCAAAGCTCATGCTTTGTTCTTCCTGGTTCATGTATAACTAGAAATTCATTAGAAAAGGTTGCCCAGAGAGATTATGGAAGCCCCATCCCTGGAAATTTTTAAGGCCAGGCTGGATGGGGCTCTGGGCAACCTAATCTAGTGGAAGGTGTCCCTGCCAGGAAGAGGGGTTGGAACTAGATGATCTTTAAGGTCCCTTCCAACTCTAACGATTATATGTTTCTACAAATTCTTTCAGCTTCCTGAAGTTATCAATTGCAACCAAAGCTCCTGTCCTACTATAAATTCTTTGTAGGCAATTCTGGGCAATTCCACATTGCAGGAATTGAGACGTATTGTCATGAGGGAGTGATTTAGTTCACTTGAAGAATCACTCTCAACAGTATTAGCAAAAGTGTTTTTAATGTGAATTTGTAAAAGTGCAAGTCATAAATAATAGTAATAATAGATAGTAGTAATAGATAATAATAATAGATACCATTATCCTAGTAGGTGATGGGTAGGTATGGCAAGGAGTTTTGACATATTTGCTTTCAAACTCGGTCGACTGAGGCTCAACTTCCTCACTTGGTGAGTAACTGAAGCAGCAATCTGTTGGCAGTTGGTAGCAGGGACTTTGGATGCAACTTTGTCAATGAAATTGGGCCATCCGTCTCTGTCATGTCACTTTGTTTTGAAGTGTACTGTGCCAGACTCCTAAAAGGCAGCCTTGCTTCCCTTCACAGAAGTTTTGTGGAAATAGGAAACTTGAAGCAAGAAGGAAAGCAATACTGCAGTTCTGGGCAGTGGTTCAGGTTTAGATTGGCTTAAACTGGTTTAAGATTACACCCAGTATTACTATGATAACCATTTCACAATAGCTTTTCTCTCTTTGCTGTGCCAAGGAGGGTAGAAGGACCTGTGCCTTTGGATTTCTTCATGGTTTGTGTTGCTCTTTTCTGAGTTAGGATGCCCACGTTTTATTTCTTGCTTGAGTGGAAGTTGGATGACATCATCATGGCTAGGCTTCGCGAACGAAGATTTGGGAAGAGCTCTACCCACATTTGTTGCAAGCGCGTTGGTGGCTAAAAAGGCCAATACGCGATAGGCATGTGCGGTTGCAAAAGGCACAGCAGAAAGACTCCTCAGATGGTGTGTTCTGCAAGGCACGATTCTTTCTGCGTTGTCTTTTCTCCTCAAGGGTGATCCTGCGTGCTTTCTCAAAAGCATCTGCAGCATTATAGATGGTGTGTCTCCAGGCCTTCCGCTTGGAGGCCAGAGTAGACCAGTTACGATGATCAATATAGCCAAGGCTGAGATGTTGTTTCAGGGAGTGCTTGTATCTTCTCTTTGGGGCTCCTCTCTTGCGGCAGCCGGTGGCAAGTTCACCATAAAGCAAGATCTTAGGGAGGCCGTGGTCCTTCATCTGTGAGACGTGCCCTGCCCATCGCAGCTGTGTTCTCAGTAACCTGGCCTCAATACTTGTGACTGCTGCTTGTTCTAGAACAGATGTATTGGTCACATAATCTGACCAGTGGATGTTTAGGATTGTGCGGAGACAGCGTTGATGGAAGCGTTCTAGGAGACGCAGGTGGTGGCGGTAGATGACCCATGATTCTGATCCGTATAAGAGAGTAGACAGCACTATGGCTCTGTAAACTCTGATCTTTATACTTTTCTTCAGGTGTTTATTTTGCCAAACTCTTTTATGAAGCTTTCCAAAAGCACTATATGCCTTTGCTAGCCTGTTGTCTATCTCTCCGTCAATCTTGCCATCCGAGGAGATGAGGCTACCTAGGTAATTAAACTGCTGAACTGATTTGAGCACTGATTCACCAATGGTGATATGGGGATGATGGAAGACTTCCTGAGGTGCCGGTTGATAGAGAACTTCTGTCTTCTTTAAGCTGACTTCCAGCCCAAAGAGCTCGGCAGCGTCTGCAAAGCAGGATGTTAAACGTTGCAGAGCTGCTTCTGTGTGTGCAACAAGGGCGGCGTCATCAGCATAGAGCAGCTCCCGGATAAGATGATTTAAGGTCTTAGTGTGGGCCTTCAGCCTCCTTAGAGTGAATAGGCTTCCATCAGTACGGTATCGGATGTAGATACCGTCCTGATCATCAAGGTCTGCTGTGGCCCTTTGGAGCATCATGCTGAAAAAGATTGTGAATAGGATTGGTGGTATCACGCAGCCTTGTTTCACACCATTAGTTATTAGAAAGGGCTCAGAAAGTGCATTGCCATATCTGACTTGGCCGTGCTGATCCTCATGGAGTGAGATGATCATTTTAAGGAGCTTGGGGGGACAACCTAAACGCTCCACAATCTGCCACAGACCTTTTCTGCTCACCGAAAGCCTTGGTGAGGTCGACAAAGGTTACATAAAGACCTTTGTTCTGTTCCCTACACTTCTCTTGCAGTTGTCTGAGAACAAATACCATGTCTGTGGTGCTCCTGTTGGCTCTGAAAC
>VWZX01010597.1:0-36014 GCA_013399015.1 Galbula dea | reverse complement strand
GCATTCTGCGCTGGGCATCACGCGGGTATGGTGGACATCGCAAACATCCCTCCGTCACACCAAGACATAATCAATGAGATGCCAATGCTTAGACCTGGGGTGCATCCAGATTTTCTCAGACAATTTTTCTGCTGAAAGATGGTATTAGTGATGGTGAGCTGTTGCTCCGCACAGCATTCTAGCAGAAGTTGACCATTATTGTTGCAGTTTCCAACACCATGCTTGCCTAATATTCCTTTCCATGCTTCAAAGTTCTAACCTACTCTGGCGTTGAAATCACCAAGGATAATGATCTTATCATCTGCAGGCACCTTTTGGGTAAGGCGGTGCAGGTCAGTGTAAAATTTATCTTTTTCAGCGGGGTCAGCTTGGAGAGTTGGTGCATATATACTAAAGAGGACAATGTGTTGCTTGTTGTTTAGTGGAAGGCGTAGAGAGATGATGCGGTCAGAGTGACCTGTTGGCAGATTTTCGAGTTTAGGAGCAATAGAGTTTTTGATCATGAAGCCAACTCCTGAGAGGTGTTTTCCCGTTCTGGGCTTACCGGACCAAAAAAGTGTGTAACCGGCACCATGTTCTCTGAGGCTGCCTTCCTCATGAAGGTGAACTTCACTGAGAGCGGCAATGTCGATGTTGAGATGAGCCAGCTCATGGGCATGATGGATGACATATGCAAAGTAAAATAGCATCAACATGGAATCCTCTGGTATATTAAATAGGAGCGTACAGCAGCAGCTGAATGGTCAAATTGCTTCAACTAAAGGAGGGAGTGCAGAGTATCTCCAGGATCTTGGGTGAATGAATGCACTGGCCTACTAGACAGAAGGACTCCTTTTTTTTAATCTTTGGATACCTAAAAGTATGCAGAAGCATCAAATGTACCTTCCATTCAGTGTGACCTTTTCAAGATTTTTTTTTTGTTTTTTGATCTCAAGTGAACTTTTTTCTGAAGCTCAGGTACTTGACAAAATGTCAATTATTTACAGAACTCTCAGTACTACTGCTCGTTACTTAAAAACTAAAAATAATGAGTTATACCTTACAGTATCATGTGGGGTTGTTTATTTTTTAAGCAGGCTACAATTTATTTTTCTTTTATTTCAGAGCTATTTTGTGGGACATATGGTTTACATTTTCATATAATTATACAATCATAGAATTGTTTAGGTTGGAAGAGACGTTTAAGATCATCAAGTCCAACTGTTAGCCTAGCACTGCTGACTCTTACAATTTATCTCCTAATGCATCAGGAAGCTGTTCTTACTTCATACATATCTGCAAACAGTGACCTATTCTTCTTGACTGAATTCCTCCTTAAAACACACATCTTCTGCAACCCTGTCACTGTGTCAACATGTGAACAGACAAATAATGTTATATGTATTAAACTAAAATATATCAACTTCATTGCCTCTACTGTACTGAATACCTAATTCATATTCTCTCATTTTATTGCATATTTTAAGTTTGCTTGAACAGAGGTCACCTGTTTCAGTGGTTTGTCAAGTGTCACGGAAGTTGATTGTGCTTAGTAAATGGTGATAGGATCCTGGTAAATTTTAGCTTTTGCCTTTAATGCTATAACTGTCTTTGGGAAGGGATCAATACAGCAATATTCAACTCCAAGAGAGGCTCCAAATGAAAGAGTTAGGAGTTCTTATTCTGTTGGACCTCTTTTCTCAATGCTAATCTTCTGTGCTGTCTGGCATAACTGAAGACCCCTTTTCGAGGGAGATCTGTAACTCAAATGAGCAGTTACTGCAGATCAGGACAGAGGTGGCTTGGCAAAGCTGGGCGCAATTAGCATACTGCAGGCTTTTTTCTTCAGCCAATGCTGCAGTTTCCTCATTTTGCATAACCCGCAAATCAGTTTAAAGATAAATAAAATCTTGAAGTCTTGGTGATTACAGCATTGTTCTCAGAATAATTCTGATGAGTTTTTCCTGGGGATTTTGTGCTGGTTTTGACTTGGTTCAGTACATTTGGGTTATATTAGCACTGCTGTATTCCCCATGGACAGTACTCCTCCTCCCCAAACAAGTAATCTGAAGCAAACTTAAGCCTGTAGACAGTACATCTGTTCTTCCCAGTTACCTTTTTTGAACTGCTTCAAATTAGTCCACATGTTCACGGGGTGTCTTCTACAGGGTATTTGGATGACGGCGTGAAAGACGTAAGAGTTTTCCTTAATGGTATTTTTTAGACTGTGAAAGATATTTTTGGAATGGAGAAAAAAGTTATACTGATTTTTGTATAGGTTTTCTCTTGTGTTGTGGGATCCCTGGAGTAATTATCCTGATAAATAGGACACCATTTATTTCTTTTTTTTTACTTGCCAACTGTAGAGGTCCGAAGACTATACGATTAGTGTATAAAGCTATTATGTAAATCTTCTTCGCCCCAGTTTAAGTTAATGCTCTACATATGGCATGCCTGGTAGGGTGAAAATGCATGTTTGCTTCTTTTCCATGCAATGCATAGTCGTGCTACTCTTGCTGTGTTGCTAGAATAGGAGAGCTGGTCAAGGGGTTTGTAAGTACTGAAGCAATCATTTTAGTTTTTAGTGTACAGGATACAGATGACTCATTCCTCTTGTGTTTTAGCGCTGACATGAAACTGTTCTGTAAATAGCCTATGTTCAGAAATAGGACACCTCCTGCCCCTATTAGCTATAAAATCAAGGTAATGTAGTTATTTGATTTTAAAACAAAAAGCAGGAGTAAATTTCAGCAGTAGTAGCAGTGTAGAATTGTCTTCTGAGATAAGGGACCAAATTTATTTCCACTTCCTGACAACAGGTCAAATTGTTAGTTGTCTTCTAAGAGATAAAGGGAAAATAAAGAAATAAGGGTAGCTAAGACACAATACCAAGAAGATTGATAGTAGATGGACAGAGTGTTCTCTTTTTTCTTTCTGCTGGAAAAGTGTTTCAAGATCTTGCAATAAAACCTCAGAGTTTCTGAAATGGAAAAATGAAGATTGGTAAAAGTACTATGCAGGGCAATGTATACATACAGGGCTGAAGAATTTGAAAGAGGTTGTGTTATGCTGTATGTGTTTTTTGTATAGAATAATCATATTGTGACTAATAATTCCTTGATTGCAAAGCTGGGGGAGGAGGAGAGCATTACACCTCAATCTCTCTTGGAAATTCTGGATTTCTACCATATTTACCTGTGGTTCACAATCTGGATGCAGAGTGGGAAATACGAAAGAACACACAACAAGAACAAAATCAAGAAAGGAAGAATGAAAAGCAAGTATGAAGTCCTGTGCCTGGGATGGAATTAACTCATGTAGTAAATACAGGCTGGGAGCAGACTGGGAAGGAAGTAGCTTTGCAGAAAAAGACCTGGAGCCCCTGCTTGACAACAAATTGAACATCAGTTAGCAGTTTGCCCTTGGAGCAAAGAAGGCCAATTACGTGCTGGGTTGTATTAACAAGAGTGTAGCCAGCAGGGTTAGGTAGATGATTATTCCCCTCTCTTCACTGTTTGTGGGTCCACTTGTGCAATTCTGTGCCTAGTTTTAGGCTCACTAGTGCAAGGTGCCTGTCCCCGCATGTGTCCAGCAGAGGGCTACCACAGTGGCCGGGGGGGAGGGAAAGTAGCCTTGTAGATTTAGAGGATTGCGGTACTAGGTAAAAAGATCCCATATGCCATCTGCCTGGGTTGGTTGTCCACACACGTACCTTGACTCCATAAAGGAATTATCTGTGCGGTAGCTTACTGCTTTTTCAACTGAAGACTGAAATGCCTCATACCTATTGCATTTTAGTATAGGATACAAACATATACACTGGTTGTTTCTCAGCAGTTGGTATAAGTTAACTACCTGCCTATGGTAGCATTTGCATACGTCACAGTTGAAAATTAACCTGGTTAGCTGTACCTTGCAGCAACACAACTGCTTTCTGAATCACTCAAGTTTACTTAGGATTTTCCTGATATATTCATTGCTATGAAAGTATAACTAAATCTGTTAAAAGCCAGTGATGTGATGATACACTTTTATGTATGAAAATATACGGTGAGTTTAAAAGCTCCACAGCTACTGCACGAACCTCCTTTCTTACTTCTTTACGCATATTTTTGCTAGACCTCCATAGCCCAGTTTTTGAGTTGAAGGGTGTGCCAGTTTCACAAGTTTTTAATCTTTCTTCTCTTTTTTGGGATTAATTCAGTGATTCCCACTGGTGAATGAGATTGTTCCTATTTATAGAATATCCTTCAACACACACTCAGTGCTCAAGTTTGTCCCCAGTGCAGGAGAGTAGATCACTTTTCAAAGAAAGTCAAAAGACATAGTAAACAGCTCTGTAACTCTAAATGTAATGAGAGGATGAGAAAGGAAAAATGAAAACACCATGCGAAAATGATTGGGTGGTGATTAAAGGTAATCTGCATCTGGCCAGAAAGCTAAATGAGTGCTCTGCTGTTGTTTTCACTGAAGGTGATAATGTAGGGTGTGTAGGGAAGGCAGGATAGATAGCTCTTGGGAAGGGGTGTATATATAGAAATGGAAATTACCATTTCTGAGGTAGAAGCAAACAGCAAAGAACTTAATGTGTTGAAACTGAACAAACCTGATAATCCCTACCTCAGAATATTGAAGTAACCAGCACCAGAACATGAAATTGTAAATCCTCTGGTTAGAATTTTTTCTGATTTTATCAAGTAGGAGGTTATTTTTTATGGGTGGAAAAGGGAACCCGTGGTGTCTCTTTTTAAAAATGGGGCAGAGATAGCTGCCTGACTACGGACTTGTTAATTTGATCTCAGTGAATTAGTTTATAACATACTTTGAGGGAGGGAATGCTTACAGGCATGGAGCTGAACAGCAAATGAGATGAAATGCATCATGAGTTTACCTGAGAGGCTGGACTACACTAACCTGTTATCTAACATTATAGCTGGGTTTTCAGAAAGGGGAAGGAGTCCTCATTTATCTGTATTTCAGTAAAACATCTGATGTACTGTTACATGGGGAAATACTAGTCAAGACAAAGTAAAGTTTAGAATAATTAATGAAAGGTGGGCAAGAGAAATGGCTGTTATGAATCAATAAGTAAAGCTAAAGAAAATGCAGGATGGGAGGGAGAATAATGCTGGTGTACCTCACAGATCAGATCTGAAAATATTTTAAGGCTTTCTTGTTAAGAAAGTTGGCATGAAAAATAAGAAAGCTCCAAGCTGCTAATGACATGGAGCACTGGAATAGGGGACAGGAGCACTGGACAGAAAAATAAGATGGATAGGATGAAGCGAAAGATCATGCCCATAACATGCAGGTGTAACACTCTCTTTTATATGTTGGAAATGCTGTTGCTTGCAAATGACTGAGATGGCTAGAGATGTAAAAAGAAGATGTTTAGGGCATTGTGTTGATTGTTGGGCTATGTAATTTCATGCTATTAAACTCACTTTTTTAAAGGAAAATGTCATCTTCTGAGAAGGTGTGAGGCAATCTGCTTTAAACCCTGAACTGTAAACAGAAGTGAAAGAGTTCTTGAATCTCTTCTTACTGACGGTCTGATTTGGCATTCATTCAGGGCAGCAAGGAAGCTCAAATCTCCACTTTCATAATGACACCCCTCAACTGGTGGCTTTTCAGGCTGCTGTCTGATACCTCTTTACAGATTTCTGGGTTTTATAGCAGTAAAGAGTTGTCCTAATTCTGACTAAATTTCTCCTTTTTCAATGGTTCAGTTTTCAGTCTTTTCTAATGTCAAAACGCTATTTGTTCTGCTAACCACAGTGCTCAACAGCACAATGAGCATGGAATTTAAATGTAAAACAGGTTGTTTCATAAACAGCTGAACTAATGAGGACTGATTTTCTATTGAACTGTATCCTCTTATCTTAATTTACCTCTCTATGAAACATTTTCAGATCCCTCTTGCATCACCTACTTACTTGGCTGAAGAATTAACAACAGACAGGGTGGCTAGTGCAAAACCATTCACATGCTAAAGTGCTGGATAAAGATTGAGGTGTAATTACCTTCCTTCACTGGAAACACTCACTTTGTTCCTTTTCCTGTTCTTTCTTAGTCGCTAATTTCCACAAAGCTAGCAAGAATTTAATCTATTGAAACTGCTGACACTCTGTTCAGTTTAGATGATGAAATTAGCCAGAAATTATGAATGAGAAGTACCCAAAGAGGCAAATATTCCTTTTCATAAGAGATGAAGTTAGAGACCTTCAGAGTAAACAAATGTGCAGTCGTTTCAGGTCTCAATTATGCCTAATGGAAAAGGTGGAAGCCTTTTTTTTTTTTTCTTTTTCCATCACAGTTTAAAAACTATAGCTCTGAAAAGTCTCGTGAGGGAAAAGGGTATTGCAGAAAGCTGTGTGTGGCAGGAGAGACAAGTTCTGATTGTGCCTTTCCTTCTCAGTCCCTGTAGAACTGAAGCTGTCCTTCTGTCTGGGCTAGGTATTTGCACTCAAAAAGCGCTTCTTGATAGACATCTAGGTATCCAGCTTCTTTAGATCTTATTTCAGATGATAGGAATAAAGGACTGACAGACTAGTAAGTATTCCTAGACAACTGGAAGAAACAAATGAGAAGTACTGTGGAGACTTATAAAGGACTTTTTCCTAAGTCAGAATTAAATAGTCAGGTTATGAATCTTATTCTTAAGTTGTTACTGTATAACACCAGTTTGACTGATTCCACTGGATCTGCTCTGCATTTGGTGAAAACTAAGGTAAGTATCGGGTAATGTTGTAGCATTATGGTTGACTGAATCTCAACCAACTGTTCCATCTTTCTCTAAGTTAATTTAATCGTAAAATTGAATGAAAGTGGACAAATTTTGAGGTAATTGGGCTCAGGAGGCTTGCTTTCTCTCTTCCCCTCTCCCCCCCCTCACCTCGAAGTGGACAGACTGTTGATGTTCTTTGGAATGTGCTTATGATACATGGAATACCTAAAGTCTTTTGGAATTACATTTCCTGTTCCTAAAAATACACCGTGTGTAGCGTGTGCATTTTAATATGTCAAGTCTTTTACTGACATAAGGGTGAATACAGTTGACTTAAACAGGTTATGTGTGTTTTATTTAATTTAAATGAAAACTGTATATTCAGAGTATGTAGTGTGTATGGTTTTCTGTATCAAGTCTCTCCATAGTTCTGTGATTCAGTAGGTGGAATGGATGGTGCTGGAGGTGCTAATACAAACACAAACTTTTAATTTGCATTGTGCTCCCAAATAATGGGATGCTATTTAAAAGGTTCCTATTTTTGAAATTCTGGATTATTTGGAAATGAGAAGATTTAAAAGATTTTGGTTACTTGATTTTTTTAGATTATGCCAGTTGGAAATACTTCCCATATTAGTATAAACTACTTATAACAGCAACTGAATCCTTCTTTTCCTTTGTGTTTTGAACTTAGGGAAATTACTAAGTGATTTATACTGATTTAGCCTGTTTGAGTAATTTTTTTTTTTTTCAAGTGCTTGTTGTTCCTGGTAGTCTTTCTCTGTTTGCTTATAGCATTCATGTAATTAGTGTTGCTGGTAATCACAGCCTTTTTGGCTGTGAAGAAAACAGGTGTAGTTTATTACACCATTGGTAAGATACAATTCTTGTTCTCTTCCTAAATTGTCATCCCACCTCTGCTATAGGTTTGCTGATGATCCTAAATGATCTCTGCGGCAGATTTCCCTTCTGTATGAGGGATGACACTGCTTTGAAAATGTAATGAGCAGTCAGGGGAGGGTAAACGAGATAAGAGTTCTGTGTAAGCAGAGGAACTGAAGCTTCACTTTTGAGACAACACGTGTGTTGCAAGGGGAAGGTTATCTATGCTCTGTAGACTTAGGTAAGTATAGAACAGCTGTAGCAGAAAATTAATCTTCAGAAATTCACTTGCTTTTAAGAAGCAGGCAAGACAATCAGTCTTGAACGTGGACAGCTCTAAAGCCAGAAGCATTGGTTAGAATCCAGACTTAGGATTTTTCTTCTGTTGATTTTGCTGATACATGGAGAAAAGACAGACTTTGGCTCAGGCCAGTTTTTCTTTGGAAGGCTTTGTTTTTTATGAAGGGATTAAATTAAACAATATGTAACTATAAATATAAATGCATATACATGCGTTGTTGACGTTATGTGCTTTTTAATACATTCCCTTTTCTTTGATTTAATGGCAGCTTTGTGTGATTGATTTTAGGAAGAAGGACAATTAAACAGTAAAGGTGATTTTCTCCATAGGAGTGCTTGAAATACCCATTGAACTACGTATTTACTTCACATTTCTAATGGAGAACTTTGACTTGAGAATTATGATTGGAAATCATATACTATTGAAAGAAAACCAAGAGCAAAATGTTGTTTTCAGAATAAAAATTTTTAAGAGCCCTCATTATTGTTCTGTTTTCCTCAAAGTTTGTAGCAAAGCTGTCCTACTTTTCAGTAATCTAGGCTGGTATTGGGCATTGCTGAGGATCTCCCTTTTATATGTTTTCTGAAGAAATACTAGGGTGGAAATGGAAGATTTGCACATCAAGACAAAACAAACAAACCCTCTCTTCATATGTTTTGGGAAACTGGCCAAATACAATGAAGGTTACTTGGATAACCTTTACTCTAAGTGCAGTGCTGCCAACTTCTCACATCCCACTTTGTTGATCCTTTTGACCTTGTTTTGGATAGCAGTTCTCAAATGAATGGGTTTACAAAGCCTCAAATTAATTTTTGCCAGATTGCAGATGTCTAAAATTGGAGGTCACTGTAGTTTTTATGCACTGTATGCAAGAATTCGTACAAAAAGTATTAGTGATACACACATTTTGTTTTCAGTGTTCTGTGCTACCTGCTTCACAGTGCTATTTAATCTGTGTACCCTGGAAAACCTCTGCAAACCACAGAGGTACAGTGCAAAAGCTTTCCTAGTATGATCTTGTTAAAAGCATAGGCTAGATTAAAAAATAAATGGCTAACTGAACCCTTTCTCCCCCCTATAGAACACACATGCAGAAGTTGTTCATCCTTCTTGATAGTTCTAGATTTCGAATGATACAAGAATGAACAAAAGATAAGTTTTTCAACTTTGGTAGAAGTTGCCCAACAGATGCAGAATTTATTAGGGACAGCAAGGAATACTTGCACAAGCTTGGTTTCTTTAGGAAAACTGTTTTAAGAACACAGGTGAAGTTCGGTTTCAACAAGGTAGCAGTGTGTGTTTTGCTCATGGCATGTTTTTTCTAAGACAGATGAGAGTATTGCAATGCTTTCCTAAGTGGTGGTCTAGTTCTGTTTTGTGTTTTGTATTCTGGAAGGGCTTTTGTGTCTTTTTGGTTTGTTTGTTTGTTGAACCTTATTCCACCACAATTCATTCTTTCTTTCTTTTTTTTCACTGTTTTTATAAATAGCTAAAACTGGCTTCATTTGTACTAGTTCATCTTTAATTGTCTTTTATGGACTGGAATGTGTGTTGAGCTTGTAAACCCTTTGGATTACACAGAGACCTAGTGGCTTATACAAACAGACTTTTTAATCATGACACTCATTTGGAATGAATGTTTTAAAATACACACCATATATAGTCTGATGCCAGAGGCAAGCTCATGCTCACACTGTAATGTGAGAGGTGATTAATACAAAAATTATATATGTCTATATAAAGTATTTGTCTCTTTGTTAATATTGTTGCTTATTCTTTCGTGCTCTTAAACTGGTTAAAATTCTTATCTGCTAATAGACTAAAAGCATAATGAGGAAATACAGTGGATATGAAATTACTTTGCCTCAGAAATTTTCAAAGAGCTATTCTCTCACTAGACCCTGTATATCAATTTTCTTGCAGAGCAGTATGATTTCTTTAGGTTTTTGGTTGTTTTTCAGAATGGCAAGTACTTTTACTGTGAAACATGAGATTTTAAATTAGGCATTGATTGTTCCAATTTGATTAGATGTAAATAATATTATTGGATTTCCCAGCAATTTAAGACTTCATAGACCCAGGAATGTAATTCAGTAATGATCAGATAAATGCAAATATCAAACTTGATTTATTTTTAAAAAAAAAAAAAAAAAAGAAAAAAGAAAAAAGGAAATGAAAATATGGATTGCATCCTCCCAGCTCCTATACTGGGAATTACAGTGTTGGCTTTAGAGGATTTTACCATTTTATATGTAACTCCATCGTTTGAAATACATGGAAAGAAGGAATGGGAGCTTAGTATGCAGCCCTTTCATTCTGCTCTTAAGCCTTAATATTTGTGTCACAAGTGTGGGGATCTGGACATACATTTTAAGGGAAGAGAGTAGCTTTATGTTATTCTAAGCCTATTAATATAGCATCCTTCAGATATAGCAGCATCTCAAAGCAATCCAGATGCTCTTTATGCATGCATTAGCTTTACTGAACCTTACTTTATTAGGGCTTTTTTTAACTTAACAGTATTCAAGCTATTGTGGTAGCAACTGATAATTGCTGTAATGAGCTATTTGTAGGAAGCATAGTAACACTGACAGGTTTCAAACCAGGTGACTAAAAGGGCATCAGCATTTTGTCTCTTTTACTTTCAGTGGATTAGAACTGTGGGCCCATCCTGGGATTTGGACCTGCTTCATTGTAATTTTATTCTAAAAGAAGTTACTTCTTAGTGTCAGAACTGATAAGGCATTGTAGAAAATGAAGAAAATAAAGTTCTGGTACTTTCTGCAATTCCAGGATTCTGAAGAAATAACCCAGCTCATTATTCTTCTACTTAACAGTAGAGAGATATTTTAGTGGGTGTATCTGTACCTGTCTCTATCTCTGTTCTAGAACTGACAACCTTGTTAACAGTGGAGGGGAAAATAGTCTAGTTTTTTTATTGAGGTTTGCAATCCATACCAAAAAAAATTAAAAATCCACATTTCAAACTGTATTACAACATGGTTTGAATTTAGTAATGTCTTCTTCACCTGAGTGTTCTTCCCTGCCCTTCATCCCACCCACTTTAAATTGGCTTTATTACAGCAGTGGAATTGCCTCAAAGGAAAGAAAGTGTTTTCTCAAGGACTGGTCTCAATCTTTAGTTGCATTGTTGGAAAGTATAGCTGTGTAGACCCAGGGCTAGTGTGTTTGAAGGCTTGTTTTGATGATCCACGGGAAGTTCTGCTCTGCTCTTCTTTCAGAGCTAATGAAAAGGGCTGGATTGACAATAGGCAGTACTTAGCCTTTTATTTTAGATTGGAGATGGAGAAAACACATGAACAGTTTTCTTTGCAGGTTCAAGGCCAACACTCTGAACTGTGTTGACAGTGTTTGTGAGGTAGTTGCTTCTGCCACTGAAAGTTTTGGTAGAAATTGCTGTAGGAGGCAGATTGGATTGATTTGAAAATGCAAGATTATGGACCTTATATTTATGGACCTTTTATTTATTAAAATGATGTGGTATTCCTCAAGGGCAAAGTCTGGAGAATACAGTTATCTCCATTGTTATACTGCCTGTATCCTTGCATGTTGTTGTATCCCCATGCAGCATGCAGCCTCGATGCAACAGCATGCCCCATAGTTTGCACTTTATGGTTCGTGCTGCCTGTCTCATCATGGAATACAGAAAGAAGGTTTTCATGTGGTCAGAGGGATTTATGTTTCAAATGCTATTCTGTTCTCTTGACTAAGAAGGACAGACAGCTCCATCCATGCCAGAAGGACTGTGTTTAGTGTATCATCTCTCCAACACACATTTTGAAAGGGTGCAACCTTAAATATGGTGTTGTCAAGGGGAGTTATGGGTACAACATTTGTTACTGCTGCTTGCAAGAGAGAAAGGATAAAGCACAGGAAACATGCAGTAAAGATGGACAAGAAGTTCTCTTGACATGTGCTAGTGTAGCTGCAGTCACTGATTTTTGTTAGTGGAAGATGCTCCCCAGAATGTACAGGCATGCTGTAGTCAAAGTGCTCGTGTGGGGTAGCTGTACTACTTGAAAACTTTACTAAAAAGAAAAGAAAGCAAATCATTATAGCAGCTGTTGGAAGAATGGCCTTGTAGCAGTTACTGAACTGAGCTGGAAATGAGCTCAGTTTGAGCTAAATTTGGCCTAAAAAGGTTTGTATGCAGTTACTAGCCTTTTTTTATCAGTGATGTAACTTCAGTAGCCATGGAAGTGGTGTCTATGTTTTGGGATCTCTGTGATGGTTGTACTGTCTCCTATCTGCACACAAAGCAGCAGACATTTTCTCTCAGAAGTTGCCAGCAGCAGAATGTCCCTCAGAAAAGAGAGCTTGAGCAGAGAAGGAAAAGAGGGATGGCAAAGTGTCTTCTCCTCGAAGCAGAAAGCTACCTGCTGATCCCACTGCAGCTGGCATAATGGGAGACCTGGTTCTATAAGTTGAAACAACAGCCTATTACCCATTTCTCTTCCTACCACTTAAAAAGGAATTTTTAATAAATTAAAAATAACTATCTGTAATTCTGTGATTCTGGGGCTGTTTTAATGTTCATGACAAACAGGATGTAGCCAACTTTTTAAAAATACAGGTCTTGCAAGTCAACCCCATCAAGTATAACTGCAACAGGTAGCAGTAGATGTCAATTTCTTGAATTTCCAAAATTTAACGTTAAGACTCTTTCTACCACTGTAACACATTTTTAAGTCTGTCCTTTGAGTTTGTTACCATATAACTGTCTTCCTTCAGCATTATACAAATGCTGAATATCACAATGAGTACTGTGAGACAGTATGTAATTTCTTCCTTTGCTTAGGCTAGACAGAACTGAAGATTAAATAAGAAATGCAGGGACTAGACGTGGATGGATTGCGTACAGGCACAGTAAACTGTTAGGCATATCAAAGCTTACCAACAGTAAACACTGGAAGATATTGTTGTATAATTTCTATAACATTAAAGAAGTCCACTATGTGCCACTGTTGTGAAAGATTTTACCACTGATAGGAGGAGTAGCTAATCCTTTAACTCACTGTGTAAGAGTAACAAATATCCTTGTCTGTTCAATGTGTTCTTCCACAGTGCAGTGCAACTATGCCTATTGCAATGAAGGCAGCTAGAAAGGGATCATTATGGTTCTGGTCTGTCAGTGCTTCTTTATTCCCAGAAAGCTGAGCTGCCTTTGAAAATGATCTCTTATTTGTTGGGAGATCATAGAAAACTGACTGCTTGAAAAGTCACTCTGTCAATGCTCTTAACTGGCTGTAGTGCTTAGGTGTCATGCCTGGGGGGTCCTTGCCCCTCAATCTCTGAACCTCAGTGGGAGTGCTGGCAAAGAACTAGAGCATCTATCAAGCCCCTTTCAGTATCCTACTCCTTTTTCGTTCCTTCTCTATTTTTCCTTATTGCTCTCTCACCTGTATTTTCTTGCNAAAGGAGAAAAAGGTTTCATTTAGTTTAGGCATCTTCTGTCTTCAACAATGTAAGTGTTTTGCTTTGCACAAAGCTGTACTTCTCTTGCACCTGTTTTTATCTTGTCCGGTATATGGAAAAGTGACTGTGAAAAGCTACTTAACACTATGGATCTAGTATTTAAAACTATGAGATAAGCAGGTCCAGAACAGGTATAAAAGATGTCAAGGAAATCCCATTTCCAGGTCGACCTAAACTAGTTAATTTAGAAACAGAAAGCTGTCTTTGACCTTTAGCTAGTACTGCACCATAACATACTTAAATGACCATTTCTCTTCCAGTATGTGCTTCATTGTTCCCCATCTGAAGTCATTGTTTCTAGGGAGCCTGAAAGGGACCTGATTTTCGTGGAATATTGAATTCTACTTTATGAAAATGTGCCCTCCCACTAGGATGTCTCAGGTTAGATGCTCACAAACAATGATCCAGAAAGCTTTGTCAGCTTAGGAACCGTATATCTGTTATGGAATAAAGTAGCAGAGGTTATTGAAAGCTAGAGAGAGGTATGCTTCTTGATGTGTAATGCTTGAAGAAACACAATTCCTGATTACAGAGGATTTATGCAATACCATTAATCACTATACATCCATTTTCATGGATGTTAAAAATCTAACATTACTTGAGATTAAGACAAAACAAACAAACAGGCTTAAAACCCCCAAGTAGTATAAATAGGTAGAAGTTTTAAAAAATGAATAGTATTTGAAATTACTCAGTAAGTGCTGTCAGGAGAATTCTGGAATAATCCCAGCATAAGAAGCAAACAGAAATTACTTGTATTCACAGGCACTGTTGCTGTGTAATTACCAAAAGGCTGAGTCAAAATTGAGCAAGACTGTCAGAAATTCAGCATGTGTCAGGAAATATTTCCTAGCTAATAAATAACGTGGCAAAAATCTCCCCTGAAGAAATTACCAGCTCCTTTGCATATCCGAATGATATGTAATGGGAATAAGTGAATAAAGAGTCAGCAATTGTGTGAGGAAAGAAGCCACATTACTCCTTTTTATTTTTTGCTGTGCCTGAGGTCAGAAGTTCTTTTGTTCTTTCTTTACCTCCCATTAGAGCAAACATAAGTCTTCTTATTTTCTTTTAAGGCTCTTTTTTCCTGTCCAACTTTTTTTTGGTTTTTTTGTTTGTTTGTTTAAATAAAATAAAAATGTCTGTGTTGCAAATTGTGACTGTGTTGGCTCATTATTATTATTTTCAACACTTGCATGTTAATGAAATGTTGCCTTATCCTACATTGTAGTACTTTTCAAAGGAAAAAAACCCGTCTTTTTAAAGAGGCAGAGTAATGGAGCCTTAATTTATTGAGTTAAAACATCACATAGTAATACTTAATTTGCTTACTGTTAAAGTACTAACCATACATCAAGCATTTACAGTGTATAAGGCTGCTTACATAATAACATGCTTGAGTACTGCGTGCAACTTTGGACACCACAATATAAAAAGCATTTAAAGCTACTAGAGAGCATCCAGAGGAGGGCCATGAAGATTGGGAAGGGTCTAGAGGCGAAGCTGTATGAATAGTGGCTGAAGTCACTTGGTTTGTTCAGCCTGGGGAAGAGGAGACTGAGGGGAGACCTCATTGCTGTCTACAGCTTCCTCACGAGGGGAAGTGGAAGGGCAGGAGCTGATCTCTTCTCTCTGTTGACCAGCGAGAGGACCCAAGGAAATGGCATGAAGCTCTGCCAGGGAATTTAGGTTAGACATTAGGAAAAGTTTCTTTAGTGAGAGGGTGATGGAGCATTGGAACAGGCTCCCCCAGGAACTAGTCATGGCACCAAACCTCACAGAATTCAAGAAGCAATCTGAACAACACCCTCAATCATATGCTGTAATTCTTGGGTTGTCCCATGCAGAGACAGGAGTTGGGCTCGATGATCTTTGTGAGTCCCTTCCGATTAAGGACATTCTATGATTCTATTCTTTATTTATCAATGCTTCCACAATTTTGTGTAATGTTGCTTTTCAGACGAGAAGAGTGACTCTTTGCCTTTCTGCTTTCAAGCTCTTTGGGGCCAGCATTATTGCATAAAAGTTGTTACTGTTCCATCAGATGCCATGGAGAATTGAACCATTTGCTGTAGCTGCTTACAGCAAGAAAAAGTTAAGTAATAACATCAAGTGCATGTATGATGTTACATTTGTAAGTGTGGTTGCTTCTGTAGAGAGTATGAACTGTAAGAATTAGCAGACATGTTTCTCAGATTGCTGTTAACCAGGGACTGAGCTGTAACAAATCTGTGGTTGTTTCATGGTTGTTCACCATGACCGTATGGAATTTCACAGGAACAGCAAGGGTAGGACTTGGATCTGCATGCATTACAAGTTGCCACTGAAGGAAGGACTGCATAGTTTTGGTATTTGCGTAAGGAACTCTGCTAGTGGAGACTATCATATATGAGAAAAGGCAAGTAATTACTGCATTAGTACCAGTAATAACAGTAGAGCTGGTGGCTTTGTTTGGTTCTAGGACAGGAAGTTGCTTTATCCTTTCCCAGTGGTTCATTTTATAGAAGACAGCAAGAAAAGACATGACAAGGGTGTTTACACTTGAGTGACACTTAGCTGTTTCATCCTGTTTATGAACAGATTTCCCTAATTATTAAAATTCTAGCATGTAAGATGCTTAGGGTTAGTTACTTGATCATGTGGCATATGTTTTCATATAAGACTATGCAGGTAGCAGGCATTTCTGAATGGGGTCATACGATTCAGCATCATCCTGGAGCATGTTGGCTTGTACAGCAAGGGACACTACTAAGCTGTGAGCTAAGCATAAAATTCATAGAATGGCCCAGATTGGAAGGGACTGTAAAGATCATTTAGCTCCAACACCCCTACCCAGTAGGCCAGGTTGCTCAGAATCACAGAATGTTAGGAGTTGGAAGGGACCTCAAAGATCATGTAGTCCAACCCCCCTGCCAGAGCAGGATTCCCTAGACCAGGTCACACAGAAGTGTATCCAGATGGGTTTTGAATATCCCCAGAGGAGGAGACTCCACAATCTCTCTAGGCAGTCTGTTCCAGTGCTCTGGCTGCCTCACTGGGAAAAAATTTCTACGTGTATTCACACGGAATCTCCTATGTTTCAGCTTACAGCCATTGCCCAGGGCCACATCCAACCTGGCCTTGAACACTGCTGGGGATGGGGCATCCACAACCTCTCTGGGCAACCTGCTCCAGTGCCTCACCACCCTCTGAGTAAAGAATTTTTCCTCCCCTCTTTCAGCTTGAAGCCATTCCCACTTGTCCTATTGCTTTCTACTAGGGTAGAGAGTCTCCCCCTTTTTATAGGCCCCCTTTAGATATTGGAAGGTTACTGTAAGGTCCCCTCAAAGCCTTCTCTTTTCCAGGCTGAATAACCCCAACTCTTGTTGGCCTGTCTTCATATGGGAGGTGCTCCAGTCCTCTCATCATCTTCGTGGCCCTCCTCTGGACCCACTCTAAAAAGTCCATGTGTTTCTTATGCTGCAGACCCCAGAACTGGATGCAGTACTCCAGGTGATGTCTCACAAGGGCAGAGTAGAGAGCCAGAATCACCTCCGTTGACCTACTGATCATTCCTCTCCAGTTAGCTTTATGGGCTGCAAGTGCACACTGGTGGCTCATATCCAGCTTTTCATCCACCATGACCCCCAAGTCCTTCTCACCAGGGCTGCTATAAATGATTTCATCTCACAGACTGTACTCGTGCCTAGGATTGCCCTGACCCAAGTGCAGTACCTTACAATTGAACTTGCTGAACCTCAGTACAATTCTCATGGGCCCAGTTTTTCAATTTGTCCAAGTCCCTCTGGATGGCATCCCATCCTTCTGGTGTGTCAGCTAACTGCACCACTCAGTTTCGTGTCATCTGCAAACTGGCTGAGAATGTAGTAGATCCCACTCTCTATATCTTTATTAAAGATGTTGAAGAGCACTGTCCCTAGAATCAGAGAATAGTCTAGGTAAAGGTCATCTAGTCCAACCTTCCCTGCAGTGAGCAGGGACTTCATCTACTAGATGAGGTTGCTTAGAGCCCTTTCCAACATGACCTTGAAATCACCAAGGGACTGATTGTCTACCACCTCATCCTGTGGCTTTTTTCAGTATCCTGGCCTGGGACCACAAGTCATAATTTTTTCAACTAGTTTAACAAAATTTTATGTGGATGCCTTATAGAAGGGGAAGGTGATTTTGCTTTCTCAAAATGCATTTTTTGTTTCTGACACCCCTTCTTTCACTGATTTCATGCTTTTACTCACGTATTCAGAAGCACCAAGATGTGTGGCCAAGGGATGGGACTAGGATTACTTAACAGTGACAGGAAAGATAAAAGATGCCAGCTATTAAGTCCTCGTCGTATCTGCTGTGTTTTTCTTGGTTGTTGATCACATGGTCTTTTTTGACTATGCCTTTTGTTTTCTTCAGGAGTTGACAGTGATTGCAATCTTAGCCTTTTCATTCTGTACCATCTCTCTAAGTTAGTAGGCAACTTGCTGATTTCCCCAATGTTCTTCAGCCACCTTTCTGGGATGTTTATAGCTCTAATCTGATTCTTTATCTTTGTCTCACCTTCTTTTATTGATTTGATTTTACAAAACCAGACCTCTGAGAAACTGCATACAGAAGTGCAGTTGATAAATGATGTATTTGAGGGTGCCTGTCAACACTTGACATCTCTTGCTCCTGCTTTGACTGTTTCTTTTGAACCTTTCACAGTACATACATTTCCATTCATACTTCATTCGAACTCTTCTTTGTAGTCCTAATACAGATCTCTACATATTTAATTGATTGATGAGGTACAACAACATCCTTTGCCAAAGTACAGGTGAGTTCCATAATCCCTTTGAATTGTCTAGTCTTTGAGGAGAAAAGATATATCATAAAAGCACTAGGTACATGTTCTGTTTTGTTGTATCTTAGCCTAAGGAGTCACTACAGTGTTCCCCTTCTCACTTATCCCCAATCCTGTTAGAAAATAGTATGTTAATTTTGTGGAACATCGAAAGTACTGACAAGTCCATGTTGCCTTATGACAGGCAGTGTACTCAAAGAAATTCCTGTGTTATGCTTTCTATGTTTATCTTTTCTAGCCCTTTGTTAATTGGAATCTTTGTCTGAAAAATAGGACTTCTGTGCGCCTTCTAAAAGCATCATGAACTAAGAAAAAATGGAAGACTGACTTAATTAGCTTATATGGTAATTATATGGTCTCAGAGACAGAGAAGGAGTGTGTGTATATTACATACATGATAAGCAGAGTAGATGATTTATTATACGGAAAAAATAACAACTTCTTGTAAAGAGGTGGACGATATTTATTTGTTTTCCTAAGAGGCGTGATCAGTGCTAGGAGTGTGAGTTGTACTACCTATTCTGCAATAACAGATAATCTGTTGAGAGTAGCTGGATCAGTCATCTACAATGATGTGGTTTTTTGGCTTTGACTTTTTATTGGGGTTGTGGGTGTTCTTTTTAGTCAGTAATAATTTAAATTTATATTCCTTGTTATAGAAGATTTTTGTTTCCTGTTAATATGTGTGAGTAATAGAAAATTTGGTTTCTTTTCTATTTACAGAATCTTGTATATTATGATTAGCCTTTGCTTTCCCAGGGCTCACAGCTAGCAAGTGTTCAAGCAACCTTTCTTTTATCGGAGCTCAGGAAGGGGAAAGGTCTTTCATTTCCTTTCCCAGACTCTTGGTATTTGCCAAACAATACAGAGACAATTGAAAATAGTGTGTAAAAACCCCATAAAATTAAAATAAAGTGGCAAGAGGTATTTTTAATGCTTCTATAAGCCCTATTTTTTTTTTTAAAATGAGAGATGGGGTGGCTCTTTGGTATGACCTTTCCCTTCTGGGGCCTATTTTTGCATCATAATTTAGGTTATAACTTCTTAGAACCTACATATCTGAAGCTAGTTGCTAATTCTAGCAGTATTATTTTTAATTGTGAATTTGAAACATTGTAAGACCTTGTTTTACAAAAGTAATGAGTACACATAACTTCGGGGAGAGCCTCTGTATCTGGAACTTGTGATGCTTAATACAAAATGGGCATTTTTGTTCATAGAATCATAGAACAGTCTGGGTTGAAAGCACAGAATCATAGAACAGTCTGGGTTGAAAGGGACCTCAGATGATTGTGTTGTCCAACCTTTCATGGAAAAGGAACCCTAGATGAGCTTATCTGGCACTATGTCCAGTTGTGTCTTGTCGAGTCTTCACAAAGTGGCTTTAATAAAAAGTAGCCATCCCACAAAGCAAAGTTGAATTTTAATGAGAAAACAATAAAATACAATAAAAATGGACTTCAGACATTATATGCCTCTATATTACTATCTTAGAATAGTTCATTTTGCACCTAAGCTATAATTACCACCTCCTGTTTCTGCAAAGCCAAAGAGTGGCAAAATGAAGAGGCCTTTTTTTAAGTATTGTATTTTTGAGATTTGGTGAAGGATAACAAGAAGATTATATTCAATAAATAACTAAGTCTGTCTAAGATAATTTGAATCTAAGTTTTCAACTTTCTGCTCTTTCCTTATGTTGGATTTCAATTTTTCTACTATCTTCCTAAGAAGCAGTAGGGTATCCCTCAGCCATTGCTTTCTATCCATGAAGAATTTGAAGATGAATGATGCACCCACTGATTCAGATAATACTTTCATGCTGCGTAAGTGTGTGCATTATGGTGGCCTAAACCAATAATCATGGCATCAAACTTAAGTATGAATTGGGTAAAAGTATGAACTGAGTTAGTGCTGAAGGATAAGTCTCAGATTGACAGTCATCAGTTACTGTGGAAAGCAGTGATTTTTAACAGATTTTTATCATTACAAAGATGATATTTTTGACTTGGTAGCAGCTTATAAGGTCATTCCTGTTAACTTCATTAGTGTCTTTGCTCCTTTTTCCATCACTGTCTTTGGGTAAGGAAAGACAGTGCTAACCTTATTCTAGTGTCTTATCTACAAAACCCCTATTCAAGCTGTAATCTCCCTTTCTGTATTTCTTTGTGGAGCAAAGTCCTGAGTTTTTCTCTCAGGAAAAGTGATGTTAGCTTGAGTGCTTAGGATTGTGCATAGCTTTTGTATAAGACTTCACTTCTTTCTCCCTCTGTGTCCATAATCCTTCATCAGAGCTCTGTTGCTGTGCCGAGAAAACATGAGGCTTTTAACCAAATAAGGTAATTTATTTGTGCTTTTGTGAGACCTGGACTGTGAAAGTTAGCTCCATAACTTAAAAAAAAGATCATCTTCTTCCATGTCTGTAATGTAAAGATGTATAAGATACTATATTAGTTCTGTAAATTCTTCATGCATGTAAATATGAGACACCTGCTTGTGCTCCTATTCGTATGAATGATGTGACCAGTCAACTTAAATCAACCCACATGAAATTGGGAGGCAAGAACAAGATTATTATTGTAATACCGATTTTTAAATACTGTGCAAATGTGTGATGTCATTGGAAAGGATATGAACAGATAGGTACAATCCTAGAATCATCATGGAATGGCCCAGGTTGGAAGGGACCTTAAAGATCATCTAGTTCCAATCCCCCTGCCATGGGCAGGGATGCCACACACTAGACCAGGCTGGCCAGGGCCACCTCCAGCCTGGCCTTGAACACTGCCAGGGATAGGGCCTCCACAACCTCTCTGGGCAACCTGTTCCAGTACCTCACCACCCTCTGGGTAAAGAATCTCCTTCTAATCTCTAGTCTAAATTTCCCCTCCTTCAGCTTGTAACCATTCCCCTGTGCCCTGTTGCAGTCTGAGCAGATGAAAAGTCTCTCCCCTTCTATCTTGTAATCCCCCTTTAGGTATTGAAAGGCTGCTGCAAGGTCCCCTCGAAGCCTTCTCTTTTCCAGGCTGAAAAACCTCAACTCCTTCAGCCTATCCTCGTAGGGGAGGTGCCCCAGTCCTCTAATTATCAGTCAGTCTAGATCTGCCCTGGGTTATATGACACTCAATAGGAATGGACAAGAAAAGGTCAGACCTTCATGATCCTTAGGATAGAGGCTGTCTAGCATATAGTCCTGCCTGGCCCCAGCAAAGAAAGAACATGTTTCTTTTACTTTTTGAATAACATCATACAGAGCTGTTTTGCAAGTGTTTTCTGTCCTAGAAGAATTTTTTTTAGTTGTTTTTTTTTTTTTTCAATTGGGTTGTGAATATAGGATAGTGTGAAAGTTTTCTGTTTGCAGTGGACTTTGATTAGCTCATTAAAGCTGGAATTTCTCCCTCAGTACATCTGTAAACTGATGTGAAAATTGTAATTTCTTTTGGAAATGGTATTTCATGTATTTCTCAGAGCTATAATTCAGCACTAAATACTGGGCCCATGCCAAATCATAGGATTGCAAATTAGACTTTTGAAAAAAGCCTTGGACCTTCCTATTTTAAAAATGTTTGGAAGGTAGAAAATGTAGTGACTCTTAAAGTGTGACACTGAAAACTTCCTAAAAAAAATTCCTAAATTTGTCTTCTCTTCTAAAAGTTAGTTAAATTAAAAAAAAAAANAAAAAAAAAAAAAAAAAGGAGAATTAAGATGTCTTCTCAGTTTTTAATTTTTCACTCTGTATGGTGGTCAGCTGTGCTGCTAAAGAGTGTGTTGGTAATTGAGAGAGACAGCCTCAGCCTGTAGATCCTCCTGGTAATTGAACTGGGAAAGAGGTCTGATCATGGCATTAAAGGCTGTGTGGTAATAATGCTTTTAAAGAGGAATAACTTCCAGTTAAGGTGGTGAACCTAGTCTTTGAAATCCATTTTTCAGCTCACATTTCAGACTTAGTCTGATTATAGCCAGAGCACACCAGTTTGACTTGATAGTCTCTGTACTATGGAAGATGAGAATATTTTCTTTCTGGATACTTTTAAATCACAAAGTCTGTAAGGAGCAGACACTTCCTGTGTTTGCACACCGCTTATCAGACATAATCCTCCCATGGTAAGGACCATAGGCATAATTGTGCAAGAAGGGTGTGCACTGTGAAGAGGAAAAAAATATAAATCTTGGAATTTTGACTGCAACTAAGTCTTTGTTTGCATAGTATTACTGTTATTTTCACTCTTTGGGTAAGCCAGCCACTCCTAGTGTCTGGGGTCTTTTATTCCACTGGCTGGCTGCTCTGTGTTTTTTGCAGTTGGCAAATTTGTGTCATTTATTGCCTACTATCTTCAGAAAGTTATTCATTCTCGCTCTACTTTTCCTTTTGCATTAGGCAAAGGGAGGGACCTTTCTTCTCATGTTGTCATCTTGCTAAACAATGTGACATCTGCTGTCTGACTGTGGCATTGCAATGCTTCGGTGTGTGTTGCTGAAAAATGCAAGCGCTTTATGGAATTATAAAGCTGACTTTCAAATGGAGTGCCCTTTTGGTTAAAACTAATTTATTTTCTTGGAAGCATTTAGAACTACATCACCAGGGTGTGTAATTTCAGTCTGTCTTAGATATTCTCTAAAGCACTGAAAGTTAGAATGCATCTGATTCCTTTCATTGCCACCTTTGAGGAAATAACTGCTTAGAACTGTAGATTTGAGGGAAAAAAGTGTTGACATTAAATAAGTAATTTATCTTTACCTCCTTTGCTTACTGTAAGTGCAACAGCAGGAAAATGCCCCAAATAAGCTCCCTTTATCAAGTACCTAATTAGCTGAGCTCTTATGCTTCAACATAAGACAGATTATGAATGGGATGATAAAAACCAGAATTCTTTTATAGCCTAATTTTTGGATGAATAAAAACCTTGCATTTGATCACAGCCATTGATTTTCCTGACAGCACCACAGCTTGTGAATTGTTCCTCATTAATACAGCTATATGAACCTGTTTCGTTTTTTTCAGTTCACATCACATTTTGTGTGGCTTTGGCTTTTTCTGCATCTTGATGTGGTACAGCTTTCTCCATGTTAGCAGATCCTGAGGCCCAACAGGAGCAGAAATAGTTGAGAGTGGATTGTTGGTGCTGAGGACCTGATACACAGGTTGCATTCATTCAAGGTTTTTACAGTTAGGCTGCTTACAGTATTGTCCCAGCAGCTCAGCATCTGTAGCATCCTTTAGCATGCATTCTGGAATGCATCCTCTACTTTTGTTTCACCCTAAGGGTATCCAGTTTGTGCCTTCTCAGACTCCTTGATCATGTACCTCAGCCTAGAGTAAGCAGGAATGCTTGGGCAGACTGTGTCAAAAGGAATGAAGGTATTCCTCCTCTGAATTAAAATGCTGATGTGAACTCACTCATTGACTTCAAGTGGAGCTGAAACGACCCCTTTTCCATGGGCTTTTTCCACATTGATTCACCAAAAGGAATGGAGATTGAATTTCTGGGACATATGCCATGGTAGTTGTAAGGTTTCAATTGATAATGTTTCTGCTATTAGCATGCTGATTGAACTTTTTTTCCCCATGAACTTTTGAATTTTTATACCTCCAAGTATGACTCAGACAGTGAAACAGTTTTAAATGTTCTTACCCAGAATCTCTTAACACCACAGATAACACTAAAAACTAGACATAAACACCAGCATGTCATTATAAAAAATAAATTACAAAAAAAACCCCATACAGGATGTGTATCTCCGATTCATTAATCTTTGTTAGTGAAGCTTAGACAATATTATTGAGCTACTCTGGTAAAATATTAATGAGGACAGAGCTATTGCTTAGGTGGGATGTTTTCAGTGCAGCTAGGCTTTTTGGATGCTTCCTCTAACTTTATCATTGACTTTCTGTGTAGCCAGTATACTCAATTTTCCTTGAATTTTTTACTTTAAAGACTCAAGGACTCCCAAAGACATGTAAATATTGTGACATTTAATTTAGATATCCTGGTATATTAATAGCAGGGTATGTTACAGGAATGTTAGAAAAGCTAAAAAAAAGCTGAGACCTTCAAATAAAGGCTGAGGATAGCTGAAAACTTCCTGTTTATACTGCTGAGGTATTTTAGTGTCACAAGTAGTAAAAATATATTCTCCCAAAGAAATATTTCAGTTGTTGATGATTTTTCAAGCCTGATAAAATTTTTCTGTGATTTCTGTGTAAAATCCAGTTTTCCTCCTGAACTCTTTTATCTAATTGTTTGCTACTGTCACTTAAGTATTAGAAGAATGACACATACAGTGTTTGATCATATTATTGAATATAGCTTTGAAGATGACAAAAATACCTCCAGGTGTATTGCACATTCAGCATTGCTTCTTCTGAAGCATTTCTAGACACCAAAAAGATGAAATTCAATCTATAAGTTCCACTTCATACTGCTGGTTTATAATATTAATCTGAGAAAGTCTTAACACAGGGTCTTATTTCCATGTGAATATTTGGTAAGGTCTTGTCAACAGTCAAAATATTGAAGAACCTTTACTTTGATCTGATACAAACTACTTCAGACATCTCTTCATTAAAGTTTATAAACAGTTTGGCACCACAGTGTGTGTTTGGAAGACAGTGCAACATGGCACACCTGGCTGATGTCAATCTGTTTGAATCAGACTCAGAAATAAGAGCTGCATAACAGCCTGAAGTTGTGATCAAAATCCAGTAGTGGTTTTAACTCTCTTCCAACAGATAGGTGCATTTTTAGTAATGCTTACAACAGTAGTGCTTTCATTGAAAAAAAGGAAAAGTAACAGGTTTTCATAGTTGCATGTATAATTTGAAATATGAACTTTTAAAGCTTTCCAATCTGAAAATGCTATTTAGAAGGGCAGCCTCTTCTTCCTCTCCCCCTCCTCATGGGACTTCTTTTTTCAATTGTGAGACACCTGAAGTTGCCAGACTGCTAATGCTTGTTATTAAAATGGCCACTTAGGCAAAATTACTTACTCCCATAGTTTAAGGGACATTTTACAGGAACACCATTTTCTCTAGCATATTTTTCACTTGACTATACATTTTTATAGTCTTCTGCTCTACTGTCCAAATCTCTAAAGCTTCAATTTCTTGTTTAAAATGGTACTTATTGTCACTTTCAATATGTTTAACTGTCTCTCTCTTTCAAAATCAGTTTCTAGAAGTCTTTACCTGTATGATGAAATATTAATTTTAATGTCAGCTGTAACAATCAATACTAACAGGTTTCTTTAATCTGTTCAAGTCTGTTTAAAAAGTAAATTTTTCTAACTACTGTATGTGAGCTAGAAACTAATACATTGTACAAGTTTTCAAATTTTCTTACGCGGTGCTAAAAGAGTACGTAAACCTTACAAAATACAAACAACTAGCATCCATATTTAGCATTTTATCAAGTTGACACCCTTCAGGAATAAATGTATTTTCTTTTAAACATGATCTCATTTTAGGAAAATTGATTCTAAGTTGATTTTGCTTGGTGCCATCAAAATACAAAGTCAATGGTCAAACTCCTTCACATTTTCTTTTCCGCTTTCACAGTGTGTATTTTAGGTTAGGTAAGAGATAAGAAATACAGTTATGGTCAAAGAATCGGCTGCTTAGGCCATGATTTACCATGAAATTGCAGAATTATGTCTAAATATCAACATATGTGACCTCATGCTGTTGTTAAGACTGTACCAGACATTTTTGGCATATTATAGAAGAGGTATAAATAACCTTATATTACAGTGTAGGTCTGTCCCTCCTCTCCAGTTTTGTCATTCGTAACACACTCAAAACATGCATTTGAACTGTCTTCACCTGTGGTACCAGAGCAACTTCAAATAAGTGGAATACATTTTATGTTTCTTTTAATAGTATTTTCAAAAAAATACAGTCACTACAAGCTATGCCTTGACTTTTGTGTAAAACAAGGCAAGCAAAATGAGTCTTATAATGTTGAAACTTTTGGGACAAATAAGGAAAAGTAATTGAAAACTTAAGAACTTTGAAGATCAGATTGTGAGTTGCCTTTATTAAAGACAATATGTATTTCTCCCAGCAATTAGTGGTGAAGAAAATAACTAGTTTTCTAGTAGCTTGTGTGTCCCAAAGTTAACATTAGTACTGTGAACTGCATATGATGACATATTGTCAAAGTCCAAACGATTTGATTTGAGCATGTTCTCTAAATTTTCAAATATTTTTAATGTGGTTTCATTGTTGCACTGGAAATAAAGGAGTTACCTTTTCTTTCAGCTGTGCAATATGTAATCACTACAATTATTTTATATATCTATATTTTCAATCCTCATCAGTCAAAAAAAACCCCCACAAAAACCCAGAAGGACACCCAAGTCCTTGTCAGGCTTTTAATTAATCTTTTCATCAATTGAAATGTAATGTAATCTTGGCAGAAAACAAACATCCTACCAACATGTAATCCTCACAGCTAGGGGTGAATCTTAGAAAAACTGTATTATGTAAGTTGTTGTCAAAATCAACCAATCTCTGTGAATCACTGCACCTAATAATATTGTGTGGTACATTTTTGATAATACCGTGGACTACTTTTGTTTCCCTTCAAATAACTGCATTGTTATGTCCTATATTTTTGTATCTCCTAGCAACACCAACAAAAAAAACATTTTATTTTTAGATGTGTGCTAGAATTGGTTTCACAATCATTGTATTTTCATGCTGTCTTACTGGCAGTTCTTCATGAGCAGCTGTAAAAATTTTTCCATGTAAAATGCAGTGATCTATAGTGATTATTGTTAACTGTTGCAATACATATTGAGGTATATCTTATGTTGTTGCTGAAACATTGGCCTTTGGGTCAGTATCATGATCTCAGTCTCTGTATTGGTATAACAGAATTGACCTCTTAGCTTATGATCATTGTATCTGCTCTGTACCTGCAGTTTACATGGCCTGTAGATTCTAAATACTACACCCCATATGGTTATGATAAAAGATAATGCTTATGTTACTAGAAGAGGGTACACCATCTGTAGATAAGAAAATAGATGTTATAGCAATGACACTTCTATTACCAAAGGCATTAGCTCCAGAGAGCATATCCTGATGTGCAGGCCAAGAGGTGGTGAATGGCCATCATTCACAGCACTTGGCCCCTGTAGAGCAGACTGGCTGCAAACCTGCTGAAGCAGTGCTAGGGAATTGTTACAGTGCACAGGGAACAATCTCATCCGTTCGGTCTTTAGGGGGTGGTTCCTGTGGTGAATGTGCTTGAAAACTTCCCCTGATTCTATGTCAGAAAGACCTAGCTGAGTCACCCTGGAAGCCCAGGAGCCAAGAGATGTGTGAAGAACCACAGCAGATCACAGGTCCAGAACAAGCAAGGAAGCAAAATTATTAAACAGACATGGTACCCATGGGATTATTTTAACTGCAGCTCCATTTGTTAGACTAAGTTTTCTTTAAAATATGTTTCAAATGTATTATTTTGGCTTTGATATAATTTATATTTATATGTGTGTGTTTGTATGTGTGTGTACAAAGATATAGTTAAAGATCTTTTGTTTTTAAACTACTACTAAGATGTAAAATGCAGAATTGTTGCAGAAATGCCTTCAGTGTGGAAAACTCAGGTTTCTTTCAGAATTCCCTTTAAAGGTGTGAATATTCATAATATGACTTTCAGTCTATTTGATTTTCTCACTCTGGTGAAGTACTTCCATCCAGCTGACAACAGGCTCAGACTCGAGAGTGAGGGGCTCCTTCACCTTGATTCTTCTCTGAGACTGTCAGCCAACCATTGTCCTAATCTCAGAAGACTCACTGTTGAAGTGACTAGAGGATAGCCTTACTTCTGCCCTGGATTTATATTAATCATTGCCAGCACAACACAAAAAGAGTCAAATTGTCTTAAAAGACTCTAGAATGTAGAATGTTGAAGCAGATTTACGAGAGGCAGTAAAAGGCGTTCCGCCTCTCTTTCCCTTCCCTCGTCTCAAGCAGCAGCCAGTGCAAAACATGCTCTTGTGTTATAGGACACATACATGACTGCACAGTCCTCTATATCATAGGATCGTAGGATTGTCAGAGTTGGAAGGGACCTCAAAGATCATCCAGTTCCAACCCCCCTGCCTGGCAGAGACACCATCCACTAGATCAGGTTACCCAGGGCCCCATATCCTTTGGTGATCCTCAGTATCATCATTATTCTCTTTTCCTTTTGTTCAAAAAGATCTGGCAACCTCCCTTCTGCCCTGAAAACAATGAATTATAATCAAATTTAAAGTGGAAGTGTTAATTATGTACATTTGAATGAGGTCATTCTTTTCAGTATATTCATTTTCTTTATGAGGGACTTGCTAAATATTTTATATTTATTATTTCTATGCCTTCATCTAATGCAGTATTATAGGAACTTCAGAGGACAATGATGGTGATAATGAGGTCACTAACAGCTTACAAAGTTCTCATGCAGAGGAGCAATGAAACATTCAGTGAAAATCACTAGAATTTGAGGAAATGGATATAACTTAGAAACTCTTAGTCCACTAACCTTTTTTCCAGGTAGGCCACACCCTCAGATGATAGTTTTTAAATGAGTAATAAAGAGCTATCTGAATTACAGATAGGTTTGTAAGAACGATATTCAACCTGCTTTGTGCAGAGGATTGGACTAGATGACCTCCAGAGGTCCCTTCCAATTGATCCAATGATTTTATGATTCCCTGATTCCATTGAAATGCTAACTTCACACATGGAAAATTTGGATTCCTTAGTAGGTGCTTTTGCCAGTGTCTGTCCTCTTGAGGATAGTTTCTACAGCATTGTTCAGCTCTGATAACACCTTCCATACTCCTTTTGTTATTGCATTAAACTCACATGCCGTTTTTGTCTAATACCCACGTTAATCTGTGTGCTGCCAAATAAGAAGCCATGAGAAATCTGTATTTATACATTTCAGTTTATCAAGCTCTTTTCCCACGTTCCAATGTTCAGGACTAGTCCTACGTGAAATTGCATAAATCCACACAGCTGCCTTCCCTACTTAAAAAGGTGCATGACACCAAATTATTCTGCAAGAGCATTGCTTCTATGTCAGGTAAAAAGGAGGAGTACAGGAGGAGAAGCACCTGTCCCATCAGCTTTTATAGAACCCACTCAGCCCTGGGAAAGCCTAGGGAAATGGATAGTCCTTGTAGCCTGTCTGGGTGGTGTATAATACTTTAGAACAAATAAATACTGGACCTTGACACACAAGGATTTCAGCAGGAAACTTACTCAGAAAAGTATCTAACAACTCATGGTGCTATTTCATGTTCTGTAGTAGCATTGAAGAACTATTGAGAAGGTATAATGTGCTTAGTGAAGCAGCACTGTAATCGTAGTGAAGGATTTGTCCAGTAATTGTAATCATGACCATATATATATATAGCACTTTTTCCCTATTTGCCAATTCCTTCATTATTCAAATATTGAATTCCCAGCAATTCTTGGAATTTTTACTGCACCATTTGTTTAATTTTTATATGAAACTGATAGAAATATTTGTGAGTTTAGTAATCTTTAAGGCATATGTAGTGATAGGGTGAGAACTTTGGTGCTTATACTAAAGAATCAAATTCTGTGTGATTAATTATGAGAAACTTAATCCATATTTTCTGTGATTTGACGCAAGTTGATTTGACCTTAGTGAAACTATTTTAATTTATACTAGCTAAGTTCTCTGTGTATTTCAGTATTGTTGTTTGTGCACGTTATTATTGATGCAGAGTCAAGTAGATGTTAGTTGTAATTTTTGAGGATTTAAATTGATTTGTCACAATATATTTTATGATTGGTACAAAATTGTATAATCACATAATCATGAAACTGAGTTTGGAAAGGACCTCTGGAGATAGTCCAGTTAACTCTCTCCTCAAAGCAAGGTCAACTAAATCAGGTTACTCAGGGCCATGTCCTGTTGGGTTTTGAGTGTCTCCAAGGATGAAGGCTCTGCAAGCTCTCTGGCAGTGTCTGTGCACTGAGGAGCCCAGATCTGGACACAGCATTCCAGATATTTCTCAGCATTGATGAGCAGAGGAGAAGGATCCCAAGCAGACCCCTGTCCGTTTCGGCTGCTCTCACATACAGGGAAATTCCTCCTCCTTTTCCTTATTGCTATCTTCAGCTACTTGAAAGGTCATTCTAGGGAGGCGGGTGTTGGCCTCTTCTCCTTTGTGACTGGTGACAGGACTAGAGGGAATGGACTTAAGCTGAGCCAGGGTAGGTTTAGATTAGATATTAGGAAGAATTTCTTTACTGAAAGAGTGGTTAGATATTGGAATAGGCTGCCCAGGGAGGTGGTGGAATCACCATCCCTGGAGGTTTTTAAGAAGAGGATAGATGTGTTTCTTCAGGGGATGATTTAGGGGTAAGAGTGGTGTAGGGCTATCGGTTGGACTAGATGATCTTGAGGGTCCTTTCGAACCGTAATGATTCTGTGATTCTGTGATTCTTCTCGGCTAGTCCTTCCTAAAAAGCCTGTATCCATCCATTACCTGACTGCTGCACACAGGTATCTCCTGTCCACAGCACTCAACATCCTTTGCTTGCAGGCCCAGCCCACTACTTGCTCATTTTTTGGTGGGTTTTCACCTTCCTCCTCATTTCTCCCAATTTAATTGCTCACCAGGTTGGCCCTAGCCTATTGGAAGAGGCACTTTTGCCCTATGTGGTCAGATAGGTCCACTCTCTTGTTAGCAGTCCTCCATTCCCAGAGCGGTTCCCATGGCTGTAAAATCAAAATATCACTTGCAAATACCAGCTGTGCAACCAATTTCTGTCCCACATTTGGGGGTCAAATAGTCCATCCATCCATTCCTCCTCAGCTCCTTCCTGCTGACTGTGAGGACTGAAGAGAGAGCCACCTGGGCCCATTTTCCCCTCTTGTTTATTTTTTTCTCTTTTCTCCTTAAATTTAATATGAGTATTTAATAAAAAGCAATTTGCAAGTATGATGCCAACTTCTATTTCTATCTGACAAGTAAGTAGCTGTTGTGAGCATGTTACAAATCCCCATGTAAAATAAAGGGTTCCTTTTGTTATTTTTTTTTTTATAATAGGACTTTGCTTCATAGAAGGACATGGATTCTTTTGTCAGAGAGGAACACTTTAAGCAACAATTGTTTTCTCCTGGGCAAAACTTTCTTATGAATCTTTAATCAATTTCCTTGTTAGAGCAGCTTTGTACATAGAGGATTATAATGAAGGTAAACACTTTTTCAGTAATCATCCAAGAACTTTGCTGAGAAGCAAAGCATTAGCATCAAAATTCTTGAGAGGTGTTATGTATGTTGCATGTAGCACCCTACATCTGATTTAAAGATCATTTAAATTTAAAGAGCACATTTTCTATGTGGTGGCATGCACACAATACCTAGGAAAAGGAATTAATGAATGGACAAGCCAGGGACTCTTCAGTATTTGGTTATGAAGAAGAAAGATGCCCTGATCTAGAGGCAGGGAGAACAATGATGCAGAAGCATATTGATGTTTTCTTCCAGCCAGGAAAAGATGGCATGTGTTTGTTGGGTTTTTTTTTTCTTTTTCCTCCTGCCATTATTTCAGTTGGAGAGGCCTGGATTTGGAAAGATGTGGAGCTTTGTACTGTTTTTAAGCCTGAAATTCAGATATGTAATAATGCTGTGGGCTGAGTGTAAGTTGTTATTCTGGAGCAGAATTGCTTTACTGTTGAAAGATTCTCTGTCAGAGTTATTACTGCTGGTTGGCCATGGTCTCTAGCATGTTTGTAGTTCAGTCACATCGAGATCTCAAATTCTAAGGTATTCTTGAGTGTATGTGTGTGTGTGCGTATATAGAATCTTATTAGACTTCTGCCATAAACTGACTGAGTCAGACTGTTTCATTTTGAACTGTGCCAAGTCCTAAGATAAATTGGGGATTCAGGAAATACTGGTGCCATATGCTTATATAGATGAGGGGTTAGAGTAAAGCAGTTTGGAGAACTCATTGAAAAACCAGGTCAGTAGCTTCTTTGAAAATAAGTATCGTTCCTGGGTTGCAAATGGAATGTGAATAACAGTCAAGATTGAGCCTTCTGTCGTAATTATGTTTTGTTACTGCTGTCTCTACTCAACTGATAGATTATTTTTTCCCCCTCCTAGAGTGTCCCTGGAAACTTCTAGAAAACTTTGATTAACAGGACACTAATAGAATTTTCTTTGAGCCACGGCACATACTGAGTGGAGATATAAAAGATTATGTCAATCCTGTGTGCCCTCAAAGCAGTTAGCAGAGTTCCAAGGCAGAACTCATTTGTGCTGTCAACTCGTTGGCTATTTCCTCTCTTATAGATAGGATTGTAGTCTTTTAACTAGTTGAGAAGGAGTAAATTTGGTAGCATATGAAAACTCTGCTGTAATCTGTTCCTTTGAAGTAGCTTCCCAAAACTTCTGAGGTGGATCATGAGTCTGAGTTTCCTCCAAAGCTGTCTTTAAGTTCACAATACCATAGGATTAAGAGGTCAGATATGAAAGGAGGTGCTCCAATGCCAATACAGTTTGGAAGCATTGGAGCCTTAGATTTGTTTCTGTGCCATGTTCTTTCACGTGAGAGAAGAAGAAAAAGTTTGTGAGAGAAGAGATGGCATTTTCCTTCAATATGGCTGTCTCTGTTCTAAGAACTTGAGAAGTGGAGTATATTAACAAGGGGATGTTTATTTTAACAAAGATTTACAATTTAATTATTCCATATTATATTTCATAATTTTGAGTTTATTCCATACCCTGCCTTTATGGTACCAAAATCTTAGCTAATACGACAAGAAAATCTGTCACATGACAACCAACTTCCATAATTGGAAGACCACACAGCTGCAAGATAAAAGCTGTCTATCAAGAATTAAACTCATTATAACCCTACATTAGCAACATTTTAAAGAAAAGCAGAAAAATGCTGGCTAAGGTACTGCTTGCTTCTTTATTTATTTATATTTTGAGTCTGGCAGAAAAAACTGTGAAAAATGTCTTGTAAGGGATGGATGCTACATTGACACAGAGCCAAGGGAAAAGCTTTTACTGTAAAGTAGAAATTGTTCAATGATTCTGTGACTGCAAATGTGAAAAAGCAGAAAGAGTTAGGTAACATTAATCAAGAAACACAGCAAAGCCAAGACATGAGAATGGTGTATAAACAGCTTTAACTGTATATATTAATTTCAGTGGCTCTGAAAACAAAGGGAAGATTATTGGGATAAGATTAACTGTAACAAATGCAAGGAGATGTATGAAGCAGTTGGAAAAGCTTTTTATAGTAGAGCAGTTAAATCTAGTTAATTGTGTTTGATTTTTGTTTTCATAATTACTTCCATTGTTTCACTGAACTCCTGCTGAATGTCCAACATAGTTGAACTGTCATGCTGTAATTAAAAAATTAATGAATAAAAATGAATAGAAGCTGAATACCAGTGTGACTAGTGTTGCGTTACATGCTTTAATGTATGTGCTGCTTATACTGGTTGAGAGCTACTTCACACTTAGCTGAGGAGATAATCCTTGATTTCAAACAAAGCAACCACTCTGTTAAAGTAGCATAGTTAATGGAAGCATTTGACTGTATGTGAAGGTAGCAAAAGTCATTCAATTCATGGTTGCCATGTGGTAAGAAGGTCATGAGCAAGTCTTTGTAATGAGAAATCCAATTTATTTTAAGTTCCACTGTGACCCCACACAGACATTGTCCAAGCTAGTAGCCTTTTATAGTAGCATTAGCAGTAATTGAGGATGAGCTGGCCTGAGGTTGCTGTATTGTCTGTTGATCTTATGTGTGCCGTTGTTTTATAAACTTTGAACTGGGTGTATTGTCGAACTGTAGAGCATCTGACTTACTGACAGCAAGACATACATGCAGGATGTGCATACAGCCAGCTTCTGCAGATATTACTTATTTAATCAGTTTTCTAAGGTAAAATTACATGATGCTCTTAGAGAACATTCGGTACATTAAAAACTGAAGATCAAGGCAGAATAATATCCTGAAATGTATGCACCTTGTTTGTATCTGTGGCACAGGCAGAAAATCCAGCTGTGTCTGGAGGTGTGAAGCTGAGATCGTGTTTCCAGCTGCAGACCATTTAGGAGAAGCTCTCCCAACCATTCCTTTTCACTCTGGGGCTAATTTTGGTCTCCCTTGCATTGAGATCAACCCCATAAATATGGCTAAAGTTGCAGATGTTCATTGTGGCTCAGTTAGGTGTGTCTGAAAATACTAACATTGGGCGATGAATAAAGAGGAGCCACTGTCTATTTTTTGATCAGTGACGCACTTAGATCCTGTGCTTAAATTGGCCAGTTATTTCCTTATTCTTTTTTTGTTCTTGCAACATATTTGATGCCATGTATTTCTGACTACAGGTTTTTAGTTAGAACAGCTGTTAGGACTGAAAGCTATCAGGAGGTGTACCACATGCTTTCGTGTAAATAGAATCATAGAATTGTCAGAGTTGGAAGGGACCTTAAAGATCATCTAGTTCCAACCCATCTTAGTGTCTTTGTTATTATTGAAAAGATGAATATAGCTAGCAATGTCACATCTGAAGTAGCTTCATTTGTAGCCTGTATCATAAAACTGCTTTTTAAGTCCTTTTAGGGAGGTCACAGTCTGATTCAGTAGGACTACAGCTTGAAGAGCAGAGGATGATGAAGTCTGAAATGCAGTCACAGAAATGTGTGCAGTGTTACCCTGTTCTGTGCTCATCCCTTGCTCCAACCAGTGTTGTCAGTCACTTCCTTTCATGATGAATATCAGTCTGGCGCCTGGTGAATTGAAAGGAAAACCAAGTAAAAGAACTGCAGTATTTTCTTTCAGTTTATTTGATGATGGCATGTTAGGACTGAGTCCAAGGCTTTTCCTTTAAGCTAAGCATCTTCCGTATCATTCGTGGACCTTTTATACAATTGCTTTTGTAGGTTTGCACATGATGCCTTGTCTAGTTTGGAAAAAAATACTCAGAAGGTATGGTCATTTTAAACACTGAAAATGAATATTTAAGACTCAAGGGAAGCTATTCGTAACTTTAGGCAAGTGCGGAGGTAGTAGAAACTTCCTTTAAAATAGTTCATGGCTCCTTTCTCTTTTAAAGTGCTATTAAAAGAAATTGTCTCCACATTTCCTAGAGTGATCCATCACAGGCTGACTTGTCTGTCTAGGATTTTCCCAAATGTCTTCCTAGTTAAAGGTGTGCATAAACATGGAGATGATAATGACAAAATAGAAAGCTGAATTTGCTGCCCTCCTAGCTTTCTTCTGTGGCTGAATTGGGAGTTCAGTGTCGCTCCTTATACTTTCTTAATTTGTTAGGGTACTTTACATTCATGAGGTAGAAAAGCTGGGTTTCAGCCTCCATGTGGGCCTGTTCAGAAACTTAGCTTGCATGGATATTTTAAAGAATAGATAGGAAAAATTGAATTATTTCTTAAACATGCAGCCCAGGGATGAATTAATCCACTACCACCACTATAACCCCAAGCTTCAGAGCTTGTCACTATCCCAAAAACTTCTGTCAGCGTGATTTCAGAAACATGAAGTGTTGACTCTTACTTCGCTACCTGTAGGTTTTACCAGTATCATTAGTAGGAGCCGAATGTATCCAGTGCATATTGCATTACAGTTGTGGTTGTTTGAGAATGACCCTGCTTGTGAGTTTATTTTTTCAAAGATTTATTTTTCCATGCACAGATCGATGTCTGTGCCTCATGCCATGATATTAAAGGAAAACCAAAAAAAGGTCCTGATGCTACATGGAGTAAATGGGTTGCATTAATCA
>VWZX01010596.1:30783-65902 GCA_013399015.1 Galbula dea | reverse complement strand
AAAGCTAATCCAGCAACTAGAGAGGAAGAAAGTGATTTAGAGAAAAACATGTTATTAGACCCTACCAAATTTTGGATTTATTTTCTATCTTTCTCACAGCAGAGAAAAAATAGCAAACCAGGCTAAAATTTCAGGGTTAGTAACATCTGATTGTGAAATCCTTCTGCTTTTTTGGAAGAAAACATATGTTCTTGACAACATCCATTTTTATAGCTGTTAGAACTATTTCTTTTCTGACAAATGCTGTTGTATGACCAAAATTAGGAAATGAGTACCACTATAAATACCATATTCATTTGAACAGCCACACTTCTGCTCCCCCTATAGACAAGAAAGCATGTTCATTGCAACTTTCTTGCAATTCAATGAGGGAGGGATTCGGAAATCAATTCTACCGTAGAAAAGACATTAGTGTTCAAAGCATTTGGAACAGTTTAGATTTTATTTTCTTCTTTTTAACTTTAGTGTAGCTTTTATTTGGAGACAGGCTGTGGAAAAGTTGTCAGTGCAAAATCAAGTCTCAGAAAACAAAATATGTTGGAAAACTGTAATGTGCTACTTATGTAACTTTAAGATATTTCTTGGATTACAACATCTCCAGTTTATTGCTTCAGCATGGAAGCCCCTGCTACTTTGCAGCAGCAAACAAACTAAAACTAAATAATAAATGAGGACTCTGATATTAAGGAAGAGTTTATTATGACTGTAAAGACAGGAAAGTAGGTTATGAGAACAGATAGCTAACATTTTGCACTATAAGAAGTATTTAATCATAATTTATAGCTTCATTGCTTTACAGTGAATCCTGAGTTAGAAGAGCCCATGTTGTCTGGTTGTAGAAATATCTATGACAAGGATGCAAGGCCAGCTCGGATTTGGCAGGATTAATTAGTCCAGGTGCAGTGACGTGGAAATGCATCATACCTCTTCAAGGGCCAGCACTAAGCCAGAGATAGCACATCTGCGTTTTCTGCATCAGTTGTGATCTGTAACAATTCTAAGCTGGCTTCATGAAGAGACAGTCTGGGTATCTCCACAACCTGTTCTCACAAAGAGGAGCACTTCTTGCTATTGGGAATACTTTTTGCTTCCTCAGGAATCAATGTGGGTCTACGTTAGATTATTATCTCTGAACTCTATGGATGACAGTTAATTTAGTTTCTAGAAGGAGTTGATAGATTAAGCATAAACGCACAGATGTAGACTGCACCAGAACTGCATCTAAGCAAACATGAGGTCCTAGACCACCATGCAAAGACAGTAACTGGTTCTGTAGGAAACAGCTGGCAAAAGTCACAGGCCGAATAAAACTACAGATAGATCCAAGCTGACTCTTGCCGTCTCCTTGTCTCTCAGGTCTGCTTCTCAATCCTCAAGATTGGAGGAGGGCTTATTAACAGGACACGACACGAGACATCCAACTAATAAAAGTTTCTTTTCAGCATGGCTCTCAGAAAGCTATAGATCCAGCATTTTAAAGACTGAAGTGCTTCTGGAAACGGTGCTGAAACAGAATCACAGAATCACAGAATCATTACGGTTGGAAAGGACCCTCAAGATCATCTAGTCCATCCAACACCTCTACACTACTCTTACTCCTAAATCATCCCCTGAAGAAACAAACACATCTATCTTCTTAAAAACCTCCAGGGATAGTGACTCCACCACCTCCCTGGGCAGCCTATTCCAATATCTCACCACTCTTTCAGTAAACAAATTCTTCCGAACATCTAATCTAAACCTACCCTGGCACAACTTAAGCCCATTCCCTCTAGTCCTGTCACTAATCACAAGGGAGAAGAGGCCAACACCCGCCTCCCTAGAATGGCCTTCCCTCATAGTTACTTAATCTTCTGACAGTTAAAAGGTCATTAGGTATTTTCTTTTCTTCCGCTAATAAATTTTTATTAAGGGTTTTGCTCAAGACTTCTTAATAATCTGATTATCCATTCCTTGTTACCTATTGTCTTGGTTATTTTCAGTGCTATGATTAGGCAATCATTTTAAAGAACAATTAACTGTAATAAAAGCCCTGCTTTTTATCCTATCAAAACCTGATATTTTATACGCTTTTGCTTCTTTCAGCCACTGTTCCCAAACGATCTAGCATTCTTTAACACTGGTTTAAACAGACACATCATTGCTATAAAAACAAAAAGTAGAACTGACAGCTAGCCATGGGCATGTGGTATCTGAAGCCATAAAGATCAGACTGTCCCAAACCTACATCTTCACTTTAACATAACTATGTATTTTGTAAAGTCATATAAGTTTAGAAAACACTTTTTCTCAGCCAGTCTACGCTCTTAGCTGGCATTGGCCCACAAAAATTTAAAAATGTAGCTATTATACCTCTTCACATCATGATCTTTCATCTCTAATGAATACATCCTGAAACTACTTACTAATCACTAGTTAGTAAAACTATCAACAGTTTTTACAGACATATATAATGAGTGTGATTCGTTTTTTAAGGTAAAATAGAAGGAACCATGAGAAATGTGGCAATTGCATGCCAAATTATGATATTTAAATTGTTATATGGACATAAAATAATGCATTACATTCAGTGTGAATTGAAAAAGCAAATACCCTGATGGCCCTGAATACGCTGTTATCCTTAACTATATAGCAAAGAATATTACTATTGTCATTTCTAGTCAAAGTAGTAAATTAATATATAACTGAAATAGCCACAATTTATAGATTCTCAAAATAAGCAGGCAGATCAAGTAATTTACTGCACATCTTATCCAGTTTATTTCTGTGTAATTGCACTCAGTTTTCCCTAGGGATTGCCACTACTGTTTTCCACTTAAATCCAGCTACAAGTAAGTGAAATCCTTACAGAAACACCAATAGTTGGCATTTACAACATAAGCAACATTTTCAGGTCTGGTTCTTGTATAAAGTAGGGTTTGTATAATAGAAAGAGGCCAAAACATATGAGATCATGGTCTTTACTTTTTCAAGGTTCTGATCCAGCTCAGTTCTAACAGTAATACAGGACATAATGCTTTTGTGTCACAACACTGCTTTCAGGCTGTTAGCTTTTGAATTTCTATCATTTTCTTTACTTCTATTGTGCAAACACTGAATCATCACTTCCACCAAATATAAATGAAGTATGTAACTCTCAAAGAGCATGTATTTTTGTTCAAACTATGACTGAATTCAGTGAACTGTGCAGAAATTCTATATTCCCTAGGCAAAATTAGTCACTTCTGCATTCTTCTCTTTGTAGATGTAGACTCCCATCTTACTGACAGTAATTGCTTCTGTTCTAGAGACCCTTAAATATTAGCTATAGGTATGGTTAAGTATCTAGAATTTGAACAACAAATAAGATTGTCTGTCTGTGGCAATGTTTATTTTTATATGTTAGAGAATTTAACATTCAGTCAGGAAATAAAGCATAAGTTTTTATGTTTATAGCATTCCCTAATACAGAAAACGGAGATGGCATTTTAAAAATGCTAGGCTTCAGCCTGTAACCACCTTGACAGTAAGCCACAGCAGTACCCTTTTTGCTTTAGCAGAATTCCATGAGAGCAAACTACATCTGCAAAAGTACATCTGCAAATGCCACTATACCTTTAAGCCACAAACCAACCTAAAATTTTCTTCTGGTGAATTGAATAAACAATAATGTTTCAGTATGGTAGCTTAGCTGAAGAAAGGTACTTGCATTTTCTGGTAACCATTTTTTACAAATTATGTTGGTGCTAGAGTCAGCATAGAAAAGAAATTAGAATTGGGAATATATATATAAATTAGTTAATAACTCTATCATGATTCATTATAGGATAAAAAATAGATTTGAAACAAACTTGTGCCACAAATTACTTCATTACCAAAAGCAATAACCCTCTGTTTCCAATGTTAGGTCCAGTGAGTTCAAGGGGGTCATCAAAGTTGCTTTCACTATGAAGAAAAAAACTGTCATATCATGTGTGGAACCACCAGACGACCTGATGACTGTAACAGTGTCATGGTACGTTGGAAATCTTTTGGGGGTTTTATAACAGCAGAAATCTGGACTTTGTCTACTGTAAAAGTTAAGTCCAACTTTAGGGTTGAAGTTCTGCCAGAGACACAGCATTTCACCCAGGCTCGATTTCTCTCCTCTTCTAATAGCACTGTCTGGCTGCACTGTATGTATTCATATTGGGTAGGCAATTCTACAAGTTTACTGAATCTTTCCAGAAACCCCAGATATATTCTGATCAAATTTTGCCAGGAAAAAAAAAAAAGGAATTATTTTTCTTTATTGAATACTGGCCTCCTATAAAGTCAGCCATACATCACAGAAAAGCTTCAGAATTATAGCATATATATTAAGATATGATAATACATAAAAATACATGGAACACATTAAATAATATATTCTACTCTTGTGAGTCCTTTACCAAAAATCAGCACAGCAAGACTCCATAACACAATTATTTGTATTAAATCTCACAAGAAATGATAGAAAATGTAAATTGTGGATGGCAAAAACCCCACTTTTCTTACTGCATTTTTCCTCTACTGCTCTTATGAGCTGACCCAGGCCAGCAGCCAAGCACTCCTACAGACAATTGTTCAGTTCGCCCTGCTCAGCAGGACTGAGGACAGAATAGGAAGATCAAAAGGAATAAAAATCATGATTCAAGACGAAGACAGTTTAATATTTTAAGGAACGGAAAAAACCCCAACAACCATGGAATGATATGTGGTCACTTGCCACCTCCTACAAAGACAGTGATGCTCAGTAAGTTTCTGAGCAGTGGCTACCTTGGATAACACTCCCACTTATCCCCCCTCTTCATCTACCCCCAGTTTTGATTGCCCAGTATGGTATGGGACAACCCTTCAGTCAGCTAGGGGCAGCTGTCCCAGCCCAGTCCTTTCCCAACTTCTTGTCCACCTCTACCTTACATGTTGGGGACACGAGCAGAGTGAGAAATGAGAAAGCCTCAATATTGCGCAGGCAACGTCCAGGAAAAGACAAATTACTAGTGTGTTATAAGTATTTTTAAGCCAAAATCCAAGACACATCACCATATTGGCTGCTACAAAGGAGGTTAATTCCATTCCAGCCAGGTTCAGTACAATTGTTCATGTATAGTTGAAAGCCATGCAGTATTGATGATTTTTCACCGGTTTAAGATAAGAACTTCTCCTTAAAAACCAGTTCATATTCCACTAATGATTTTCCAAAAACTATTTCCTGTAGGTTACGCTCTGCTCACTCTTAGATGTTGATAGAGAAGGAATTGTACTGTCAAAAGACACCACAGAATTTGGATTTCTAACTTCTCTTTTTTCTAACATGTAGACAGCGCCTATGAGAAACTCATTGTCACTACAGCAATTACCAAAAGTTTCCCTGAAATCAACCAAAATCAGAGACTTTTTAAACTAATATGAAATATGAGAGTTTTGTACATTGACAGCTTAATACCAAATACAACAGATGCATGGTCCATTTTGCAAAGAGGAAAAAGAGCCAGTGTTTGCCATTGAAAATAATGCCTATGCTAACACTGTGTTATGGGGAAGAAGGAAGTGGACTCTACCTCGTTCTAGCACTGCTCATCACGGGATGTTATGCTGTGTCATGCAGCACAGTCAGTAGTGAAGGAGATTTGCCCGGTCAGGCTGCAGCCGAGGTTTCTTGTGCCACTCATCAGCCCAACATGACTCAAAGCAGGAGCACTGTGTCCGACAGCCGCAGCTGACATCTTTGGCCTGTGTGGGGTCATCTGCAGGGGGAATTAGTTCCCTGTCACGCAGGGCGCTGAGGAGGCCTTAAGGGGAGTTTTCTTTCTGCGTCGTGTCAGGGAACACTGGAGTCTCCTCGACACCTGGGGTTGCTACAAAAGTATTTTTTATTGAAATACGTGGGGGTGGAGGGGTGTGGAGTGAAATATAACAGGAGGGGAAGATGCTGTGCTATAGTAGGCTCCTGTGTTGCTCCAAAAGTATCTCCAAGATTCCTTTTCTCACCAAAGTACAGATAAGTACCGACAGAGGCAAAACTTAATTATTCACCAAAAATGTGCATACACCTTTCCTCCTTACGAGAAGCCAACGTTTTACTCTGATCCGCTGTCTCCAGCGGGGTGCAGAGCAGCGGCATGGCCATCTTGCAAAGCCGGCCGCCTGTGAGGCAACCCCGTTGCCATCGGAACCCCAATCGCAGGGTCCCGAGGAGACATGGGGTCCCAAGGACAGCCACATCACGTGCCACCAAGGGGACACACATGATGGAATACCGACTAGTCCCATGCCGCTGGGTCCCGGGCAGACGTACGCTTCCTAGTCCCCGACAGAAGTGACACCAACGTGGCCAGGAGGGCACGCACCCCCGTGCTCATGCCGGCAGTGTGAAGCAGGGGGCAAAGAGGGGGCACAGACGGGGCACGGCAGCTGCGCCCGCTGTGGAGGAGGGAGTGCGCGACTACAGCCTGTTGAGGAAGTGGCCGCGGCTGCGAGAGAAAACGAGGAAGCGGCGGCACCGGCGGAGCTGTGCAGCCCCGCTCCCGGCCGCACCCCGACCGGCACGGCTCGGCGCGGAACGGCATAGTGCGGCACAGCACGGCACAGCTAGACGCTGCCTCCTGGCCAACGGCTGCCTTCCTGCTGGCGCTGTTGGCGGGCTTGGCAGGAGGAGGAGGCAGTGGAGAGGGGCCGGAGGACCCTCGGGGAGGGGTGAGTAGCGGTGCTCGGCTGTCAGCATCGGGGTGCCGCCGGCGGCTCCCCGCCGACACCGCCCCTTCCACAGACCCCACTGCATCGCTCGGTGGCGGGGCCGGGGCCGAATGGGGCGGACGGCGCTGCCGTCTGCTCCTGCGGCGTCTGCAGCTGTCGGGGAAGGCGGAGGGAGCGGCAGAGAAGAGTTGGCCAGCCCCGCGGTGCCACCGGGCAGCCGGAGCGCTAAGTGGGCTGGGGGAAGTGTGAGGTGCCGCTGGGCAGCTGGGGCGTAGTAAGGAGTGATGGTAAACGGGCGGCACTCGCCTCGGGGCGCGGGGTGGGGGGAGCGGCCGGCCGAAAACGCTCCAGCTTGAAAACAAGCCTGAAACTTTCCTGTATTACAGTGTTTTTGAAAACAAATACCACTAGACCAGCGTTTGAGGAACTTAAATCTTGAGCTTAAATACAATAAAGTGGATTTCATCATATCTTGATACGGTATTGTGGTGGTAGGTTCTAAACAAAGCAAAGCGAACACCGAAGTAGGGCTTCTGTCTGAAAGATGCATAATGTGTCAAACATTTGATGCCTGAAAAAATAACTTTAAAAATATGTTTCTTTCTTATCGAACTTCTCTATTTTTCTTCCAACCCCCCTGCCCCCCCACTAAATTGCTAGACATGCTGAAAGTAGTTGACTACTATGAGCGTGATGCCAGAGTGTTGCTCTTCATTTCAGGTCTTCTGCCAGTATTATTCAGTTTTCTTCTTTAGTACTGGCTAAACTTTTGTGTTGTGGTTGGCCAGCTTAGTTTGAAGGGGTATTATTTTGAACAAAGATAACCAATGCTTTTGTTATGTGACACTGACTCCAGTAGCCGAGTAGCAAGTGGAGTCACAGTATAGCCAAATTACATGATACATTGTAAAGTGCTTTCATTTTAAAACAAAATTATTCCTTTTAAGGGAATTAACTGCTCATAATTTTTTAATGGTCTTTTCTGTAAGGCTTCTTTCTTGCTCTTTTTATGCACAGAAGCTTAGATCTCCTCAGCCCTTGAGTTGAATCTGCAGCCTAATCCATGGTAACACCCATCCGGTACAGAGCTAGTATCAGCATGCAAAGCTGTGTATTTTTTGCAGGCTTGGAGGCCATGAATTGTAGTGGCATAGAGTACATTGAGGCAGTCCAGTTAGAGGAACTGTGACAATTTTTTTTTTTTTTTTTAACAGACAAATAAGGAAGTTTGAGTATTCTTTATATTCTGACAGTTAACCTCTGGAAGAGAAAGATTATAGTGTGGTGGAGGCAACATAATTTGAACTAAAGAGTCTGGAATTGGTTAGGGTGCTCAAAAAAGGCTGAAATAGATTAAAGTATATAATTGCTTCTCTTTTCCCATTCGCTTGAAATAACTGCAAAATCCCAGTGTTCTGGTTTTGCTTCTGTTAAAAGTATTAAACATACTGTCAAAGCAAAGGTGAACTGTGGAGCTCTTCCATTTGCACAATGTGGTGATTCTGATACAAGAGCAAATTTGATCTGAAGTTGCAAGAAGACAAAGCCTGAAATTTATTTTCAGAAGCACCTAGTGGGTTATGTTGAGCACAAAATAACAATTTAGAAGAATGATGGTGCTGGAATTAAGCACCTTTGAAGATACTGATGACCGAAAATAACGTGAAGGGATGCTTTGTTAGTCTTCCATCTTTTTTTTATTAATTATGTCAGAGGTATTAGAAGGGGTAGAAGTCACTTTTAAAACATGTGTTGTGCTCAGAGATCATGATCTCACAGTCATAAATATTTTTTGCAAATTACATTTTCTTGTCCCTTCCTAATATTTTTCCAATATGCGGTGTTTAGCAGAAAGCAATCTGTCTGTTGTTATTGCTGGTTTGAATATCATGACTGTAAGAAATTGTGTTTGGATCTGAAACCACTGAAGATACTGTGTAGTGTCATCCTTTTTCCAGCTTTATAGGCTTTTGGATCAGTGCCTGGAGATATGTTGTGTGCACATTAGACAGACTGTGACAGCAACTGCTTTCAGTTGCATCCGTTTAGTTCCAGAATAACACAGCTGAAAAGGGGAACTTGTCTGTTTTTATATCATAATTACAAGGAATACACCACTTATTTTCGAATGTAATAGTTATAGAAAAGTCATTCCAATGAACCATTTAACAGTACTTTTTTACTTAAATGCAAAGATGTGTAAAAACAAAAGTGAGTTACTCCACTGGGACAAGAGTACTTGTTCCATTTAAGGTGCCTGTTTAAAAGCTGGTCTTTCAGGCATTTGTGAGGATGAGTATAAAGTTTCATAAGAAAGACGACTTCTCACCTTCCAAGTATTAGCAGGATCAGTTTCTTAATTTTTTAAGACAAACCCAGCATTTTATTACAGGAAAATAGTTTTGTGATACAATTTACAAATGGCTTTGCTTGCATTTGACAAAAGAAAATCTTGGGGGCAGAGGTGATGGTAGCTCACTTTTTATCTCACCTGGTGTTTCCAGAAATTTCTTTACAGAGAAGTGTCCCTAACAATTGCTTCACTTTTAGAGGGGAACATTATTAATTTCTGGTCTTGTTAAGGTGATGGGGAAGCATCAGCATTGCAAGTGCAAGAAGTGTGAAGGATAACTGATAAATATTCATAATGTTTGACACAAAATATCTCCTGCTTCAAAGAACTAAAATAATTTTGTAGTTTGCCTGTACATTCCAAAGTTAAAATTAAGTCATAAATTCCTGTACATACAATGACTAAATGGCCACTTTAAATGTGTTTTTTGTAAAAACCAAAGAAAGCGGAAAAATATTTTTGAGACTCATGGGGATCATAATGTTCTGAGGAGACTTGAGTGCATGCAAAATGCAGCAAGGTTTCCCGTAGCACCAGGTACCAGAGCAACTAATAAAAATTTAAAAGTATTGTAACCTAAATAACCAGTGCACAGGAGTATGATACAGATTGTGTGATTTCACTGTGACTTAGCTTGTGACTACCTGATGTTGGAGTGTATTAGTTTGACTAGCTAGGTCCTAATTTGCTTTGGGACAGTGTTCTTCCCAACAGCTAAGGGGTGCCAGGTGTCCTGAATATGTCAACAACATGTCCAAAAACTTTACTTCCTTTCAAAATTTAAGCAGGCAACACAAGGCATCTTTCAGGACTGACATTGATTAGAGGTAAAATGTGAGGTGTTACAAGCTTTTGTGAAGAAGTAGGACTTGTAGCTTTGTAGTGTGTTAATCCAGACATGTAAATCCATGAGGAAATCCCTAGACTAGGGATGGAGTTGAAATTGGCAGGAGTCACCATTGATGTTGGAAGTAGGTAGAGAAAACAGAAGCAGGAAGAGTTAGAGTAGGATATGTACCAAGGAAACAGGCATACAATTGCCTAAATATTTTTACATCATAAAGTAAAAAAAAAAAGTCTGGGTTTTTAAAACTTAATTGAAAATCCTTATCTTTAGCAACAGATTCAGCCAAATGAGTAAAGGGACAAGGGATCCTCATCAAATATATCAACTGCAGCCCACCCCACCTCTCTTGGATAGTCTTTATCTTTTTTTTTTGTTGTTTTGTTTTTGTTTAGATAAAATACTGAGGTGAGAAAAAGGAATGTAGAAAAACCCCACAAAACTTCTGAGACCATAGGCACTATAACATGTAGAAGCCAGTGGACTGTCTCTGAGCTAAAGCCATTGTGACTGACAGCATCCGTGGGATGCTGCAGCTAAAATGCTACAATGTGTGCTGCTGTTGACCACCAAGTGTATAGTTCTGCTTTTAAAAATTCTAGTGTCAAGCTACAAATTTCAGAGGAATTAAGCTCAGTTTAAAACAATGTCTTTATGTTTTTTAGAAGCTATTTTTTTTCTGAAAAGTAGATTTCTTAATCTAGATTTGAAAACTAGAGTTTGGAAACCTGCTGTAAAGACAGAGTCTTTTCCCTCAAAACTATTAAAATATATTACAGGAAACCTTAATCTGAAAAAATCCTGTTAGTTTTTGTTATTTTGTTTGGAGAACACATAGAAAAGGAAGGTAGTGTTTATGGCTAAGTTCCTGCTCTGGAAGACTCAGACCAAATTTGGTAACTCGAATCAAGAAAACAAGTTTACTCTCTGCAAAAAAACCCACCCAAATCTAAGATTTTTGGCAAGGTACAAATCTCCAGTTTCTGAAATACGGAGAATGTAAGTGAAGGAAGCAGCATTAATCACAGAATCACAGAATGTTAGGAGTTGGAAGGGATCTTGAAAGATCATCTAGTCTAACCCCCCTGCAACAGCAGGATTCCCTAGAACAGGTCACACAGAAGCGCATCCAGAAAGGGTTTGAATATCTCCCTAGAAGGAGACTCCACAACCTCTCTGGGCAGTCTGTTCCAGTGCTCTGTCACCCTTACTGGGAAAAAATTTCTATGTGTATTCACACGGAACCTCCTATGCTTCAGCTTACAACCGTTGCCTCTTGTCTTATCACTGGGCTTCACTGAGAAGAGCCTGACCCCATCCTCCTGACACCCACTCTTAACATACTTAAAAGCATAGATGAGGTCACCCCTTAGTCTCCTCCAAGCTAAAGAGATGCAGCTGCCTCAGCCTTTCCTCATAAGGAAGATGTTCCAGCCCCTTCATCATCTTTGTGGCTCTGCGCTGAACTCTTTCCAGCAGTTCCCTATCCTTCTTAAACTGAGGAGCCCAGAATTGGACAGAGTATTCCAGATGCAGCCTCACCTAGTCACCTTTGACATAAAGTGTTAGATTTTAGTGCTCCGTGTCAAAGAATACATGTTAATTCCACCAATGGACTGTCTTGCCAGTTTTGGAGAATAATGCCTTACTTAAAATGAGTATCAAGAGGAGGAGCACTGTTCTGATCAGTTCTGGTCATGCATGCAGCAGGACACTCCAGAACTGAAGTGGGCATCAAGGGAGGTTTTGAGTAACTATTCTGCCCTCTGTTATTGTGTACACTTGGTAAGAAATCTTATGCTACCTCAGATGAGCTGAACGACTGTGAGACTGTCTTCATTCAGTGGACATAATAAAGATCCAACCCACAGGTGTTCCTGTGCACAAAAGAACAGGCAAAAAAACCAGTAAGGGAACAGTGAACTTAAACCCACTGGAGCCTGCTTTCTGCAAAGGCTGCAGAGCAGTGTTTACTTGGAAGCAGTGATGTGTTGAAGGAGTGATGTTACTAATGTGAAATCCAGTTGCCTGTGACTCCGAAGGGCCAAGTTTCATCAAATGGGGTCAGCTGTTTAGTATCTTGGTCTAGTAACTACCTGTAACAACAATTACCAGTGGACCATTTAGCAACATAACTATTGATGCTGTGCAGAGAACAGCACAACATGAGAAGCCTGAGTGTGAGCTATTTTTTCCCAGCCTGGCAGTTTGTCATGCAAGAGCTAGGGAAATATTGCCTGTTGGCCCAGAACATGCAGAAGCCAGGTGCATCCTCTCTCTGCCCAGAGTGATAAATGGGCCTTGTCGAGAGTACTTCACTGGTCTAGGTGTTGCAAATAGGCTTCCTCCACAGTAGGGGAACTCTCTCTGTGTAGTGTTTCTGGAACATTCTCATGTTTCATGTAAGAGGTAAGGCTACAGTTAACCCAAGTGGGTAGTTGCTGGCTAAAAGCAATTCCTACCTCACTAAGAGACTGTTTGATCCACTCTTTATAGCAATGTGAAGTAAGCTTTAGCTGTACCGATTGTTTTGAGAATGCTAGGTGTTGTAGAATGAGAGCACACAGACATAATCTTTTCTGGAATGCTGACTCACTGATGCACTAAGGGATAGGAAGGAACCTTTTTTGCCATGCAGTCTGCTTTTGTGATTTAGGTGTCTTGACAAAAGCTAGTCAGGAAGAATTGGCTCCGTTGCTGGAGGATGCTATTTTTGAAGAGAAGCCTTCGTTTGATCTAACTCCTAATAGAAAAATACTAACATATTTTAAGAAAGAGATCCTAGGTGTTGGCAGTTTGGCTATGTCAGCTGGTATTTCAAAAAAATAAACATGCTTGTCTTTTCTGCCATACCCCTGTGGGTGTGAACTCTTTCTGAGTGTAATTGCCAGCAGAGGTGAGCCATTGTCAGTTACAGTGCCTCTGTAATGGGATATTAACCTTGCTATATTGTCCTACAAGGAGCTTTTCCAAGAATGTGGCACAGTTTTTGTAGACTCCAGGAAATAACACTGGTAAGTCTTCATCAGTTTTGCAGAAACCTGCCCATTCTAGGAGTATGAAAAGATGCTTGTTTTTGCCCCTGCAACAATTTCTCTCATTTATATAAAGAAGGATACATCTTCAGATGACAGATAACCTAGGTCTGAGACAACTCTGCCTAATTCTGCCACTCGTAATTCACAATGAGGCCAGTGCATTGAGGCATCTTTTCAGCAACTTCGGTTGCATCTCTTCAGTTTTAGCAATCCTAGAAATATAGCAGAACATTCAGAAATGGATGAAGTGTAATGGGATCCAAATGTTCTTGGTTTGTTGCTCACTTAACTGTACGCAACAGCTAATATCCATGTCTGAGAAACTGAGATTTGTAGCCTCTAGACCAGGAAGTAAGTAGAGACAAAGCTGAACAAAGAAAGGGAGTTTGTACCCAGCTGCACAAAAAAAGGGAGTTGGTACCCTCACAGTATCACAGGATCACAGCAGGTTAGGAGTTGGAAACTTACTTAAAAAAACAAAACTTACAAACAAATTACTTAAAAAAAATTGAATTATGATACTTCCAAGAATCAAAAAGCAAAGGTATCTTTTTGGTCTGCCCACAAGGAAAACCAGGGTGGTATTTTTCACAGATTTTGAATGAAACGTGGCATTTTGGATTAGTCCTGTGTCAGCTTTTAAACTTTATGGCTTTTATAATAATGTTACATTTCTGCTGGGATACCATTTATTTTCAAGATTCAGCTATTGCGTTTCTTCTGTCTTCTGTTTTCTAGTAGTGATTTCCTTCTTGAACTAATGATGCTTTAGCCTTGTTTTCAGCAAAATCTATGGCAAACATAGTTATCACACGGAATAAAAACCAAAGTTATAGATAGTGCACCTGTCCACATTTGGGGCCTGATGCTTCTGAATGAAGCCCAGTCTTTCTTATTTCTCATGTAATAAAATTCCACAGTATCACCAGCTCTGTGCTAAGAGGTACAGTTTTATCTTTTTGTATGTGTTTGCAAATTGAACAGATATTCCAGGGTTTGTGTTCCTGGAAAATAGGGAAAAATTTGGTTCAACTTTTTGTTAGTACAATATTCTGGTAAAAAGATTCTTGGCATCAGTGAAGAATGTTTTTCTAGTGTTTAGTGGCCCTCCATGACCTGCGTACAGAAACTTATGTAGGAAACCCCTGAGTAACACATGAATGCTGTGGTGCCTTATAGTTGGGCTATAATAGTGTTGCCAAGTCAAGTAGCATTTACTCAGGAAACATTTCAATAGCTAGGATGCCTGGAGTAGTTTGATGATACTAGAATGTCAGATGCAACTGATGTGTTTCTGGCATGTTTTAGTGGAGATAAAAGCACATAGCTAGCTGTCTTCAGTATAGATAAAATTGACTCTGGAAATCCGAAGAAAAAATATTTGTAAAATACCTTTCTTTTTTTTTTTTTTTAAGTTAATGATAATTTTACATGTGTCTGTGGGGTTTTTTTAAGTTCTTTGGATGAATAGCTCACTGAGGGGAGGTAAATGGTGTTTTCCCTAAACCTAGTAGAGGAACTATCAATACCATCTGTTCAGCAGGCAGTGTTTTGTTCTGATGTGGCTACAATGCTGGGGATTTACATGAAGGAGGGCAAACGTTGTTTTCTCTTAAGCTGAGAAAGGTAGTAGTAATGCCACTTAGTTTCAGAGTCATCAGAAGACATAAAACCTGCTAAAGATTAATACCACAGGTCACTGATGGAGTTATTAGATCCAAGCCGTGAAGTCCCCAGCAGAAAAGTTTTCTGGGCCTAAAGCTACCACATTCCCTACTTGTTCCCAGACAGACTTTGATTAAACTACAGTTCTGTTAAAGGATACATCATAGTGTTTAAAACCCCTTCCAGGAGTGGTTATCCTAAAAGCATTCCAGGAAATCAGAAACACCTGAAAGAAAGAGAAAGCTTTTGAAACTTAACTACTACAGAAGAAGACATGGAACTTGGCACCCAAGACAGGTATGTCTGATTGAAGTGGCAGGGAGAGAGACCAGTGGTTGAGGTAGTAGTAAAAGTGAAATTTGCTTATATACTAACAGATATGCTTTGTCTAGCCATCAGCATTGCCCAGGAGTGTGTGTGGAACAGCAGGAAAGTCTTAGAGATGAAAGAAGGCATGTTTTAGAGTCTGAATTAGAACAAATTAAGTCAGTGTATTTTCATCTGTGCTGTCTAGTGGAGCCTTACTTGACATCTTTTTCATACAACAGGTACTTGCTTTAAACTTTATTTCTTTACTTTCTCACATTCCTTACAGAATGCTGCTCTGAAAAACAAGGGAAGAAAACCAAAAAAACAACCCTCTGTTCAGATAAAGAGCTAGTTTAGAACACTGTTTCACCACTAAATGGCGTTTGATTTTCTGTCATACTTCAGTCCTTTTACTCATGAAAAAAATGAATGAGTAAACTGATCAATTACTGTCCCTAAGTTTCCTTCCACAATCCTGTTTGGTCTTTGCAGGAAGATTCATACTGCTATCTATAATTTTTTGTTAGAGTGGAAATCAGTTCCTCAGTTACACTATGCTAACGGCTGTGCAAACCTTTGAAATAAAACAATTAGTCTATCTTTATCATTGTCTAAATATAAGACATGAAAGAGAAGTAAGCTAAAGGTAGCAGTATGATCAACACATTCTTTTTAATGTTTTCTGGGTGAGTTTTCATGAGTTTTGTTCCTCTGTTCTGTAAGAATGTTTTGCTTCATTGCATGCATGATATGTGTGAGATACTAAACTCTTGTGTTGTGTCTAGACTACCCACAGTCTTCAAGATTGATTGGGAAGCTACCTGAGGGGAAGTGTGTACCTATTTTTCCTATGTATTTGCATCATTTTTTCTCTTTCATGTAAGATAACCATGATACTTGCTTGAATTTGCATCTTCTTTAACTGTCAAATTTAATGGCTATGGGGAGAATTGCACTTTAGACCCTCTTTTACTGTTACGCTCAAGTGCATCTCTCATGTTACCAGCTGCACTTCCTTCAGCTGTCTCAAAAGGTAAAGGCTTACATGCAGCCCTTTGGGGACTTCATGTCTGTCCAACAGCCTGACATTCATAATTATGCTGATTTGGCAAGCTCAGCATTATTTGTCACCTGGAGAAATTTAGAGAAGGAGAAAAGTGTGAATCCAAATAGAATTTCTTTTACTGTATTACTGATCCTAGGAGCTATTAAACTCCCAAAAGAAAGTCAATAATTTGAAGGTCGAACTAAAAAGAACAGCCGTCTCAAAATCAGAAGTTCTTCAAAAAAACTTAAGATGTTTTTAACCATTATCTAATGCTTTGTGTGTATATTTGGCTACTTGAATGTCCATTCGACACTACTCAGTTCAAACATTCCCTAATGTTGCTACACACTGAGTATTCTTCACATACTAAACATGATGGAGAAACTTTGCCTGAAATCCATCAACATTAACCTGTTTTGCAAATGTAAATTAGGCCTTTGTTGTCTGAAACAGTTACATATAAATCATTTGTGAAATGTCAGAGGTCATAATATGCTATTCTTTCAGTCATAATTGAGAAATCTCATATTTTGTGAACTTCTGTAGCAGGCCTTGTTATTTATTTGAGCTTTGAACTTCTCCATTTTATCTTCTGAAGAATTAAAGAGTTACTGCCTCATCACTGCCAGTGCTATTTCACATAAACTGCAACCAGTGGATTTTTTTTGACTCTCTGTTTTAGGAACTGGTAAAAAGGAACAGTATTTTTAAACGTACTCATTGCAGGAAAGCATAAGGTGTAGCATAGAAACATCCTTTTAAGAAGTGAAGAAAACAAAACTTCTTCCTTGTCCTTTAGCCAACAGCTTGCCTAAAAACCAACAGGACTAAGGGGTGACCTCATTCATGCTTTTAAATATGTGAAGGGTGGCTATCGGGAGGGTGGGGTCAGACTCTTCTTGGTGAGGCCCAGTGACAAGACAAGGGGCAGTGGTTGTAAGCCGAAGCATAGGAGGTTCCGTGTGAATACACGTAGAAATTTTTTCCCAGTAAGGGTGACAGAGCACTGGAACAGACTGCCCAGAGAGGTTGTGGAGTCTCCTTCTATGGAGGTATTCAAACCCTTTCTGGATGCTCTTTTGTGTGACCTGTTCTAGGGAATCCTACTGTGGCAGGGGGGTTAGACTAGATGATCTTTCAAGGCCCCTTCCAACTCCTAACATTCTCTGTGTGCGTGTGTGTGTGTGTGAAATCAAATTTGAGAGTTGTTCTGACTGACCTATGAAATGTAGATTTCTGTAGAAGCTAATTTTCGTAAATTCAGACTACTGAATTTGTCCCATTCCAGATAAAAGTTTAATTTCTAGTAGCGGAGTGAGAACAATCCGTGCCTGAAACCATGCAGTGCTTACACAGCTAGAGTAGACCAGTGTTGACTATTGGCAGTGGAAGTTTCTAGTATTCTTCCCAAAATATTGCCTTGGTACTTCTCATACGTGATATTTTGCAGTAGAAGCATATACTAATCTTCTATACGACTCATAATGACATACATTTTCATTAAGGAGGTCACTGATGGGCTGCAGCCTTGTCTTTCTTTGAGAAGTCATAGTACTCACGAAAGAACTTCAGGTGTTATCTGTTTGTTGCCTGTTTAGCTTTATACATAGATACTTGCTCTTTGTAGAATGCTGTATGGTTTTGGGTTAACTTTTGTAGGGAGTGGAAGGATTAAGTCACCTGCTTATGAGCTGGCTCTTGTTCATCTACTTTCTGATGTCTATGAACTCAAACTCCAGACAAGTCTTCAACAAATGCCAGTAAAATGAAGCAGTTTTGTAGTGAATGCTGTATCTCAAGATCATCACAAAACAAAAGGCTCTTACTGTTGTTTTATAAGACAATAGAACATTTCCCTGTACTCTAGGCCTTGGAAATAAGCCTGCAGTATGCCTAAGAGAGAGTGTCCTTTTGAGTACCATCAGATAGATGCCTAAAGCTCCCAGATGAAGAGAGGAATCCAGAGATAGCACTTATATTGTTCTCATTACAATGAGATGTGAGTAACTCTGATTTAGGGCATAAGCAGCATGACTAAACATATGAAGTGTTCCTTTTTGTCTCACATTGTGGCCCAGTGAGAAGCACGCAGAACATGTTCATAGGCTTCTGAAAGCAGGAGTGATTGTACTTCTTTATTTGTTGTTTGTTTTCTGGAGAGTGTGATAGGTCTGATAAGTGAAGTTGAAGAAAGCAGTTTTTCATGTGGAAAAGCCCTTTTTACTTCTCTTTTGTCTCCTTAAACAGGGGTCTGTTATGCCAGAAGTGCATTATTCTCCAGGGTCTTCCACAGTTTTCATTGCAGAATTATAAGAAGGCTTTATGATGCCCTTAGCTCAGAGCGTACAACACCTTAAAAAGGAGATGTATTTTAATGTTTTGTTGTGACTGAAGTTTACCAAAGAATGATGGCTTCTTGACTGACTGAGCAATTCTGGGATGTAGTAGACAACTGGGGCTGCAACTATGCAAGTTGCTGCAGCCAAGTCATTATCTGTGCCAGAATAAAGTCTCTTCACAAACTGGAGATTGTGGAGTCTATTGTTAAAGACTGGAGCTGGCAGAGGTCATGGTGACTATAAAGAATCCAAGAATTCTGAATACGGTTGTATCACAGAAACCCACTTTTTAGCATTCAAGACTCCTTGAATATCTACCATTACTTCAAAAAGTTTTTATCTGTCCATCTGTGCCATTCCCTTGCTGGGGGGCAGAGTCTAGTCTGTTTTTTGTTCTATTTCTTGTACTTGTGAGAATTCTGAATTTGCTTTCAACTTCTAGATCACAGTTAAGGTATTTTTCCTTGGTTTTCTAAATACTGTCAGGCTCCCCCTGATGGCATTCTACTTTTGGCCTAGTTCTCAGAGGAGGGAATCTTATGGATAGTCTGATGAATCATTTAAGCCATTCATTGGCTTGGGACCAGCCCTGAGGAAAGGGACTTGGGGTTGCTTACGGATAAGAAGCTCAACAGGAGATGCCAGTGTGTGCTTGCAGCCCAGAGGGCTAACCATATACTCAGCTGCATCAAGAGGAGCAAGGCCAGCAGGTTGAGGGCGGTGATTCTCCCCCTCTACTCTGCCCTCGTGAGACCCCACCTGGAATATCGCGTCCAGTTGCCCCTATTACAAGAGTGATGTGGAAGTGCTGGAATGAGTCCAGAGAAGGGCCATGAGAATGATCAGAGGACTGGAGCACCTCTCCTACAAGGACAGACTGAGACAGTTTGGGTTGTTCAGTCTGGAGAAGAGAAGGCTCCAAGGAGACCGTATTGTGGCCTTACAATATCTGAAGGGTGCTTACAAGAAAGCTGGTGAGGGACTTTTTAGGAGGTCAGGTAGTGATAGGACTAGGGTGAATGGATGCAAACTAGAGGAGGGTAGATTTAAATTAGATATTAGGAAGAAGTTCCTCACTGTTAGGTTGGTGATACACGGGAACAGATTGCCCAGAGCAGTTGTGGAAGCCTCATCCCTGGAAGCTTTTAAGACAAGGCTTGATGGGGTCCTGGGCAACCTGGTCTAGTGGAAGGTGTCCCTGCCAGGCAGGGGGGTTGGAGCTAGATGATCTTTGAGGTCCCTTCCAACTCTGACCATTCTATGATTTATGGGAATAAATAAATGTTCCTATAGAACAAGCCAACACATTATCTCCATTGCATGAAAGCATGAGCTCAAAATGTACCCGTTTTTCTGAGACTGCAAATAATAAATGCATAGCTGCAGCATGTGCTTTGCTGCTATCCAGTACCTAATGGATGAGGAGGAATCACAGGATATTTGAGTTAGTGCTTGTGAGAATTTTGGAAGATGAAGCAAGTGTGAATCTTATAGAAGGAGCCTTGCTTATTGCTTGAAGTGAATTGCTAGTGCATGAATTCTTAGGAAAACAGGCCTCGATCACAGAGCAGTGTGATGTTACAAGGAGAGCTTTTCATGCTATTCTTTAGTAGTAGTTAAAGATGAAAAGGAAAAGAGAATTGAAAGAAAAAACAGCTTTTCCATATTAGCCAGCTTCTAGATAGTGTCTGCTTCTGAAAATTTGGAGCAGCGTAAAAACGCTTGAACCACTTGCACAATGTCTCTACATCCTTGCTGACATGGTGCTGAGTCACTCACTGTTCTTGACACATTTGCCAACAGGGCTGATACTTTTTCAGGATGAAGTAGTTTGATTTTGTGTCAAAGAGTATAAAGAGGAGGACAGAACCTGTCATTAAATGTACAAAATTCACCTCAGTGGCTTTTACAGCAGCCAATGTCTTTGGGAAATTTTCATTAAACCCTTTTAAAAAAATATTTGATTTCTCTTTCTTTGCCAAGTTTAAATAGAACTTAAAAAAAAAAAAAGTTAAGAAAACCAAGTGTCTCATTAAAAAATAAATAGCCCTTAAAATAAAGATCTTTAGCAACAGTTAAATTTGTGTATTTTATTTCAGCAGTGCTATACCTGTGTACAATGGTGGCATTTCTGAGTGCCTCTTTAAAACTAAAGTTAAGAGTGAATTCACAAAACCTGATTGCTTCAACAAAGTTAACTGTTGCCTGTAGACATAATATAGAATCATAGAATTGTCAGAGTTGGAAGGGACCTCAAAGATCATCTAGCTCCAACCCCCCTGCCTGGCAGGGACACCATTCACTAGATCAGGTTGCCCAGGGCCCCATCAAGCCTTGTCTTAAAAGCTTCCAGGGATGAGGCTTCCACAACTGCTCTGGGCAATCTGTTCCCGTGTATCACCACCCTAACAGTGAAGAACTTCTTCCTAATATCTAATTTAAGTCTACCCTCCTCTAGCTTACACCCATTTTCCCTGGTTCTATCACTGTCTGACCTCTTAAAAAGTCCCTTGCCAGCTTTCTTGTAGGCCCTCTTCAGATATTGTAAGGCCACAATACGGTCTCCTTGGAGCCTTCTTCTCTGTAGACTGAACAACCCAAACTGTCTCAGTCTGTCCTTGTAGGAGAGGTACTCCAGTCCTCTGATCATTCTTGTGGCCCTTCTCTGGACTTGCTCCAGCACCCCCATATCCCTCTTGTAATAGGGGCTCCAGAATTGGATGCAGTATTCCAGGTGGGGTCTCATGAGTGAAGAGTAGAGGAGGAGAATAACTCATCTACTAGAAAGGAATGTGTGAAGACTTAATTTGTCAAAACCAATACCCTCTCACTTGGAGAGTTTAACCTGACTGTTCAGAATAACATTTTATCTGCTTCTAGCATAAAATGTGTCATAATAAATTTTAAAGGAAGTTAAAGAGCTGTGTATAGAATTGCAGCCAGAAGTTAGTAAGAGAGTCCAGGCCAACACTGTGACATATTAAAAGGTCAGACAGCTGAGGGTTACTAAAATGCAAGTTGCAGCAAGAAGTAGCAAGGACCACTTCCGGTCCCATAGTCTGAAAAATGAGCCTGCAGGTGAGGAGCCTCCAGGAACATGCTTCGTTCTGACAGAGCAGAGTCCAGCTTCAATCTTACTGCCACCTATCCACAGGTGAACCCAAACGTGTGGCTGTCCCTTTTGTAGTTGTACTTGAGCTATTTTCAAATCTAACAGTTTATTTAAATAGCACTGCCAGAAGAGCAGGATGACACTCAGCACTGTCTAGTCTTTTTTGAGCATTTTGTCAGATTTCCATGTCAATATTTAAATGCAGTCAATGTCCTGATGTACCACCTTCTCTGCTTTCTGTATCTGAGATGAGTAGTTCAATTTAACTTGGTATGCCTATACATGCTCCCCCTTTGCAGTGTGGTTTGGAACATTTTTTAGGAAAAGTAGAGAAATTTTACTGAGAGGCTGTTGGTCCTGTTGCTGTGCATACCCATCACTTCTGGGTTTTGTGTGCTTTGACTTTTTAATGAATAGACATGAGGTTTTTCAATATTTATTTTAATACTTACAAACATGCTGAATTGTGACCAGTGGAAAAACTGGCATTACAGGTTGCACAGAAGGCAGACCACCAAAGAGAACTTTTTCCTGGGCAGCTCATCCTCAAGAGTGTATAGTAAATACTGCAACTAATCTGTGACTGAAGAAGACTCAGAGGAGTAGGCTGATCTGAAACACATCAAAGTCAAAATGAATTTTAATTTCCGTAGCCATTGTATCAGGATCTTTTGTATCCAGGGAATGCAAGTTTCCCCTCCCACCCTACCCTCCCCCCCATTTTTATTTTATTAGCTCTTAATTTCATTCTGAAGTTCTTTATCCTTTTTATATATGAAGGTCCTAGCATTTTTTTAGATTTGAAACTAAAGGTATGGAGAAAAGGAACTTCGTAAATTACTTCCATGAAAAGAAGCTGCTGCAAATAAAGAGTGTGGTGACATTTTTCTGTTTGAATTTTTTTCACTACAACACTACTGAGGCATTTCAGACAGGTACTGCAGTGCAGTACCATTCTTGGCATGAGAATTATATGGGATTATTTTGGCTTTTTCTCCAAATTAGCTGTACAGTGCTGGCAAAGAGACAGTGTAGATCATTCATTCATCCATCCCTGCATCCAGTGAGTCTGTGTCCAGACTAATGTACTTACCAATATGCCAGTGGAAATCTTCTGCATTCTCAGATTTAACATTTGGCAGCTGTGCCTTTTGTGTCCCAGCCAGTTCTGTTGTCGAGGACCACAAATAATCATGTAGAATAGAAATTATATCAACAGTTCTTTCTTTTTCATTGTGGTGGACCATGATTTAAGCTCTTTCCTTACTGAAAACATAGCAGCAAATTTGTTTTCTTCCACCCTTCCTGAAAATATGATTGAAGTTTTAGAGCCTGCCTTCAAGGAGCACTTTGCCAGAGATGGGATGATGTATGTTCATCTCCTAACCAGCAGTATCTGTGGTTCAAAGTGGAGTGAAAAAAGAGTGACATGATGATATGGGGATGTCAGAGAAACAGGTAAGCAGGGATGAAGGAAACAGAAACTAGACCGTTCAAAGACTCTATATTTGTAATACTTTTCAGATTAATAGAACTGTAGAAATATTTAGGTTGGAAAAGACTGTTAAGGTCATTGAGTCCAGCCGTAAACTTAACACTACTAAGTCCACAATGAAACCATATCCCTGACTGCCATGTCTACAGGTCTTTTAAATACCTCAAGGGATGATAGTTTAATGGCTTCCCTGGGCAGCTAGTCCCAGTGCTTGATAACCCTTTTGTTGAAGATATTTTTCCTGATACCCTCTAACTAAACTTTTCCTGGTGCAACTTGAAGCTATTTCCTCTCATCCTATCACACTTGGGAAGAGACAGACAGCAGTTCTGCTTGTGGTGGCTGTCTTCTGCTACTGTTCCTCACAGCAGAGCTACTCTCCCTCATGTCTTCCTTGTCACCTCACACAACATCCTGCAAAGAAAGATATGCAGAGTGCTGGAGATTGTCTGGCACTATGAGCTGAAAAGCAAAGGAAGCCCCAACAGGCTGTGGGAGAGAGGAGGGCTTTCTGAAGGCTCTCCTTGCAGACTGGAAAGCAGCAGCTGCAGCCCTGGGGCAAGGCAGAGAGTTGTGGGGTCAGGCTGGAAAGTGCCTCTATGTCTGCGTCCCTGTGGAGGTGGGCTGCAGGGAAGGAGGGATGGAGAGCAGGAGGGGAAGCTCTTGTCTCCTCCACGTCTCCCCAGTGTTCAGTTCAGTCAGGCAAGACACATGGAGCTGCTTCCTCCAGCAAGCTGTTAGGAGGCCCTGGGAGAAGAGTTCCTAAGCTTTTCCCCAGACACCATCAGATTAACACAAGGTACCTGCAGGAGATGGGCAGGGAAGGTGGAGGAACTTGCTGAGAGTCTTCACCCCTGCCAGCATCCCCAGCACTCTCATCACACCCATGGTCCTCAGACAGTCACCTATGTGGACCTGCAGCATCATGCAGGACAGAGGGGAGAGGAGTGCTGCAAGGTGCTGCCTTTGCACAGTATCCAGACCTGCTGCTCAACCCCATGTCAAAGCTGGTAGAGCAAGCCAAAGGTCCTGATGGAACCTGCACACTTTGCATGTGCACCTATAGGAGCCCTAGACAAAATGCATGGGCACAGAGGCTGTGGCTGCTGAAAAGCAGCAAGGTCAGGAGCTGTCACAGCCATTCTATGGGTTGTCAGTGGTTGCCCCAAACATCTACCTAGCCAGGATAGCAGACACCCCAAAAGGGGAAGGCCTGCTCCACAGGATGTTTTCCCTTGTTGAATGCTATGATGTTTCAGCCACTACGCCCTTATTCTGCATTATCTGTGAATTTGCTGATGGTGCCCTTTCGCCATTGGTCACTTCCTTAATGATGTTCCTAAAAAGTATTGGCCCCAGTGCTGACCCTGGGTTACAACACTGTTAGCTGTCCTCCAGTTATTCTGTGTATTACTGATTACAGTCCTTAGGCCCTGTATTATGTTACTGAAATAATGCATTCTGTTTAAGGAAAACTGTCTTCATCTGGTGCAGTCAGAGTTGTAATTTTGCATAGTACTTTATGCATTATCAGAGTTTGGTGGTGACTTAGAGGACTGCCTTGTTCTCTCTCTTCAGTTACTGCTGGGTTTTTTTGCAATTAATAAACAAAAGATATATCAGTAGATTAGCATGTAGTCTTAAACTAGTAACCTTTGGGTGCAAACCACAAGAGTAATAAATAACAGAATCATTAAGGTTGTAAAAGACCTCTGAGGTTATCAAGTCCGACCGTTGACCCAACATGGTGCACAGATCTCTGTTTTGTGGGGCTGCAGTAGATTTGCAGCTTTGATATCCTCCCTTCTTTGGGAAGGTGAGAGAAGACCAGAAGATGCACAACATGTAGTTTGTTTTGACTGTGACCTGTATAGTTTTCTTCACTGTGTGGGCCTTGTTCATTTGACTTGTGTGTTCCTCCCTCCCCTTGCTTCTTCACATATTCACAGAGCAGCACAGGTATTTCTCCACTGTTTCTTAACACGAGCACAAGAGACAGCAGAATATTGATACTCCACTGATGGGCCATATCTGAACTAAACAGTAAGCACACTACAGCTCTGACAGCTGCAGAGCTGCCAGGGAAGGTGTCAGGCTGAAGCACTGTTTCTCAAAAGGCCCTATGGTAAGGCGTCCGTTCCTAAGTTGCCACTTTGCACTATAAAGTCCTCTCCACCTTTCTGCATGTAACTCAGTTGCAGACTTTGGCCAGCTGTAAGCCGAGAGGTCTATTAACTCCCTTCGCATACATTGAGTTATTTAATGCTGATTCCAGGGACTGCTATATGGCTTCCCTAAAATCCTACCCTTTGTTCAGCTATGAAGTGCACATTTTTTTTTACTGCTATATCCTGCACAGCAATGGACATAGGAACTGAACTTCTGATCCTTTGTCCTCTTCTAGCCAAGGTTATGGGAGATAGAAGAGAGCTGCAGTAAACTGACTAAAACACAGATAACAGTATTTTGTAGGTTTAACATTGATGGTTTTCATAGTCAGTATGTATACATTTTACTTTAATATTTATACATTGGGAAAAAAGAACACATGATGTTCAGTGTCCTTGTAAAAACAAAGAAACAATGGTATTTTTCCTTTGATGCACTTGTAGTTTATCAAAGGATATACTTGTAGCGTTGCCTAGCTAGCCTAAAATCCACATAATATACTTACAGGTAGCATATGCTGTCACCTCTTTTGTATACTTGAGAGTATTTCAGTAGCAAGTTGTCACAACTGAACTTAAAAAGACAACAAAATAAAAATTTCCGCAGTGAAGCTGTGAGATACTTCCCAAAGAAAACTTTAATCCTAAACACACACAAATAATACAAACATAAGCACGTATTGCTAGTTTTATTCAGTATTTCATGTGTTGTCTGAAAGTGATTTTTCAGATGATGAAGTCATTTTACAGATGCGCAGGCAATAATACCTAGTATGATTTTTTTTTCTTTCTAGACTGAAATAAGATGTTAAACTGTTTCTAAACGCAGTTCCTTTCTTCTGATGCCCTGTAAGTTGTAGATGTAGGAGTCAGTGGCCAGTCTGATTAAATAGTGATTGGAGTGGGGAAACATTTGGAGGAGAAAGTATACAAAAAACTTGTAATGTTGCAGGAAACAATAACTTGTCTGATGAACTTGCAATTCTGTAAGTACTTGCAATTGTGGACCACTTCATCTGACAACAAAGAACTTACAAATACTCTTGCAAGGATACAGTTCTCATTGGTGTCAATATATTCGCTTCCTACCCACTTAAACATTAACAGCAGGTCGCTTTGGTATTCTTCCTAGTATCCATTAGATAGTAATAAGATGAATAATAAATGAAATTCAGCATTTGCATTCTGGTGTCTCCTCTTCAAGAACCTGAAGGAGACAAAAGTAGTTCCAGTGCAGTACTTTGCTGTCTCAGCAATGTCAATCTGCCATGGGCTTCAATGAAAACAAGTTTTTCTGCTGATAATGTAGGTTAGAGGCTGACATGACTCAGGGAAGGCTGGACACAGGAAGAACAGTATTCCTTTAGCTAGAGTTCTGTGGAGTCCTTATGTATGGTGTGGGTTTTTTTCAATAAAGCATATGTATAAAATATAATCTCCTATACAAGATATAGATATGAAGTATATGTAAGAAATAATTGTTAACAATGAAAGAATCAAAGCCATTTACATTATATTCACCACTGTTCTTCAAGAGATGCTGAACATGGTTCTATTTATGTTTTTGTTGGTAGTGTGCTTTCATTATTATTTCAATATAAGCTGTTAGAAATGAAAACTGTTCAAAATGACACTCAGTTCCCCTCCCTCCACATTAAAAAAACATTGGTGAATCTCTTTGGAGTCTTACCTGTTTTAATGTAGGACTTCTGTACATGCTTAGCCCACATACTAACATATGAGCACGTGCTACTCTTATAAGCAAAATTATAATGGCGAAAAACTGTATCTTTCTTATTTAATTATTTCCTTTTATTGGGGAACACCTCAAGGCCCGTACAAAAGGGTGAATAGAGGTATTCAGGCAGGTGAAAATGTCAGGACCTCTATGTGGCTAGGCAAAGGTGCAGAAAGGGAAAGAGAAAGGAAACACGCAGTTACAGGAAACTCCTATAGGACTACATAAGAATGGAAAACCTTCTTTAGAATTTAGAAAGAACTTCTAACAAGATAAAACCCTAAAATGTGATCTTCATCCCCAAATCTTTTTTAAAATGTGTTACTGACATACTGCACGTGAACTGCCATGTTACTGGTTTATCCTTATTTTTTTCAACTGATACTCATGTCTCTGTCTGTGTTTTTTAGATATAGAATACTAAGTTTGCTACTTTGAAAAGAAGAGACATGGCTTCCAATATGTCAAACCCTGCAAACCATTTGCCATACTTCTTTGGCAATATTACACGTGAAGAAGCCGAGGATTACCTGATACAAGGAGGAGTGAGTGATGGGCTATTCTTGCTTCGCCAAAGCCGGAATTACCTGGGGGGCTTTGCCTTATCCTTGGCCCATGGAAGGAAGGTTCATCATTATACAATTGAGAGGGAGCTGAGTGGCTCATATGCTATTGCAGGAGGCAAATCGCATGCCAGTCCTGCTGAACTCATTAACTATCACTCTGAAGAAGCAGATGGCCTTGTCTGTCTACTGAGAAAACCTTTCAACCGACCACCAGGTGTTGAACCCAAAACAGGACCCTTTGAAGACTTAAAAGAGAACCTCATCAGAGAGTACGTCAAGCAAACTTGGAATTTGCAGGTAAATCGAGACTGGTATTGCCATAAAGTGTCTTTTGAGTTAGGAGAAAAAGAAATTGCAGTGTTTGCTTCCAGCTGTTGCTGCTATTATGTAGTATATTTTCATAATGGAATAACACCTGTTTGAGTCTTTTTGTTTTTTCAGCAATACATGCAGTAACTTGCTTATAAGTGTAGTTTTCCTGAAATTTTATAAAATTAGGACTTTATGATGTCTTGGGCTAGCACAGCCTTATCTACTACAGCACTGTTCTACATCATCAGATTTCCGTATGCTCCAAAAATTAATATATGTAATGAACAAGATACAGAAATGGTTTGCATGATTGCTTTTGATTCTGAATTTTTAGGGGCTGATGTGCAAGCAGGTTTGGTGACATGGTGACTTGTTTTACATCCTCCCCTCTTAGCTGGCCTTGTTTCTGTGATGCTTGTTTAGGTTATGTCAAAAGCAGAACTTGCTTTCTTAACTGCAGAGCACTGCCTGTATGTCCTTGGTACTGCATGTGTAAAGCAGGAATGTTAGATCCTGAGGAAGACAGGCTGCATTTTTTCTTAGAATGACTAGGAAGCCTGTCTTAACATGGAAACACTTGTTTAGAAGACTGCAAGAGGAATATTATTTTACCTTGGAATGGTATTATGAACTCATGGAGTTACAGTAGATTTTTAATCTCTTTTGATACTAGCAAATAACCCTGTGTCTCCTGCTCTGTAAAGTATGTGGAGCAATGCCCAAATTGGAAAAGCCTAAAACTTAACGCTACTTCTACTACAACTGCTGAGGTTTGACTTTTTTTCTGATGAGTCTGTGCCCAGTGTAGAAGGAAGTTCATGAACCCAAGCTGAAAACTGATGAAACTTGGGGCTTTTTCTCTCGTATTCTGGGCCAAATATAGAAGTGATAGGTTGTAAATGGGTTTAGAAGTGTAAAATATTAACATAGTTCATTCTAAAAGTGGGGCTGTCCTGTCTGCTTTCGGGAAATTTGCATTGACGTCTTCAATGTAGATGTGCTGCAAGAATGCAAACCATGTTCAGTTTATTTCATAACTGCCAGTTCAGTCTGCCATGTGATATGTAATATGGAGATATGACACGTAAGAATGACGCTAGATATATTTAGCTGTGTCTCGTTAGCATAAAATATGATGTAATTTTCCATTGGAATACTGTTATACTAAGGGCTTAGTTTGCTGGTATTTTTTCTTCTGTTTCTCAGAGCTAAAGAAGGAAAGCTAGATTTGTGATATTTAGATTACCATATGTTAGTTTCTGTGTTAATATCTTTGTAGCAACCAGATCTTTTCTTCACATAAAAGAAATACATGCAAATTTTGGATCTTCCAAAACCAAACTAATACTGGGAGTCTACGTGTCATGTTTTTATTGCAGTAGACAGTTTGAATGTCCCGCTTTGTTTTTACCACTACCTAGGGTCATGCTCTTGAACAAGCTATCATTAGTCAAAAACCTCAGCTGGAGAAGTTGATTGCCACTACAGCCCATGAGAAGATGCCATGGTTCCATGGGAGGATCTCTCGAGAAGAGTCAGAACACCGTATCCTCATTGGATCAAAAAACAATGGAAAATTTCTGTGAGTGTTTTTTTTTTCTGTTGTGTTGCTGTGTGCCACCCATGTTACCACATAGTTCCCTTGAATGAATCTCAAATGAGAGTATGCCCTGAAAAGTGGCATCTTCACAGAGGTAGAGCCCAGTCCAGCATGACATAATCATTCCTGTACTAAGCAAGTTTCACCAGATTAGATTTCCACTTAACTGAAGATGGGAAACTATTTTGATCAGTAGTAGGTTTAATTCTAAAGGGATCTTCAGAGAAACTCAATGCCAAGAAAAATTCATTGAACTTTGTTTTATAACTGACAAGCAGTACTAAGCGACTGTGGTAGGTTAATCTTGGCTCACCAAGATGCTGTCACACTCCTGCTCCTCAAAAGAGCAGGGGGAGAAAACATGATCGAAAAGCTTGTGGGTCAAGATGGAGACAGGGAGACCATGTACTGCTAACTAACTCTCACAGGCAAAACAGACTCCACTTGGGGAAAAGTAATTTAATTTATTGTAAATTAAAATTAGTTGGACAGTGAGAAATAAAGACAAAAACATAAAAAAACACCTTCCCCTCACACACTAAATTTCACAGGCTGAACTTCACTCCTTCACAACTCCTCTCCCCAACAAGTAGCACATGGGAGGATGGGTTGAGGATGGGTGCTGTGGTGTGTCTGTTAATTTCTCTCTGATGCTCCGCACTCCTCACAGTGTTCTGTGCAGCATGGTGGACTCTTAACAGGAAATATCCCTTAGGAGATATCCACCTTCTTGGAGGGCTGCAGTGTGGCATCTGTTCCACTGTGGCCTCTCCCATGGGCAGCTGGGGACTCTCCTCCTGTGACACCTGGAGCAACTCCTTCCCACCTCCTCTGCCTTTGGTATTTGTGCTTAGAGCTGTGCAATTCGTGAGAAATTTTATCACTTGCCTATGAATTCTCCTTCAGCATGCAACAACCTTTGAATTTTTTAAAACTAGTCCAAGTAACACCACAGGAGTGAATACAGTACCAGCTCTTTCACTTTACTGCTTTGACATAATTGTGCCACACTAATTGCTTATATAGATGCAACCTTCATGTGTTTCCACGTTTCAGTCTTTATTGTCAGGAACCAGTAACTCCTCTAAATTAATTTCCAGTAGAGTTAATTCCTGTCAGGCCTTACCTATGAATACCTTGAGTGTACTGACATCTCATTTCTGGAAATCTCTTTCCTTCCCTCAGTCCTTGACGTTTTTCTGTTTCACAGTCACTTTCACCCATGTCTCCATGCATCTTCACATTTTTAGCTCAATACTCTGTGTTTTTTCGAATCACATCTAGAGGATCATTTACTAGATTGCTTTTGCTGCCGTTTGTAACAAAAAAAAAAACGCCACAAAAGTTTGTGGAGCCAAAGATTCTCTTTATCACAGATTAATCTTTCTGAATGCTTCTTCCTATACCACAGAAGACATTTCATCTTTTTGATGAATTTAGTTGCTGTTGTGGTTCTCAGGACAGCATTATCATGCTACCTGTCTTTTTCATTGCCCTGTGACTTCACAGAATCACAGAATGTTGAGAAAACTCAACACTTGGCCTTATTTCCATAGACTTCTGAGGATCCAAGTGGCTCAGTAAGTCACTAGCTGTTTCCTCCTGGGTTACAGGGGGGTTGTTTGGCTTCCTGTCTCTCTCTACCAGCTCCTGAGACCAGTTGTCCTGAGGACAACCTGCCTTACTGTTAAAAACTGAGGCAAAAAAGGTGCTAAGTACCTCAGCCTTTTCCTCAAGTTCCCCCCATGTCCAACAGATAGTGGAGGTTTTCCTTGCCCCTCCTTTTCCTATTTATGTATTTATAAAAGCAATTTTTGTTATCCCTACCAGAAGTCACCAGATTAACTTCAAAATGTGGCTTTATGTCTCTAATTTCCTTTCTACATGACCTGACTATATTCCTAAACTCATGAATAGGCAGCCCTTTTTTTCACAGTCAGTAAGCTCTCTTTTTTCTTTTCCTAATTTCCCTCAGAATCTCCCTGTTCAGCCAAGACAGTCGTCTTCCCCGCCAGCTTGCCTTGTGGCATACTGGTACAGCCTGTTCCTGTGCGTTCAAGACTTCCTTTTTGAAGCATGTCCATCCCTCCTGGACCTCTTTGCTTTCAAGGGCTGTTTCGTATGGTACACTCTGAACCAGTCTTCTGAGTAGGCTGAAATCAGCCTTCTGGAAGTCCAGGGAAGAAGCTTTATTGATGAATCTCCTTGCATCCCTGAGTATTGAGAAGTCTGTTATTTCATGGTCACCGTGCCCCAGACAGCCTCCAACCACCACATCTCCCACCAGCCCCTCTCTGTTTGTGAACAGCAGTTCTAGTGGGGCCCGACCCTGGTAGGCTGATTTATGAGCTGAAGCAGGAAATTATCCCTATATACTCTAGGAGTCTCCTAGAGTCNATAGAGATAGGAAAGGAACAAGGAGAGATATGGGGCAGGAGTCCAAAGACTATTGCAAAATATACATTGTAGTCAGCAGAATCAAGAAAAGTTCAAAACTTTGCCTGAGGAAGAAGAGCAAAACCACGAACCCTAAAGATGAAGTAACAGGATGTGCCACCAAGAATCTCCCCAAATTGAAGACCACGCCTATAACTCCACCTTAATTCTGCCTGCTATGAATATTAAAATTAGGTGTTGCAATAATATGAGTATGCATGTAAAGATGTTGTAATCTCTCACTAAATTGTATAAATAGTCTGATTTTCACTGACTACTTTGGAACCCTGTTGCACAGCATGAGCTGGGGGTTCCCCAACATTGCCTGAAATAAATACCTCGCTGCTTAAAGACTAAAACTTTGTCTCTGAGCAGTTCCATAGAGCCTTTTGGGGCATAATTTTCGGCATCATCAGAGTCAAGAGACTCTCTAACATATAGAGCCACCCCTCCACCTCTCCTACCTTGCCTCTCTCTTCTGAAGAACTCGTAGCCACCCATGCCAGCACTCCAGCCATCCCACCACGTTTCTGTGATGGTGACTACGTCATAGTTTTCCGGCTGCACGGTGGCTTCCAGCTCCTCGTGTTTGTTACCCATACTGTGTGCATTAGTGTATATGCATTTCAGCTGGGCTGCTGATTTCATTCCTTACTCAGGCTTTCTACCCTTGGGCTCATCCCGGAGGGCCTGGTTTCAACCCCTTCCCTCTTCAAACCTAGTTTAAAGCCCTCCTGATCAGCCCTGATGACTTACAGGCTGGAGTCCTTTTGCCCTTGTTAGACAGATGAAGCCCGTCTGACTTTAGCAGGCTTGGTACCATAGAATTCACCCCTTGGACCAAAAAAACAAAATTGTGCCAGTGGCAGCAGTCCCTTAACCACCTATTGATAATATGGGTTTTCCTACTTCTCTCCTCATTTGTCCCTGTTACTGCAGGAACTGAGGCAAACACCACCTGTGCTCCTGTCACATGAACTAATCAACCCAGTGCCTTGAAATCCTGTATAATTGCCCTAGTACTTCACAGAATCACACAGAATCACAGAATATTAGGAGTTGGAAGGGACCTTGAAAGATCATCTAGCCCAACCCCTCTGCCACAGCAGGATTCCCTAGATCAGGTCACACAGAAGCACTTCCAGACAGGTTTTGAATATCTCCCTAGAAGGAGACTCCACAACCTCTCTGGGCAGTCTGTTCCAGTGCTCCATCAACCTCACTGCGAAAAAATTTCTATGTGTATTCACACAGAATCTCCTATGCTTCAGCTTACAGCCATTGCCTCTTGTCTTGTCACTGGGCTTCACTGAGAAGAGCCTGACCCCATCCTCCCGACACACACCCTTCACGTATTTAAAAGCATAGATGAGGTCACCCCTTAGCCTCCTCTTCTCCAAGCTAAAGAGATGCAGCTGCCTCAGCCTTTCCTCAGAAGGAAGATGTTCCAGTGCCTTCATCATCTTGGCGGCTTTTCGCTGGACTCTTTCCAGCAGTTCCCTATCCTTCTGTTAATGTCATCACTGCCTGCCTGGGCTACCAGCAGTGGACAATAATCAGAGGGCTGAAATAGCTCAGGGAGTCTCTGACTAATATCCCTCATCCGGGCCCCAGGAAGGCAGCAGCCTTCCCTGCAGGATGGGTTCGATCAGCATATAGGGCCCTCAGTTTCACTCAGAAGGGAATTGCCTACCACAACTACCCTTCTTTTTCTTTTTATAGCTGTGGTTGTAATCCGTCTAGTAGATGGGGTACAACTGGGGGAGACCTTCCAGACAGATCTTCTTGACTGTCCTCTGCCTGACTCTCTGGGTCCAGGGCCTCATATCTGTTCTTTAAGGTCACCTGGGGAGGTGATGGGAATCAGGGGTGGAATTTTTTTACCTCTTCGATCAGGGAAGATCCATTCCCCCTGTTTTCATTCCCCCCCCATCTTCTCGGTTTGCTCTGGTTTGCTCCATCTGCCTGATGGCAGGAGGGGCAGGGCTTCACCCTCTCCTGGTGGACTTCTTTTGGGGTCGAAAGGATGTGACTCCACCAATCTGTTTCCCTTTCACTTTCCCTAATACTTCTTAGCCTCTCAACTTCTTCCTTGAGCTCTGCTACTAAGCACAGCAAGTCATTCCCCTGCTCACATCATATGCGGGTGTCTCTCACACTGTCCTCTGGTACTAACACCAGGCTCAGACACCCTGTGCAACCACTGATCTGAACAGCCGTGTCGTTGGGAGGTTCTGCCTGCAGCAGCATGCTCCTGGTAGTAGCAGCGATGGCTTTCACTCATTTGGAAACCATTGCTGGGTCTAGTTAAGTTATGGGGAAAAACATGGTATGTCATTGCAGGCTGCAAAGGCCAGGCTCCAAAAACAACCCACAAAACACTGGAGAGAGCTGGAGAGCTGGTAGGGTAGCTATGCGCTTCCTGCTTGCCCTGCTTGTGCAAACTGACGCACTCATCCCCATTGACGTGCTTGTTCCTGTTGACGTGTTCATCCCTGTTTGCCTGCCCTTGTTTACCATGCTCCAGGTCACTTGCGCTCCTTAGAGCCCTTTAAATTCCCTGGTGGTGATCCTGGCTCCACCCCCTCCTCACCTTAATTAGGTGTCATGGACTTCCAGGTCTGGATGGGGCTCAGGGCTGCTCGGGAGTCCCTAGGGTCAGGAACCCCCCTGTTCAGCCTAATCTAAAAATTCACCCCCTGGACTTACCTCGATCTCTATCTCTGTACGGTCTGTGCTGCTGCTGTCACTGCCTCGCAGACTAACTTTCTGATGCTAACTTTATAATGCTAAATTTAAGGCTCCATTTAAACCATCGGAAGTACCACTGGAACTTAAATAATGTGTAAATCTTAAGTGATAGTATATTGAGCTTTTGTCCCTTTTAAGGACAACACTGTTTACTTCTGCACCTGTGCGGTGCCTTCTGATGCATTAATTAATCAGTTAGAAATTCAACTGGCCTCTGAGGTTAAGAATAATAAGAAAAGTTTTTTTAAATATATTAGTAGCAAAAGGAGGCCATATGAAACCCTCCATCCCTTAATGGATGCACAAGGGAAGTTAGTGACAAAGGACGAAGATACGGCTGAGGTGCTTAATGAATTCTTTGCCTCAGTCTTTAATAATAAGTTTATTGTTTCAAAGGGTATTCATTCCCCTAGTCTGGGGAATATGGTCAGGGAAAGGTGTGACTCCCCCCTAGTCCAAGAGAAGATGGTCAGTGACCTGCTGCGTCAGCTGGATGAGCACAAATCCATGGGGCCAGATGGGGTGCACCCAAGGGTGCTGAAAGAGCTGGCGGAGGTGCTCACCAAGCCACTTTCCATCATTTTTCAAAAGTCCTGGCTGACTGGGGAGGTACCAGCAGACTGGAAATCAGCCAATGTTACCCCCATAT
>VWZX01010596.1:0-30358 GCA_013399015.1 Galbula dea | reverse complement strand
GGAGGTGATCTTGCCACTGTACTCGGCACTGGTGAGGCCACACCTCGAGTACTGTGTGCAGTTTTGGGCACCGCAGTTTAGGAAGGACATTGAGGTACTGGAGAGGGTGCAGAGAAGGGCAACTAAGCTAATCAGGGGTCTGGAGAACAGGCCTTATGAGGAGAGGCTTAGGGAGCTGGGCTTGTTTAGCCTGGAGAAGAGGAGGCTGAGGGGAGACCTTATCACTCTCTTCAGCTACTTGAAAGGTCATTCTAGGGAGGCGGGTGTTGGCCTCTTCTCCCTTGTGACTAGTGACAGGACTAGAGGGAATGGGCTTAAGTTGTGCCAGGGTAGGTTTAGATTAGATATTCGGAAGAATTTCTTTACTGAAAGAGTGGTGAGATATGGGAATAGGCTGCCCAGTGAGGTGGTGGAGTCACCGTCCCTGGAGGTTTTTAAGAAGAGGATAGATGTGTTTCTTCAGGGGATGATTTAGGGATAAGAGTAGCGTAGGGCTGTTGGGTGGACTAGATGATCTTGAGGGTCCTTTCCAACCGTAATGATTCTGTGATTCTGTGATTCTGTAATTGTTCTTTAGAGCTCAGTAACCACTTAGCTGCTCTGTTCTCTTAATGCTCCCAGGGAAGAAACAGAGTAAGTTCTTCATCTGCCCCATAATTCAGTAGCCAGAGCAGTGTGAAAGATAATACGTTATTCATTTGTATCAGAAATCAGTTGTTTTTCTTTCCAGACCTTTTGAGCTCTCAGATTAGTAGACTTGGAGGCACATAGCTAATAACCAAAGAACTTTCTAATTCAGAGAGTTTTGTATTTTGTAACATGGTTTGCCTAATGTGGGCTTGCTCAGCAGGTGTTGAGAATAAAACCACTCATTTCTTAGCTAACTGAAACGGTAGGAGAAAACTTGTTGAGTGGTAGATAGGCACATCATTTTATGTTTCAGGCACAGGCATCACATGCTTTTTTCTTACCCAGGAGCACCATATGTTAGAATCTTCTGTACGTCTGTGGACCTAAGGCTGTCAGTTTGTGCTTGTGGGCAAAACCAGCAAAATAGTCTGCATTGATGTAATACTTCTTGTAAAGGTGTTTTGTCAGTGTGGAGCCCACCACAACAGCCTTATCAGGAGATGAAGTTTTAACTTCCGTTTTATATAGCAAGAGTGTGTGGCTGAGCTAGCCCCTAAGTTCTGCAGAGTGCTGTTTCTGAAACAGCTTTGAATGTGCTACTGAACAGGGGAGAAGAAATGATGTAAATAAAGGGTACAGTCAATCCATTTTTGCTTTGTATGATCCTTCTACAGATGGCTCAAAGTTCATTCCTTATTGCTCTCAAACCTGGAGCATGTGCAGTGTGCTGCAGATATTGAAGTGGTAATGAATAGCTATGTTGTTAATAAGTGCAGACAAGCAGGGAATGACTGGAACTTGATCAGCATTGGGAGTGTCAGTATCTGACATCAGGGAAGCTGTTACCACTGGATTCAGGAATGAAAATAATTTCACACCATTCCTAAAGCAAGCATTTTGTTTCTTTATTTCCCTCATCCTCCACTGTAGAATGCTTTGACTTGTTTTCTCTACACAGTTAATGAGACATGTTGTGATAGTAATTTATGGGGATTTACCCTCTGGGATGTTTTTGTTTAAAAAGGAAGGGATCATTTGGGTTTTCATTTGGAAGCAGGAAAAAATGGACATTTTTCTGTTTGCTTCCAAGCAAAAATAGAGACTTTACCAAAAGAGAGGTTGGATAGGTATTGACATAGTCTGCAATGACGCTCCAAATAGATATTGGTTACTATTTGAGTTACATATACAAACACATAAAAAATACTCAAACATGGCTTGCATGAAAACTGAAGTCAATAGCTAAATCTTTGCATTGCATCACATAACAATTTAAGTTCCTCAGTTCATTCTAAAATTTCTGGCTTAAAATGTAGGTCACAGAAAATCTTTACTTTGGTCCTTCCCTAATATATCTGTGAATTCAGATTTACTCTCAATGAAGTTGTTCATGTTTCTGATTAATCTCAGATAGGTTGAAAGGAAAATATTGTTTATTTACAGGTGTTCATTGTCTTTACATTGTTCTTCTGTAGATATGTAATTTTCTTCAATGGAATGAAATGGAAGACCAGGTGGTATTTCACTGCTAGCTTCCTTCCTTCCAAAATGCTCTTATATTTTTTTTATTTTTTGTAAATACAGCTTTTTAAAAAGAAGATTTTTTTTACTGTTACCAGTTTGTATTGAAGAACAGTGAATAATAGAGCACATTAAAAAAGTGCATTTTAAATTTTGGATTTTTTTTCTCAACATGCTGGAAGTTGTTACTTTTCATAGAAGGAAAGTTCAGCATATGAAGAGAGCCTTAAAACTAATGTGGTGACAGGCAGCATCATCAAGAAGATGGGAAAACCTTGCTTTCCATTTGAAGAGGTTTCAGTTTCACAGAATCACAGAATGTTAGGAGTTGGAAGGGACCTCGAAAGATCATCTAGTCCAACCCCCCTGCCACAGCAGGATTCCCTAGACCAGATCATACAGAAGCGCGTCCAGATGGGTTTTGAATATCTCCCTAGAAGGAGACTCCACAACCTCTCTGGGCAGTCTGTTCCAGTGCTTCAGCACCCTCACTGGGATAAAATTTTGTCTTGTATTCATACGGAACCTCCTATGCTTAAGTTTACAAACATTGCCCCTTGTCTTGTCACTGGGCTTCACTGAGAAGAGACTGACCCCATCCCCCTGAAACTCGCCCTTCACATATTTAAAAGCATAGATGAGGTCACCCCTTAGTCTCCTCTTCTCCAAGCTAAAGAGACCCAGCTCCCTCAGCCTTTCCTTATAAGGAAGATGTTCCAGTGCCTTCATCATCTTGGTGGCTTTTTGCTGGACTCTTTCAAGCAGTTCCCTATCCTCCTTCAACTGAGGAGCCCAGAAATGGACACAATATTCCAGAGGTGGCCTCACCAGGGTAGAGTAAAAGGGGAGAAGAACCTCTCTCAACCTACTAACCACACCCCTTCTAATACACCCCAAAAACCCATTGGACCTCCTGGCCATAAGAGCACACTGCTGGCTCATGGTCATCTTTCCATCTACCAGGACCCCCAGATCCCTTTCCCCTTCACTACTTTCCAACAGGTCAATCCTCAATCTGTACAGATACATCGGATTGGTCTTTCCCAGGTCCAAAACTCAACACTTGGCCTAATTGTATTTGATTAAATTTTTCCCTGGCCAGCTCTCCAGCCTGTCTAAGTCTCACTGAATGGCAGCACAAGCCTCTGGTGTGTCAGCCACTGCGCCCAGTTTAGTGTCATCAGCAAACTAGCTGACAGTGCACTCTGTTCTGTCATCCAGGTCATTAATGAATAGATTGAAAAGTACTGGTCCCAGTACTGACCCCTGAGGGACTCCACTAGGCACAGGCCTCCAACTAGACTCCATCCCACTGACCACGATTGTCTGCCTTCTGTCCTTCAGCCAGTTCAAAATCCACCTCACTAGCAATCAGCCAGACCACACTTCCTCAGTTTAGCTACGTGGATGTTGTGGGAAACAGTGTCAAATGCTTTACTGAAATCAAGATAAACAACATCCACTGCTCTACCATCATCTATCCACCTGGTTATGTTCTCCTTTCAGTTTGGGAAGCCTTTTTCTGTGACTCTGTTTTTCATGGTAGCTGTGTACCCAGCTGGAGTTCTGGAGGCTTAGCCCAATCTAGACAGGCATTATCACGGTCTATAAAACCAAAATGAAGTTGTGAAACATGGCCTGTGATAATCCATGTCACTAGAGGCAGTGAAAGTTTGTGATTTGGACTCTCATGAAATGTTCTCTGAGAATGCTTTCCAGACCAGTAAGAGATCTGTTCTCTAAAACTAAGACTTAGAATCATATGGCCATTACTTCAATGCTTTTGATACTTTTGCTCTTCAGACCTGTTTTGGAAGACAGTAGTGCCTCCTATGACTGTGTTTTGTAGGATTCCAAATTGTTCTGGAGCTGACTGGCTAAGTATGAAAAAAAATCCTGTACCATAAGCCCAAGGGAATGTGCCTCCCTTTGACCGTTGGTCACTTATAAATGTTAGAATGGACACTTTTTCTCATGTGCAATGATAGAACTGTCTGACAGAAGTTGCTATGACTGTAAACTGCAGATGTCTTCAGTTACACAGCTGTTGGGTTGGAGGAAGGAGGAGCTCAGAAAAGCAGCTGCAGCCTTACAAACATAAACTCTGCCTAAATCCTGCACTGGATGTTGGTAGGGCTGTTTGTATTTGTACCATGGTCCTTAGAAATTAGGTCTGTCTTCTCCCATTGATGCATGTACTCTCAATAAATGTTTACAATGCATCTAGTGATAGTAACGGGTCTTGCAAATGAGAAGCATTTTCATTAGAGCTAATTGTATAAAGTTACGATTTTTTTCAGGTGAAACACAAAGGACATTTCTTTCTAGGAAACAATCTATTGCAGTTTTATTATCTTCCTTGAGCTGTATTCTGAACAGAAGTGTGAACATGGTTAAATGCCATTCCTTTATGGTTTACAAACAATGGCCTCTATTCTGAAAATATTTTTTCCAAGCTTTACTTGTTAATAGCAAGGGGAAGACAAAGCAAAGGTCATTCTTCATTTTAGCAGAACCTGTTGCTCTCCACTGGTCAGTTAGTACAGGAAGTCACCATTCTGAGAAAAAAACTGCATACCATGATGTGTTTCGAGTTGCTTTAGAGACACTAGGCAAGCTATATTTGATTTCAGAAAAAAACTTGATCCTGCTTCCCGTGTCCTTTACCCAGTCTCCTGTTCACATCTTAGGCAGCAAGAGTCACTCTGCTTGAAAAAGTAGTTGTGTAAGTAGATCATACAAAAAGACAGTTTTAGTTTAGCCTTAAGTGAGTCAGACAAGGAGTATTTAATGCTTTCCTCTGCAGTCTGCTGAGATGTGATGCAAGTGCTAGTGTAGCACCAGCAAAGCTTCCCAACGCCTTAGTGAGCATATCCTGCTATATATTTTTTCAGGGCTTTTGACAAATTCAAAGAAGAGTATGTTTCTCTGCACGCTACAACAAGAAGTGTTTCAGTGTTGCTGAATCATTATTCCAGCTTTATTGCTGACTTCTTATCAGTAGCAAGTGAACACAGGCAACTCAAACTGAAAGACGAAACCTACTTTTCTAAACTCAGAAATGCTGTGCCGACTGTGATGGAGCTAATAGCAAGTTCTTGTCTACTCTGGCTGCAGTCACCAGAAGATGCTGGTCTCAGTGTGAGCTCATCTATAGCACACATAAAACAGCCCTGCAACTCAGACATTGCTTGCAGATTTCCTGGAAGAAGGAAGTTGTCATGTCTTTGAATATTAGACAGTGTTTTTATATTACATTCCGTGATCTCTCCCGGATGAAGTTTAGACCAGATATATACCCCAAATATGATGTGAAATCCATGTGAATTTCATGTGAAAACTGCAGCAAAGCATGGTTGTCTTTACAGAAATTGTAAGAATTTATGATTACAGAAATGTGTGATTTACTTTAAATTTCCATACACACAACAAGCTGTTTCAGAGCACAAAGATTTTCCATTTATTTATGTTTCACATTATATTCTTTTAGTATTTTATCTTCTGCCCTTATTGTCATCTCTTTATTTCAAAATAAAAGATGTAAGAGAGAAATCTTACGTAAATGAATGCACTTAATAACTTGCTTCAATTACACACTTACCTGTTGTTTTTAATTTTAAGTCAGCTCCAGAGGAGGTTGAAGCATAGCTGCTTGTGTATGCTGGATCCTGGCCTCAGTCTTCCATTAGCTTTGTAAGGCTGCAGTGCATGAACCTTCAAATGCTTCCTTGCTGAGAGACCACTTTCTGCAGTGCACAGTGTTCTGTAGCTGCCTAGCAAAGAACTCCACATTGTGGATTTTCTATTGTCATCTATTGCCTTTTGGGGAAAAAAAATAAAAATAAAATTTAGGGAATTCTATCTGAAAACAAATGACACTTGGAAATAAATGAAAGACTTAAGAAAATACCTTCAGAAGTAGCAGCACTCGCTTTGTTATTAATTCAAAAGCTTAAAGCAAAACATATTTTACAAAAGAATTTCAGCCCAGATGGTCATTCCTAGTGAACGGTAACCCTGAAAATCTCTCTTATTCCTACAGTATCCGAGAAAGGGACAGCAATGGTTCCTATGCGTTGTGCCTGCTCAATGATGGAAAAGTCCTGCATTACCGTATTGACAGAGATAAGACAGGAAAGCTCTCCATACCGGATGGAAAAAGATTTGACACCCTCTGGCAGGTGTGTTAAATTTGAATCACTTGGATACTTGTCATGATTTTTCCATAAAGCTGCCTTTGCTGTGTGACAACATTCTTTAGCTAAACAGCAACATGTTTTGGCAGGTTATTTGTCGTATGTTTCCAACTTTATGTGGTTTCTATACATGAAGAAAATATGTGTTTATGTAGAAAGCTGTGTAAGTGTAGAGAGTTTAAACATTTTAAAATGTGATGTTGCAGCTTGGCTAAGTTCAAAATTGCTGTATTTAATATTGGGTTAGCTGAATATTCTTTAAAATGGAATATCATTTGCATTTACAAGTGAGCATATTCAATAATACCTATGCTAGGTATAGTATTTTACTAATGTCCTTTATGACAGTAATAAACAGAATTCTAGGAAGCACAAAGAGGATGGTGTAGGATGCTATACACATACTGCATTCTTTAGCTTTGAAATTCTCTACCTTCAAGGCTGAAAAAGCATAGTTTGCTCAGGGTTACCACCAAAATATGTCTGAATCCTGGCAAAGGTTAAGCAATTCAGGAATGTATAGCTGACCATGCCACAGTCAATAAAAAACCTGAATACTGGAGAAATAACAGCATAAGTTGAAAATGCTAAGGAAATTGAAACCACTGCACAAATCTCTCATGTCCTCTTGCTTAAAATTCTATTAAAGCATGGAAAGTGAGCCATAAATCAAAAGTACGAGTCTTTACTTACATATATCAACTCTTAACCTTTCCTGTAAGTGTTCTGCATATTTCTTTCCTGGAGTCACTGACAATTTAAAAGCAGCTATGCTATCTACAAGCTTTTTTGAATATGTCCACACCTCTTTTGCTCACAGACCCTCCTCCCTTTTGCCTAAATGCACCAAAGCCAGAGTATCAGTAACAAACCTGTAATAAAGCAGCATGGAGATGACAATCCGAGAACACAAATGACCACAACTGTTGGTGTATACATTTATTAACTACTTACATTCCATTGTAACTTTGAGGTCCAAAGAAAGCATTGTGTAAAAGACAATTCCTGTGCTCTAGTTATACCCATCTTGAAAAACAAAAAAAAAAAAAAGAAAAATTGCAAAGCTGGTTTGTAGCAGAACCAGGTGTGGAATACTGAGTCTTACAAATCAATTTCCTGGATCAGGCTCCAGATTCATCTACAAGGTTACTTCAGAAACATGCATCCCTACTAAATAGAAGTAAAGATAAGGTAGGAGTATGTGCAGTAAAGGTCTGTCATATGCCCAGCTCATTTGCTGTAATATGTATCAATTACTGTACATTTTGTAGATTGCGCACAATTTTAAATAGGCAGAACATTTAATTATACCTCTCTTACCTTTTCATATCTTTTTCTCTCCTCTCTGTTTTGAGTTTTTTGTTTTTGTTTGGTTTTTTTGGGTTTGTTTTGTTTTATTTTCCCCTGATTCTGGTAGTTAGTTGAGCATTATTCATACAAACCAGACGGATTGTTAAGAGTTCTTACCATTCCCTGTCCGCGACTTGGCTCAGAAAATGGTGAGTTCTTCCTATTATTCTTATATGTATAGATAGACCTGCTAATGATAATAAAGATATGTGCATTTTTTCCACTTCCCCTGTACGCAGATCCAGTTTGGTTAAAAAAAAAAAGAAGTTTCCAACTTTTCAAATGAGTTAAGATCTTCGAGACCATGCAGGATAGAGGCAGATAGTGTGGGTTAACAGAAGCTACCAACTCCAATTATTGCTGGCTTTGTATTAATGTCAGATCCAAAATGTGCTTTGCTGCTCAAAGTGGCACTGTGTGTTACCTGGTCCTCACACGATAACAAGGTGGTTATCCTGTCACTCCTCCAATGGTCCCGACTCCAAGCTCACACCCACATGTAGGCATTTACATTGGGCATTCCTTTATAACTTGGTGGAGTGGAGGGGAAGAATGTTCTGAGGTCCAGTATGCCTTTGGCTTGTTTCTTCCTTGATGTAATGTTAAATACTGAAGAGACCTTGTCCTCCCTCTTGTCCTGACTGCTAGGGGAAAAAAAAAAAGATGCTTCAGACTGATGCTTCTCTAACTTCTGCTATTCCAGAAGTGGTGTTCTCTCTCCAAGGCCGCCTTCTAACATTCTGGATACCAGTGCCTTGGTGAGAGGATATGTCTGTACTTCTTCCACTCTTTTGAATGATTTAGGCATTCCACATGCTTTGTCTCTATGGCAGCAAGTGCCAGGATCTGCTGAACATTAGAGACAAAAGCAAAGATGATGAGCCAGGAGAAGCATTGTAATGTGTTTTAAGAACTAAGAAAGTTGGTCCTCTATGTAAAATTTTGTGTTCTTGCAATACATTTCTCATCTTGCTCAGAATCCTTCTACATTTGATTCTTTTACAGATAATGTTGTTTTTAATGCTCGTCCTCCTCTTCCTGGAACCCCTTCTAAGGTAAGTAGGTGGTGATCCAGCAATACCATTCATTTAAGAAGGCTTACAGTCACATTCTGCTCTAGGAATCCTAATGGTTGGATATTACTGCAGCAATGAATTTGTTTTTCTAGGGGTATAAGCAGTAAGTAGAAAAGCTTAACATACACTATCGTGGTTTTTGCTTTCCTCAGCATTTTGCATGAACTATCAATTTAATTTTGTGAACTTTTGTACATATGACATATGTGAAAATCAGCATTTTTCTTATGCAGAATGCCTCATTGTCAGTCATGTTCTATTGTGACTCCGTCAACACAGGGAGGAGAGATACTGCTTTGTTTACATTTTCCTATTTTGAGAATCTGCTGACTAAAGCAAAAGTGGAGGCTATATTTATTTTCAGATTTACTATGTGCAGTTAACATCACTTTGCACAAGGGTTTGATTCCTTTTGTAGTGAAATTAGGAGAAGTTCTTTTGTCAGCTGCATTTAAGAGTGAGCAAGCCCATCTGTGAATGTAATAGCCTGAATTCTTGGAGTCCATTGATTAGAGGACCCACCTGAGGTGTAACATATAACACTATCTCATTCAGCTGTAGTTAATCTCATCTGAAATAGAGAGTTTAATTTAGTTGTTTCACTACTCCCTGGAGAGCATAATCATCTAGGTCATTATATTGATGCAGTCCCACATTACAGGAAAAAATATTGTCGTTCAAATAGGCAATTACGTTATTTCGGTACTGTTGATTCCCTGTGGGTCCATGAGCAACCACTCTTATACCACTTTCTGAAAATCAGAATCATTGATGGAAATTCTGCAACCAAAATTGGTGCTTTTTTATTTTTTTCTTAAATGTTGTTCTGAAATTTGGATCTATGCCATTTACTAGGACAGTCATGAAGTTAAGCAACAGTATATGTTTTGTCTGGTATATACACAGTTATAGTGATGGGGCAAGGGCATTTAATGTGGGAATACTATGTAGCTTCTAGTTTAACCATAGAAAATGGTGCAGTTCAAATGCAAATGAAAGTAAATTAAAGAAATATTACTTTAGGTATTTATTAATCAACTGACTAAGTTGACTGATGTTTAAGACAGTGCAATGGAAGTAAATAGGCAAACCTCTTCTCTTTTCATCTGTGCATTGCAGTAATACCACCCCAGTTGTTCATGATGCTTCACAGGTGAAAGACTCAGTTGTGCTAATAGACTATGGTTAATTTTGATTAATTAACATTAATGAACTCAGATGAAGAGCCAACCATTCAGCAAATCACAAAGGTTTGCTTTTGAGGAATTTTGAAGCAAGAGAGAGTCACATGCCTGTCCACATACCTCTTTAAGCCTAAAAGTGATGAAATTACTTTCCACCAATGTGTGCTTATGTCGTTCCATTCTGAAGGGGCCTACATGATTAATCAAGGCTATGTGCCTTACATGTAGGTGGCCATAGTTAGGTAAAATCAATTTGATCCGTGAACATGTCCTTCTCTAGGAAGTAACTGACTTAAATATGCTTTGTCACTTGCACATTTTACATACAACCATTAATGTTTTCAGGATTGAACAGTACTAGTTACACTTAAAATTTGTCATGATGGATACAAGGAAAAGCACCAAAGATATGAGTGAGAGAGGTCGAGTGCATATTTTGCAGATATTCTCCTAAAATATTGTTTAAAGGTACAATATGTTAGACATTCTGAACTTCTTAAAACTGAAATTTGAATTTTGGTTTTTCTTTAGGAGTTTTATAAAACAAGCCTGCTAATTTGCTTTCCTGTAGTATAAACTTAAAAATAGAAAGTGGAAAAATTTAAATTACTATTTATGGAGCTCAAACACTTCACTTGATATTCCCAGGTTCTCACACATTAACATCTTTGTGCAAAAGCAGTAAGTCACTAAAGGCCACTTATGTAAGTCTTTTTACATGCAAAGCCTGAAACACAGTGAATTTGGTTTGCAAAAGCAAAAAAGCATCCTAAAGAGAACAAACATAATCACAAAGTCTTACGTACAGAATGTACAATCTATCTTCACATTATTTACACCATCATAATTAAGAGTTTCTGACATCTCTGAAGTACTGCGTCATTTTTATTTTACATAATGGGTTGCCAAAATATGGGAATTGGAATTGTGAATGCTTGAATTGGGACTTAAAATAATTATGATGGTTTGGAAAAAATGTCCTGCAAAAAAAAGGGTGAAGTTCAGTAGAAACTAGTGCATGATATTGCACTTGTAATAGTCAGATCTAGAACACAGGATGGGGAGCAGCAACAATTTTTCAGAGGATATCATCCATGTAACAGATCAGAACAGGAACAAAGACCAGCAACCCTCATGCTAGTAGTAGAAAAGGAAAAATCAAGAGTGTTCAGCACTGGTAAAGTCACAGCTGCGATACTTTCACAAGTTTTTGGCTCTGCACCAAAGAATGTTCAATAGGAGATAATCCAGAGCGAGGCAAGAGCAATGATCATGACTTGTGACAAAAGATTCATTAGAATAAAGAAGGAAAAGAGAGAGAGTAGAAGGACAGAAGGTTATTAACTGCTGAGGAAAGGAGAGGAGGGACATTCTAATACTGATGTTTCCAACCAGACTAGTTTTCCAATAGGCTTTTGATATTATTGCCTGAAATACGCTGACAAGATTCCAAAGCCTTAGTGGAGAGCATGCCTGAATCTGAAGTTTCTTTGAAGGTAGAATGTATGACCACTATAGAAAAATCTGCTGGATGATATGTAAAGGAGATTGTCCAACTAATTTAACTGAAAACTGTTGGTCTGTAAGGGGTTGGAGTAAAATTAACAACCTCTGGGAAAGGATTTGTGTAGTATTTGCTAATGTACCAAGAAAGAGTAACAAAAAAAAAATACTGCTTCTTGTCCCCTATTCTGTAGTTTGGAGATCTCCTGCTTAATGCTACTAATGTGCTTTCTCTGCAAAGAGAAGGTCTTTCTGTGTGGAGTTTGTGTGTAGATAATTTCTCCATGAAGAATATGAAGGCTTATTCTTTTTTACTTCTATTAGCACATCTATGGACTACAACTTTCCTTGCCTTTTACCAGAGGCTGCATAACTAAAGTTAAGGTGATTTTGGTTCCCCTTAATGATGTAAATTACTTTTTTCTCCTTGCACATCATCCCATTATGTATTTAAACTTGCACAGGAGCTTTTTGTATGACCCCAAAATCATGTATTGACATTACAGTGAAGCTGCGAACTTCTGACCACTTCTTAAATTCTCCACTTAACCATTTTGGGCTTTTTTTGTTTGGTTAGTTTTGGGTTTTGGGGGGTATTTTTTGCCATGGTTTATCAGATAATAATAATAATCCTACACCCTATGAGTGCAGCCTAACTTTAGACTGGTACTGTTGCTGTCCCTGATTTTAATATTCATCTTAGTACGCGTTTGTATGTCTGATATAAACATTTGAGCTAAGCAGTATTACCATCAAGGTAGTACAAGTGGCTGCTTGGTCAACTGCTTAACTTAAGAGCACTTAACCTTTTAGAGAATTTATCTGTTTCAAAACTAAAGCTAAGAAGTGCTTCAGATTTCACTAATTCCCAATGTGGAAAGTGAATTTTTGTGAAAAGAAATTAGTGAATTCAGTAAGCTTTTTTAATATGCAGTAGCTGAATGTTTATGTATCACAGCTACGAAGACTGTCAAGCATCAAAACAGTTTCTGTTCTTTCAGCAGGAATAGGGACTGCATGGCTATCCTTGGTGTTCTGAAAGAAAACACACCTTTTTCATGTGAAATCAAACATTTTTTAGAAGAAAGCTATCTCTTCAGAAAAAAAAAAAAGTCCAAATGGATCATTTAAAAGTTCAGAACATCTAACTGTAAGTCAGTTCAAAGGCTGTTTAAAGTGGCTGAGAACATGGCTGAGATTATTATTTCAACTTTAGGATCAGCCTAAATGCTTGATTAATAAGTACTACATTGCAGTTTTAATTAGGCAGGTATGAGATCTCAGTGACCCCTAGAAATGCTAATTAGTGTATTATTGTAAAACATGCTTTTCTTTTAAAAGTATCTTTATGCAGAACATGCACATGTAAAATCTAAAGCCTGTTCATTTTTGTTTGGAATTAGTATCAGTTTATGTGCTTTTTGCTTCAATAACCACATTATTTGTTTTAAAACCAAGGTGTGCTTCAAACCTTGCTTGATACATTATTCATACTTCCAAGACTCTAAAGTTACCAACTGATTTACATTGCTAACTATGTTGGGTAGTAGTGGTTAAAGCTCAATAACAAAGGCAGGAGAAAGATCTGGGGAAAGGGCAATGTACTTGAATTTAAAAATTGCCTTAAGGTGTATCTACAAATTTTAGATGGTTTGAGAGTAGTATAGTTGAAATAAAATTTAATATTAAGATTGTCTATGCAACGTTTAGTTTGATGCATCATATGTGCACTTAATAGGCTCCACAAGAGAAAGATTGGGAGTGTTTTGTTCTTGTATGCTACATTCTGTTTTGTAAAATACCATTAGAAATATTCCTGACACATTTACTGTTCCTCTTTGACATTGTGGTTTCTAGAGTTGGGCAGGAGGTGGAATTATCTCAAGACTCAAATCGTACACCTTTCCAAAGGCTGGCAGCAAAAAGGTGCCTCATATAGTTTTTTTAGGTTTTTGGCTGAGTTAAAAGGACTTACACTTAACTAATTTCATTTTTTTCCGCGCTTTTGGCTTGCTGTTACTAAATGTATGTCTTTGCTACTAGCAGTAAGATTGTGAGAATTTTGCGAGCTTTCTGCTTCTTTCCTAATCATCTGCATAATTATGGCCTTGCTTTTATGACTTAAGCAATGGTTTTAAAGACATTTTTAAAGTGAAGGACTATTTTAAAGTTGCTTCTTATATTTCTAAAATATTAGAGCAGATCTCAAAATGTCTGCAAATTAAATGTGATAAAATGTTTCTCAATGTCCACTTACTTATAGCAGAGCAAAATGATATTTCTACCTTGGAATATTGTTACTAATCTGAAAATTTACTTCCTTACACATTGCCACTACTGAGCACGTTTAGGGAACAGTTTGTTACTAACAGCAAAATATATTCTCACAGAACCTGGGTGCACAAATCTTGTTATGCATTGACGTTAATTATGTTTGGGCAAGCGTAAGATGTCACTAGACCAAGCAGAATGTGAAAGGTGATAAGATGTCAGGGAGTCAAGGGGAGCCCAACCCTATAATAATGAAAATGCTGCTGCATGGCCAGAAAATTATGCTATCCAGTTATTGATATAGTGGTGAAGCATGTAGTTACGAGCTTTGTTTGCATGCTTGAGAATAACATGTGTGTCCCTGTTCCACCCATGACTCTCTCTTTTTGTTTATTTATTTATTTATTTCCAGTTGTTCTTCAACAAAAATGACAGGCATAAAAAGCCCTAGAGGTACACTACTGTTCAGAGTGAAAAACTATGTTTGCCATAAACTGTATTTCATAATCCTGGTAAATAACAATTATTTTTATATATATATGTGTATATATATATATAACTTCAGTTCCATTTTATACTGAAGTACCAATAGCTGTTGTTAGCTGCATACACTCACAAGACTTACATCTCAGTTTTAATGTGCTAACATCTTTTACAAATACATGCACAGTGTCAGGACATGTTCTACAGTAATCTGAAAAAAAAGCTGTATCACTCATAGACAAAAGAGGTATTTTGGTTTAGTTCAGTGGGTGTGGGGTTCGAATTCTCTAAATGTGACTTCTCTCTGGTTGCTTTGTACAGTCAAATACCTACTTCCAGCTTTCAGAGGAACATATGCAGAGTACAGATGGAGGTGTATTGGCAGAGGAAGATCAATCATTTAAGAAAATAATTTCATAAATCTGATTTGATCACCATTTACACGTACTTAACACTTAATACTCAAACCCACAAATTTCATCATACTGCCACATTGTTGACTCAAACCAAAAGTTCTGCTCTGAGCATTTCCAGGATTCACCATCCATTAACCACAACATGCAGAGTTTACTTTAGACCTGGTTAGTTAGTCTGTTACTTCTCTTGTGTCAGCAACTTTCAGACAGTAAAACAGAAAATTTATGCTATTATATTTATTCAGTCTTAGAAATTATTAGGTTTTTACAAATTTCACAGTCTGTTTATTTGTATCTAATTTTAGCGTTCAGTTCAAAATTTTTCGAGCTGTTTTACTCACTAGTGTGAAACTGGCAATTTATATGACTGTTTAAATGAATTCGTGCCACCTAGTGGCAACTAAGGTGTCTTAGTCAAAGCTTGCTGAGGGTTTGGCTAATAAGGTCTTTGCCATCCGGTGTTTTACTATGCAGTCTGGTTTAGCAAAATAAGACAACTTTATAGTCCTACATTTATGTTTGTGTTTTTGAAAATCGGAATTGTTAACCTGAAAATAAATGGCACTTCCTGTACTGATGCCTTCATGAATATATCCTTACTTTAAGATGAAAACATGAAATTAAAATCTATACAAATCACTTAGAGTAGTTAGAGCCATTTCATTCATATTTTAAAGCAAACAGTGAGACTTGTTCTCATTGTATCAACTGGATGCTATCAAACCTGCTTAGGGGTTATCCTACTAAGGCATTATCTGTGTGTATGAAGTGGTATTCCTTTTACTAGAAAGTTACGTTTGAGTCTATGCCTCCTGCATTCCCCTTATTGTAGATATGGCTATGTTACTATAAAAGTGCCACACTAGTATATACAGTCCCTAATAAGTGGGAGAGTGGCGCATTTAGTTTACCTTAACTGTGAGTACCTGAGAAGTTTAACCAATAAACATTAAACCCTAGCAGAAAATAAAAATAAAACATGTTGCTATGAAAACAGGACAAGTTCACAACGGTTTTCTATTATGAGAGAATAAAGTGACAGCCTAATTCATGTACTCATTTACAGCCTAACTCATTTACAGGTTTACAGGTGTATATACCACAAGGTGTCACATGGTATGTGCCATTTTTAATAGGTTCCTCTAGTGGACTCTTTTCTTGTATTTCTTGTTGCCGAATGAGCAAATCCGTGGTCATTTTGCCCTTTCTCTGCTTCTTTTAAGAATATAAGAAGTAATCTCCTATATTAAAACAGAGCTCTCTTGTTAGGAAAAGATCTGCAGAATTAAACTTGCTGTTTTTAAAGTGTAAGGCAGAAAGGACTCTGGATTTACAGAATCACAGAATCACAGAATCATTACGGTTGGAAAGGACCCTCAAGATCATCTAGTCCAACCGATAGCCCTACACTACACTTACCCCTAAATCATCCCCTGAAGAAACACATCTATCCTCTTCTTAAAAACCTCCGGGGATGGTGACTCCACCACCTCCCTGGGCAGCCTATTCCAATATCTAACCACTCTTTCAGTAAAGAAATTCTTCCTAATATCTAATCTAAACCTACCCTGGCTCAGCTTAAGCCCATTCCCTCTAGTCCTGTCACTAGTCACAAGGGAGAAGAGGCCAACACCCGCCTCCCTAGAATGGCCTTTCAGGTAGCTGGAAATTTTATTGTACCATTACCCAGACCACTGTACATGCAATGATGCATACCTCCTGCATCATTTCTAGTCAGCCTCACTTGGCTTCAAGAGAAACATTCCAACCTTTCTGCTAGAAAATCCTATTCAAAGCTATTCAGGGTGCTACATGCCACCAATAAATAACTGGCAGAAAGATAAAGGTTTGAGGTTTTCTGACTGCTGCACAATATTGCCTGTGAAACATTAAATTGAAGTTCAACCAGAGATATTAATGGAAAAGCCCTTATTACACTGTTTATTCAAACTGCAGCAATGGGAAATATCATTCCACATATATATTAGTTATCTAAGCTAACACTAGTGATATGTAAGACATTATCACTCATCTTAAACATGAGCACCGCTCTGAGAAACAGAACCCACTTTGTTAGATGTGTGTCACTGTGTCATTTCCAATTCACAGCTGCGAGTTTTATTCAAAAGCACAGGACTGATGCACTCATGGAGTTTTTTAATGCAGTTCCTGAACAAGAGTGTCCAATCCTTTCTGATTATTTTATTTTGTTCTTGAATTGTAAAGGCAGAACAGTATCTGTACATCCCATTTGAGGAATCAGCTATGTCTTGGCCAGGCCTATTTTTTTACTAGATGCTCTACACAGATGAATGGATTCTTGAGACGTATGGATTTAGTATGCGTGAGTTCCGTTTGACCAGTCTAAAGTATGGTAGTTCATATGCTGAGACCTTGGATCAGGGATATTTAACTACCTCTGTAGTCTACAACTACTACTGTGAGACCTTATCATCTCCAAGTTTTTATAAATTTTGGGGGTTATACAGTACTGTCTGTGTAACCCCACTGTATAACAGTACTTCTTGAGTGTTTCTGCCCTGTTGTTCAGTAGCAATTAGATGAAGCTTACTTATCAGACCTGTACAGCATGTTGCAGTGGAATTGGTAATTTTGATCATTATGATTCAACCTGCAGGGTCATATAGCCATCAAAAAAGCATCACTTTTTCAGACAGTAAGTTCAAATCCATTTGAATCTCGAGGTTGTCAATTTCAAAGGCCTTTCTTGAAGTGTTTGTATCTCATTTCTCATAAGCTTGACTTGTGGTGAGAAGTGTTACACAATCTTTACTCATCTGAAATCAAGGAAGGTCTGCTGAAGCTGTAGCCTTCTGTGGCTGCATTTGTATTATTTATTATGTAACAGCAACTACAGAAACTCTATCCAGCACTTGAATGTTTGTGGAAAGAAAGAAAATGGAGCTGCCATACTTCATTGGTTAGCTTCGAACTACAGCTACACTCATGTGACTTTGCCCAATTGTGGCTACAGAAAATGCTCCAGTGTTTTAAGTGAGTGTTGTGGAACATTTCAAGGCTTGGGTTCAGATATTCCCATCACACTTTTTTGGTGCACTGTTGAGGTACTCCCCACAGTGAACCAAGGAAAACTGATGGTCCTATCAAAGCTTTCAAAAAGCAAAGGAGTCACAGAGCAATGCAGTCTCTTCTAGATGTCATTTTCTGAACACTTTGCATTTCTATCAGAAAGGTAATTTTAAGGGTAAAGTATGCAAAATGTGTCCTTTGAAAATGGGATTCTATCATTCCTGAGTATTTCAGAACTTTCCTTCCAGTTTCCTGGAAGGTGCCACTGAAGACTCAGCATTTCAGTCCCTTTCTTAGGTAGTCACCATATTTTTATAATTTTTTCTCATTCTACTTCTGGAACCTTTGGCCAAGAGGTGTTAACCAGAGGCTTCCCTAAAATTCATGCAATGTGGCAGTTTGCACCTGATTCCTTTGCACTTGTATCTGTCTAGCAATAGGTATGATGCCAGTTAATATTGCTTTGTATCCACTCAGTTCATTGATTCCAGTTATCTTTTGGTATGTAGGATTACCTGCTTTTTAAACTATACAGTTAACATAGGATGCAAAAATGTATCCAGGAATCTATCTAGTGGAACTTCTGATTGCTTCTTAGTAGTAAATAAAAAACCCTAGGTATGCTTGATGTGTTCTGAAGTAATAGAAGATGTATGAAATGCACAAACTAAAATCAGTCGTGTCTCAGTAAATATAATTCCATCTGATTTGGTTTTGCTTTGCAAAAGATGATTTACTATCTTTGACTGGACATAAGCATTTCCCTATATATCATGACGCAGAGTAGGGAAAGACTGTGTTAAGTGTTCACGGTGAAATTGCCAGCCTGTCACTTGAGAGGTTTAGGATTGAGTTCCAATCTTAGTGAGGTTTTTTTGGGTTAGTGAAGCACTTACATGTGAAACAGAGCATACAGATATTGCAGATACAGTTCTTAACTTACAGACCTGGCAAGGTGTACCAGGCTAGAAAAATAAAACTAGAGATGAATATCTTGCTTTATACATTCATTTACCTCCTTGTTTTTGTCTCAGGACTCTTGTGGCTTGCCCTGGCAGCAAATGGCTTTTCAATAATGTTCCATAACACTGAGTGATTCACAGAATCACAGAATGTTAGCAGTTGGAAGGACCTGGAAAGATCATCTAGTCCAAGCCCCCTACCAGAGCAGGAAAGCCTACGGCACCCGGTGTTCCCAGGTGGTCTCCCATCCAAGTACTAACCAGGCCCAACCCTGCCTAGCTTCCGAGATCAGACAAGATCAGGCGTTCTCAGGGTGTCTGTGGGTATTTTCAAGTCAGAAACATTATCCATACCATCCCTGATGCCACCATGCTCATCCCAATTGGCCAGAATCTTGCCAAGTGCCAGCCTCCTACTTAGGGTTTGCTATGTAGTGAAACCTTTTCTGCTTCATCTCACTGGGGAGATCAATTTATTGTGATTTAAAGGTCTGTACCACTCGAGTCAGGCATTCTACAAAATGCTGTTTCCAAGTGATAAAACTTCTGTTACACGCAGTAATTCACTCCTGGACGTTTCTCAAGCTCTGTTTCTCTTTGCTTGAAATCTATGACTGTTGCAGGCAGGAACTTATGCCACTGAAAGGTTCAGTTATTACGAAGGTGAATTATATACTCAAATATTTGCAAAATAGCCCTATCCAGTGTTTTGCAAATACAGTATACCTTTGTTTACTGTTCAAGCTGAGGAAGCTTGTGTTGATGTTTGAATTTCTGGTTTTATAGCACTCTCTTAGGAGGGTGAGTTCACTCATGAGTAAAGTAAAATTGCTACACTAAGGAAGAACAGAATCTGAACTGCAGAAATAAATTCTGTAATTCCCTGTTCCTGACAACAGACAGAAGGGAGCAGATTATAGTTTCTATAGTTTCTCCCATCTATGCTTTATTGTGCCAGGCTCATCTTTCAGCCAAGTTGCTCCAGAACACACCGTGTTTCTGGCTGGGGTGGTTTATGTGCTATACGGCATTGCTCTGACAAACAGTAAAGGCAGAGGAGTTGTATTTGAACCAGATGTTCAAGTATCTCTTCATGAATTACATGATTTTCTTCCTTCTCAGAACAGTTAGACTGGCCTTGTGTCTGGTCTGTGATGTTTGTCTAAGATGTTGCACAGGCCTATTAAAATAAATAGTTTTTAGGAGTCTACAGTGTCTACAAGAGAAGCAGGAAAGTACTTTTGTACTTTTTTAGTTTTCATTTGTGCTGGGAATTTCTCTATGGCCTAGATATGGAGAAAGACAACTTCGAAAGGAAGGACAGATTAAAGAGAAATCTCTATAGGCAGATTTGAAAAAAAACATGTAAGTTTAATGTCTGCAGAATAAGATTTGTGCATGACTCATTCCAGTTAATTCTCTCAGATCAAACACTCTCAAATATTTGCAGTAGCATTTTATGCTTTAGCAGCTTATGTTGCGTTTGACCTGCATATTTACTCAAGCAATAACCTCCAGAATGAACTTTGTTGGATCTCTTCCTTACTTTCTAATTCTTACCTCCGTATCTCTTGCAATTATTATGTCATAATCCTTGGGGAAAAAAAATGTTTTTAACTTACTTATTCATTGCTAAACATAAAAACTATTTGTGTGCTACAGCTTCAGCCAACTATTAGCCACCCACCTGATGAAGCACCTTTTAATCCTTATGTCCTGCAAAGGAAGAGAGGTCTTAGAGAAGCAGAAAAAGGTAGGCAATTTATGTCATTAATAGAACCTCCTTTATGCCAGACTTCTTAACTCACATTCCTTTTTTCTTGTGTGTATTTCACACCATGCTGTGTATTAGTATAGCCACTGTCATAGCTCAAGCCTGTTAGCTGAAACTGTCAGATGTCACCATGTGTAATAAAAGTAGTTTAGCAGATATTCCTTCTTCCATGTTGAAGTGAAAGATTATTGCTTGACTCTAAAAAAAGCTGCATCCTTACACTTCATAAAAACAATTGTGCCCTGTTGCATCTACTGTGCCAAGCTGGTGCTTAGGCTTTCTGTCGAATACAATTAAAGGTGGGTGCCTAAGAATGAACTACATAAAAGGCTTCTGACCGAAGAATTATTTAAGGTAACTAATGGAAAGTACTAAGGAGAAAGGTCAGGCTTTAACCCTTGTTCTGCTGTGGAACCTCCTGGTTTCACATTACCCAGATGCGCGGTAGTTAAAACATGTCAGCAGGTGGAGGTCACTCTTCTGGAATGTTCTAAAGTGCCTGTGGGGTGGAGTGCATGTGATTTCTTTTTAATGCCCTCATAAGTCTCATGATCCTGAATATAGAACAGTTGAATATAGTAGACATGGCAGCAAAAATGTCTCACATAAAGTCTAATTTTTATGTTGATTGAACTGCAGGTGATCAGAGAGAGGCCTTACCCATGGACACTGAGGTCTATGAAAGTCCATACGCTGATCCAGATGAAATGAAACCAAAAAATGTCACTCTTGACCGGAAATTGTTAACCTTGGAGGAAGGAGAACTTGGCTCTGGCAACTTTGGTACCGTAAAGAAAGGGTTCTATAAGATGAAAAAGTAAGTGTTTCCTTCTATTTTCATGGAGTCTAATATGTAAAAGCTCTAGCCTTTATGTTTCAGAGCAACAGTAGTCTTTGCATGTCATTTAATGTGAAAGGCTGTACATATGTAATTTGAGCTAACACTCATCTCTTTCTCTCTGTACACTGACTTGTTTTCTATACACTTATTTTCTTTTCCTCTGTTTGCAGGCATCTCTTTCCCTGTAGTGTAGTCACCTTCCAGCTTTATTTGTCTATAAAGTGGGGAAGTGCCCTCCGAGTCTTTTCGCTCGTGTCAGGGATAGTAGAGTGGGAAGTTCTCTGCCTTCCTCGTAATTTGCACAAGCAGTCATGCTACTCAGTGTTTCCTGTCTGCACTATCTCTCTTTGAGACATAGTATAGAGTACTACAGACAATTTGCCTGTTGAAAGAGGATTTTCACCTAAACTAAGTATGATAAATACTTCTGTTTCATGAAGCTGGAATGCTGATTTTTAAGAAGCCAGAACATGTTGTTACCACTTTTACCATGTAATTGAAGTAGGAACAGACCTTGTTTATACTGGCAGAAGTGGGAGCACCTGACCATGTGTTTTCCTACTAAAATAATATCAGTGTGTTGTTTTAAGTGCGGGGCCTGATTTTGTATACACTTTCAACCACTTAAACCTGGAGGCATTTCTTTAACCAAAGTTTTCAGAGCCAAGAAGGATTTTTCTTTTTCTAGTACAGTTTGAGGGGATTTGAAGGGCTCTGGTCCCAGCTTGTATGTTTGCTGATCTTGTTTCACACTTGAGCTCTGTTGATCTCATCATCAGTCTTTCATTTAGTTGTGTGAGCTGAAGGTTGCAGAAGAAGGCTTAGTTTCTCAGGATTTCAGAGCACTGCCTTGCAATGCTGCATGTCTTACCCCCAAAATGCATCAGTACCTACAAAGGCCTTTATAGCTTTTCTTGCCAGTAGAAAGCTTTCTTGGCAGAATAAGCAATAAAATTTTGTCTAGTGTGTTTATTTTAAGGCTTTTTAAAATATTTTTATTACTATTTATTATTTTCCAGATTCTTTCCATTTTCCTTCTTTAGCTTAGCCATCTTCTGAACATTTAATAGAGGTGTTCTTGTTACAGTGGGGTTTTTTTCCTCTCTGAATGTCAATTCTGTCTTTTGTCACCATTTGTACTATGTGCACAGAAACATCAGATGAAGATTGTGTGCATTTGCACACAGATTTTTCAGCAACTAATCCCAGAACTCGATTCTCTTTTGTAGAGGTGCCAAGCCAGTGGCTGTAAAAATTCTTAAGAATGAGAGTAATGATCCAGCCATAAAGGATGAATTACTGAGAGAAGCAAATGTAATGCAGCAACTGGATAATCCATATATTGTCCGAATGATAGGTGTATGTGAAGCTGAGGCCTGGATGTTAGTAATGGAAATGGCTGAACTTGGACCATTGAACAAATTTTTGCAAAAAAATAGGTAAGCTTTGAGTCCATTTCATAGGATTTAGGCAAAGGGGAAAGAAGATAAAAGTCTTGGTTTATTTTGTTTTTTCTTTAAGGGCAATTTTAAAATGACATGGTTTATAGTTACTCTTCACTGGGACATGATTGTCTTGTGCATGTCTCCTACCTGTCAAACATTTCTGGTGAAATGGTGCATTTTGAATAAATGAAAGAATTTTCACATTTCTTTCATCTCCTCATTTTTGATCGGATCACACATCATTTCCTCAGGACATTCTTACGCTGTCTGTTCTAACTAAAGCTTAGCAAAACATAAGCGGATCAGTTTTGTAGTATGATGTGGGAAGGTTCATAGTAAAGATTTATATTTGAACTCCATGAAAATTCATGAACATGAACTCCTGACCTCTTAAAAATTCAATTGCAATTTTCAGACATGTCACGGAGAAGAATATAACAGAGCTGGTACATCAGGTTTCCATGGGGATGAAATACCTGGAGGAGAATAACTTTGTTCATAGGGATCTGGCTGCAAGGAACGTGCTGTTAGTCACCCAGCATTATGCCAAAATTAGTGACTTTGGACTTTCTAAAGCTCTTAGTGCTGATGAAAGTTATTATAAGGTAAGGTTTGCAAAAGACATGAAAGCTGTATAGTCGAATAGCTTAATAAGGTTATTTTCAGTTGAAATACCATTATTTTTAAAAGTTGAAAATGAAAAATAATATGTATTGTCCATTATTTCATAGCCTGATAATAGGTCACTGATTTTCAAAATATATGTTCAACAGTGAGAGATGTGTAGGAAGGAAGAAGCTAATCCCTTCTTTTACTTGCTTACTTCTTTCATTTACTTTTCATAAACTTGTAATTGGAAAGTTGAAATTTATGATGGAAGTGAGATACCTCGTTATACAAAAGGGGAAAAATATCTTTGATTCAGATACAAACTTTTCAGTAATTATGTTTTTCACCATGTCCAAGAAAAATTTAGGGTAGCTTACTGTATTATTGACTAACAAAACTGAATTTCAGGAGTTTTTTCTAAGATTACCAATGGTAGATAATCGTTTGACCTAAGCAGAATTTCTTTAGTTTGTTTTTAAATACATTGGTTCTCTGTACAGCTAAAGGGACTGAGTAAGTGCCACAGTTAGTAACATAAAAACATCTCTGCGAGTCAAAGGCTCTATTCATGTTTGCTTCTTTTTTTTTCTGATGTATTGCTCTTGCAAATTCAAATAGTTTCTTCCTTCTGCCTATTCACTTTCATCAGCTGTTTAATAAGCCAGATCATGAAATGCTGCAGAGGAAGAGCAAGCACATAACTCCCTTCTAATAACCTTCATATGGGAATAGTAACTTCTGCTATAAAAGGCAGTAACATCTTAAATAACTGCCACAAGCCTAGCCAGATGTGCTTCTCAGAGGTTTGAGAAGTGATATCAAAGGCCCGTTCCCTTCTCTGCATTTTGTGGAGTTGTAGAGTTCTTTCACTAGATCCAGCACTGTGCTGGGACGCCACACGGTGGGGCTGCATCCTGGAGCTGAATTCAGGATCAAAAGGCAGAAAGAAGAAGCAAAGATGGGCCCAGGGAGGCAGGAAGTGCAAGAGGGAGCAGAGGGAACTGCCCCTTAGATATCGAGCATGACGTGTGTGGATGGATTAGTTGGTCAGTTTGGGGTCACCTGTCTTGTCTGCTCCTTTCCTGTAGGTGCAGAGTTTTACTCTGCAACCCCCTCCCAGTATGAGTCACAAAAAACGAAACTCTGCAGTGGCCCTGGTTTCCATACCAATCCTCGGCAGTAAACCCAAACATTAGGCCTAATCACAGCTGGAAGCAGCCACTGTTTCTGAAAAACAGACTGCCAGCTTCAGAAATGCAGTCACTGAAAGGAGCCTCGGCTGGAAAGCAAGACCACCAAACAGAATCAGTTCTGCTCCAGCCCAAACCAGGACAATCAGGAACAATTTTGTAACACTTCAGGAAGCTGCCACCCATTCTCTCTAATGCCAACTGTATCAGAAATATTATGGTCCTTAGTACAAATATGTACAGATCTAAGTTCACTTGGCTTATATGAATCCTGATGTTTTTTACTACTTACGACTGTCTCTAGCCTGTTGTTTTCTCGTTTCTGTTGTAACTTTTTTTAGGCACAAAGTCATGGAAAATGGCCAGTCAAGTGGTATGCTCCAGAATGCATGAATTTCTACAAATTTTCTAGCAAAAGTGATGTCTGGAGCTTTGGAGTTTTAATGTGGGAAGCTTTCTCTTATGGGCAAAAACCATATAAGGTGAGTACTTCTACCTGGCTATTTTTTTTTGTCTTTAAAAAAATCAAAGCAAATTTGAACCAATGTGTTTCCTACCTAAAAAGGGTTGTTGCAGACCATCTGTTGCAAGACATGAACCAAAGGATAGCCCCAAAATCAACTCCAGCCCTCTGTTTATTCTGTACTAGTATGTGTGCTGTAATCATTGAGATGTCTCTTCTTGTCATCTTGTCCAGGGAATGAAAGGTGGTGAAGTTGCACAGATGATTGAAAGAGGAGAACGAATGGAACGTCCTGAAGTCTGTCCAACAGAAGTCTATGATCTAATGAAATTGTGTTGGACATATAAGTGAGTGTGGTGTGCTGCTCTTTCTTTTAATAGAGCTGTATTTTAATCTACTTTGTTAATAGCCAGAAAGAGGGGAGGACAAAGGGAGGGGTGGGAGTACGGAAGGTATTTCAAAATAACATTGTTTCTGTTGGTGTTTACCTTACAAACAGCCTCTAAACTAAGGGGGTAGTTCAACTCTGAAGTGAAAATTACTTAAGTTATTGAGGATACTACAAGAAGCTAATTTTGTACAGCTGATTTGGTGGAGAAATTATGTATAAAAAATAGGGTATCATAAAAAATAATTCCAGAAAAAGGTAAATCTGATGTATTTTGAAAAGACAGTTTGAAGTTAAGCAAATATTTGTTTCATTTGGGATTGTATTTTGTTTAATTTTCTTTTCCAAGACTTTTTCATTACTGAAATTTCAAAGACATATCGCACAATTATTCTTTCCATTCTTCAATAATGAATTGTTTTGACCTATTTTTCATTTCTCCCACTGCTGAAGGTTTACCAGTGACTTGGTAGTGCTCGGTTAATAGTTGGGCTTGATGATCTTAAAGGTCTCTTCCAACCAAAACAATTCTATGATTCTGTGAATAAACTCATATTGGATCCCACATTGCCAAACCATTAGTGAGAAGCAAACATCTTTTCAGATCATAATAGATCATAAACATTTTTTTTCTGATCAATAACAACTCAGAAGTTAGAACTGTGAAATCCCGAGGAGAAAAAAAAAAGGGAAAGTCTACCTGCTGATACTTTTTAATTAGTATATTGCAAAAAAATATTAAAAATATTTTTTGATTTATCATTTTAAACGATTTTGTTGAAGTTGCTTTTAGCTATAGGAAGATCTCTATAAAGCACCCGAAGTCAGCTGTAGTGTCTCTTATTCTTCAAACTTCAAACTGCCATCTGGACAGTGTGTGTGTCCAGCAAAGGTCCCTGGATTCCATTTAAGGAGCTGTGGTACTTCACTTGTAGGTGCCTTGCTTCTTAGTTAGTTTTAATACACTTGGTACTGTAGAAAGAATATGGAGACATAAAATAATGTCTGCCTTTTTGTTTGACTCAAAGAATGCCTTAACAGTTCTAGAATGAAAGGGACCATTTTTTGTTACGATCAATAAGCATATTATAAAGCATGCTGCTGCTTATTTATTTGTACTCAAATATCTTTAATATTGGAAAGAAAAAGAAAACATTAAAAGGAAGACACAAGTCAGGCAGTGTTACTGTCTCAATATGTAATGTATTATTGTAAGAGCTTGTCAGTTTTACTGTGTTCTCTGAGATTAACAAAGAATTACAGACACAGTGGAAAGAAAGACAGTGCAGCCATGCAGTGTATCCATAGGTTCCTCTCAGTGTTGCTAAACCACTCTATATGTTTGTAGTACCCATTATAAGGCAGATATTGCGCTGTAAATATTCTTTTCTCTAGATTATTACTGGAGGAAATAAAGTAGAAAATCGAGCTGATTAACAATTTCTTTCTTGTAGTACCTTCACCAACCAAAAAGTAAAAGGTATGCTAGTAAATCCACTGACTAGATGCTCTGCAGTGATATTAGCCACTTATATGCATTTTGTAGCATTGTTTTGGTGGTCATAAAATATTGTGAGTAGCTTTAAATGAGCTATCACTGAGGCAAACTCTCAAGTGTTACAAGGCCCATGCACCTTGCCAGCTTTCTGCTTCTATGCAGTGATACTTTTTGTCTTTCCACAGTGTTGATGACCGACCTGGATTTGTTGCAGTGGAGATGAGATTACGTAACTACTATTACGACATATCCCACTAACAGCGTGAAGAACAGCAGCTTCCTTGCCTTCCCAGCCGGCACCCTCCAAGAAGCAGTCCAGTTCCCAAAATGAAGCAGTTTTGGTTTTGGTACTGCCACTTTCAGCCTGCTAAGCCCTGTGTCTGTAGGATTGCCTTTTCTTGTCTTCTGGACAATATCTAACCCCAAAATAGAGTGTTGAAAATAGAGAGGCTCTGAAGCGCGCAGCAAAGACATCAGAACAGGTGCTTATACTGCTGCATTACATTTAATTTTATTTACAGCTTTATTGGCATTACAGTTTGCAGTCATGGAAAACATATTTAATGTCTTTAAGCCCTCTTCCTCTCCTGTCTTTGAAAGTGAATTGGAATTTAGATTCTTGTTATAAATCCTGTTGGCCCTTATTATGTATTAAGAGTTGTTCCAGCCTTCCCCCTTCTCAAGGAAGAACAGCATAAACATTTCTCACTGTGAAGGTGTGTCAGTTGCTTTGACTGACAGCGCATTTAATTTTACCCCCAAGCCCCTTTAAAACCAGATCATATTCTTCTCAGTAATAATGTAAGCAGAGGGGAACAGGGCGATGAATTTCTAGCATCGTCTCATTTAAATGCAACTTCTTACATTCTTCATCTCATTGTAGAAACACAGCTGTCTCTTAGGGAATTATTTTTTAACTCATGAAATGTGGGAATTAAGGGCTTGCTCTCATCTTGGAATAAAACATATCAGCACCTAAGACAGTGATTCTGGGTTTTAACATAAACTCGATCACTGCATTCCTGAAAAGACAGCTATATGCTGAAAGGTGATGGAGCTGCACCTTTTTCTTCACCTCTTTTCTCTGTGCAGAGGTACCTTTTCCATATATCTGCATATATCGAATCTTCTTGTGTTGTGTTTTGAGTAGCAATTATTTCCATCTTTTTTCAAACCTTTCTTGAAAAGCATTGGTGAAAATTCACCACACCTTACCCCTTTTGAAGCTAAATTTCACCCCCGCTTATAAATTTTAAAACAGGCATATGGACGTTGAGTTTACTTTTGTCCACTCCTAAATGTTAGTACTTGTCCTACTGTTAATCTCTGTGAGCATCTCAGGAAAAGCTATTTGTTTTAGCACTCATTCATAATCTGCATCTCCATTAATGTGCAACTATAGCAATGATAATAAGAAATCTGATTCTATTTTTACCCTTATGCTTTGTTTTTCCAATCACATTTTAAATATTTTAGATATCAATATTTCAGTCACTTCTTTCTCACAAGAAGCTACGTTACCAACATATAAATACATCTCAGGTGTGTACATACGTTGCATCTACTAGATGTAGAGATTTTAGAAGAATATAAGGAATAAGATTTAGAGTTAGCTATATTTATTGCATATGGCTGGTTAGAATATAGTGTTTAATTGTTGTGTGAACAGAGTATTCTTAGAGATGCAGTGATCTTTTTTCTTCATCAAAGAAACCGTGGGCAATTGCAGTGAGAAAGTGTAAAATAATTTTCATAAAAGAGAGAATTATGAACAAATATAGGAGTTACTGTAATTTTTTTCTTTTTACTAAGTTTATGGTCTTATTTTTCAAAAAATATCTGGTGTTTTTGGTAGTTCAGTCATGGGTGTCAAGTGCAAGATTTCAGAAAGCATATGCTACTGAGTTCAATAGACCATGTTTCATATATGACCAAACATGACCTATGTGGAAGATGATTTATTTTTTTGGTTTGTTTTTAAGAAATGTTTTTCTACAATAACAGCTTGTGTAGAAGTTAGTCATAGTTATATCTAGGACTTTTGTCACTTTCATCCTGTTGCACATGTACTTGTGCAATTAGAACATTCTTGGGGATATTAGTTATAAATAAATTGCACAGATTTCTACTAGCCAGTGAGTGACAGTACTCAGTTTTCCTGAGATATATCTCTCTATATATAGCTCTCTCGTTCTTTGTCTTTAAAAAGTGTTGTCTGATACAACAGAACTGGAGGAATGTTTCTTTCCCTCTCTTCTGAGTGAATGTCACTTTGTAATGTTACTTGATTATTCTTAACTTCACTATTACATAATAAAAGTTTACAATGAGAATATAAACTATTGTGAAATAAATTAATTAGGTTTTAAAACTGAAATTAAAGACACTGTTTTACAAAATATAATGTTTGAACAAGAATCCTTTAATATAGAAGCAATTTCTAAAAAAATATTGGTGTTGTGCAGAGCTTGTATTTTTACTGAATTACTGTGATTGTTGTGGAAGATTAAGATTCTCATGTTGATTCTGGAAGGTACCCAACATAACAGATAAGCCCACTGGACTGCTTTTGGAGCTATTCAGGACTAGCAGGAAAATCTCCCAAAACTGTAGAATTGTCAGAGTTGCAAGGGACCTTAAAGATCATCTAGTTCCAACACCCCTGCCTAGCAGGGACACCATCCACTAGACCAGGTTGCCCAGAGCCCCATCCAGCCTTGTCTTAAAAGCTTCCAGGGATGGGGCTTCCACGACCCCTCTCGGCAACCTGTTCAATTGTCTCACCACCCTCATTGTGAAGAACTTCCTCTAAATGTCTAATCTAAATCTACCCTCCTCTAGTTTGCATCCATTCCCCTTAGTCCTATCACCACCTGACTTCCTAAAAAGTCCCTCACCACCTTTCAGATACTGGAAGGCCACAATAAGGTCTCCTTGGAGCCTTCCCTTCTCCAGACTGAATAAACTCAACTCGCTTTCAGCCTGTCCTCATAGGAGATGTGCTGCAGTTGTCTGATCATTCTCATGGCCCTTCTCTGGACTCGCTTTAGCACGTCCATGTCGCTCTTGTAATAGGGGCTCCAGAACTGGACACAGTATTCCAGGTGGGGTCTCACGAGAGCAGAGTAGAGGGAGAGAATCACTTCCCTCGGTGTCACAGACAGAGGCCAGAACAGCCGCTAACCCTGCAGACAGGCACTGTATTCTTCCCCTTCTCCTTTCCCTCCACGGCAGGAAAGGCAAAGGATGAGAGAAGCAGCATAAAAAAAAAACCCTTGCAGATTGGCAAATAAAACTAGAACTACTTTAATACTAATAACAAAGTCAGATGAAATATGTACAAATATACAGAGCCCAAACTACGTCACCACCGAAGCTCCGGTAAGCTCCACAACAGGCTGAAATCCTGAGGTGACACCCGGGCGCACGTCCCCTCCATCCGCCCACACAGTACAAATGGTGTTCCCCGTTTCCCTCGGCGCAGGGTCCTAAAGCCCGCCCGCAGGA
>VWZX01010592.1:0-16004 GCA_013399015.1 Galbula dea | reverse complement strand
CTAGAACATATCCTCTTAGGAGCCCTGAGGACCTTGAATTCCAGTGCTTTGTGGTCACTACAGCCAAGGTTGTCCCTCAGCCTTACAGTGGGCACTAGTCCTTCCCTGTTGTAAGAACAAGGTCCAGCATAGCACCTTTCCTAGTTGATTCCTCTGCCATTTGGAGGAGGAAGTTGTCATTGACGCACTCAAGGAACATCCTGGATTGCTGGTGCCTTGCTGTATTGTCCCTCCAACAGATGTCAGGATGGTTGAAATCCCTCACGAGGACCAGGGCTTGTGAATGTGAAGCCACTTCTTCCTGCCTATGGAGGGCCTCATCTACTTGGCCCTGCTGGTCAGATGGCCTGTAACACACCCCAACTGTAACATAATATTCTCCCAGACTTATTTCATAGAGTGGAATCATAGAATGGTTTAGATTGGAAAGGACCTTAAAGATCACCTAGCTCCCACCCACCTACCATGGGTAGGGGGACTTATCGCTATACCAGATTTCTCAAAGCCTCATACAAACTCACTTTGAACACTGCCAGGGTTTGGGCATCCACAGTTTCTCTGGACAACCTGTTCCACTGTTCCACCACAATAAAGAATTTCTTCCTAATGTCTGTGGTATGTCATTGCAGGCCACAAAGGCCAAGCTCCTACAGGAGAGAAACTAGACAAAGCAGAGGTCAGTTTCTCACAAGAAAGATGTTAGACAGCCTGAAAGAGAAGGTGGGAGTCAGCTAGCAGCAGCTTTGCATTTGTACACAGAGGTCTTGCCACCCTACACAGTCTTAGCATGCTATCCTCCTCACAGCCAACAGCGTCAGTCTTATCACATTCACATGTCTTTGAAGCGCACTGTTTTTATCCCATTTATGGTAGTTGTTTTTACCTATTAAGTGTTAGTTCTTAATTGGTCAGTATTCCTTGTGTATGTAAGTGTCACTTGCTAATTTGTCGGTATACTTTGTGATTGGTCAGTGCCTTTTCTGTATGAAGGTGATTGGTCATTATCCTTTCTGTAAAGGTATAAAAGTAATGTTGCTACTAATAAAATTGGTATTGCTGCTGAATCTGTGTGTCGTGCCTGTCTCTACAATGACAAATATTGATCTGAATTTACTCTCAGTTTAAAACCATTACCCCTCATGCTATCACTACACTCCCTGAAAAAGAGTTCCTCCCCATCTTTCCTGTAGGCCTCCTTTAAGGACTAAAAGGCTGCAGAAAGGTCTCCCTGGAGCCTTCTCTTCTCCAAGCTGAACAACCCCAACTCTCTCTGCCTGTCCTAACAGCCCTCCAACCATTTTGTGGCCCTCCTCTGGACTCCCCCAAGCAGGTCCATGCCCTTCTTACACTGTGGACCCCAAAGCTGAATGCACTACTCCAGAGTGCTCACAAGAGCAGGGTAGAGGGGCAGAATCACCTCCCTTGACCCACTGGTCTCAGAGTTCATAGAATCATTATGGTTGGAAAAGACCTCTGAGAAGTCCAACTATTTACCAAAAGACCTCTGAGAGGTCCAACCATTTACCCAACACTACCATGCTCACCACTAAACTATGTGTCTAAGCACAACGCCTACAAGTGTTTTGGACACTTCCAAGGATGGTGATCCTACCACCTCCCTGGACAGCCTATTCTAATGCCTGACAACCCTCTCAGTAAAGAAATTCTTCTTGGTATCTAACCTGAACCTTCGCCGGTGCAACTTGAAGCCATTTCGTCTTGTGTTACCTGGGAGAAAAGACTGACTCCCACTTCTCTACAACCTCCTTTCAGATAGTTGTAGACAGTGAGAAGGTCAGCCATGAGCCTCCTATTCTTCAGACTAAACAACCCAAGTTCTCTCAGCCACTCCTCGCAAGATTTGTGCTCTAGGCCCTTCACCAGCTTCACTGCTCTCCTCTGGACACACTCCAGCAGCTCAATGTCCTTCTTGTAGTGAGGGGCCCAAAACTGAACACAGGATTTGAGGTGTGGCCTCAGCAGTGCCAAGTACAGAGGGACAGTCATCTCCCTGGTCCTGCTGGCTACACTATTTCTGATACAAGCCAGGATGTTGTTGGCTTTCTTGGCTACCCAGGCACACTGCTGGCTCATGTTCAGCTGGCTGTTGAGCAAAATCCCCAGGTTCTTCTCTGCCACGCAGCATTCTCTTTATTTCATTCAGTTCTGAGGTCCTCAGCATAAGAAAGGTGTGGACCTATTAGAGTGCGGCCAGAGGAGGGCCGCAAAGATGATCAGAGGGCTGGAACACCTCCCCTGTGAGGACAGGCTGAGGAAGTTAGGGTTGTTCAGCCCGGAAAAGAGAAGACTTCGAGGGAACCTTATAGCAGCCTTTCAGTACCTAAAGGGGGATTAAAATATAGAGGGGGGGAGACTTGCAGCTGGTCAGACTGCAACAGGACAAGGGGGAATGGAAATAAGCTAAAGGAGGGGAGATTTAGACTGGAAATTAGAAGGAGGTTCTTTACCCAGAGGGCGGTGAGGCACTGGAACAGGTTGCCAACAGAGGTTTTGGATGCCCCATCTCTGGCAGTGTTCAAGACCAGGTTGGATGTGGCCCTGGGCAACCTGTCTAGTGAGTGGCATCCCTACCTATGGCAGGGGTGCTGGAGCTAGATGATCTTTAAGGTCCCTTCCAACCTGGGCCATTCTATGATTCCAGCCACTCTGCTCTGAGCCTGTGGCATTGCATGGGATTGTTGTGGCCAAAGTGCAGGACCTGGCGCTTAGCTTTGTTGAACTTCATTCCATCAGCCTTGGCCCACTGATCTAGCTGTCCAGATCCCTCTACAGAGCCTTCCTCCCCTCAAGCAGGTCAACACTCCTGCCCAACTTGGTGTCATCTGCAATCTTACTGAAGATGCACTCAATCTCTTCATCCAGATCATCAATAAAGACATTAAATGGGACTGGCCCCAAAACTCAGCCCTGGGGAGCAGCACTTGTGACGAGCCACCAACTGGATTTAACTCCATTCTTAATTCATATTTGTTTTTCTCTTGTCTCTAATTACAATCTGTAAGCTACACTGTTGGATGTACACTGTCACATGGACATGTCAGATGCTGACATCTGGAGTAGAGCAATGACACTTCACAGACTTGCAAATCTTGGCTATAGTGAAAAAACCCAACTAGCCAAATCCGATTAGGGTACTCTTGTACTGTAATTTTTGCTTCCAATACAGAAATAGGAAGAGCTGGTCTCCAAGAAGTGCCTATGAAACTATGCTTATAAATTCTGCACAGCAGCAGCTTAGCAGTTGAATCTCAAAGCATAACAGCTAGTACTAAAAATAATACTCAAAGTTGTCCCAGGATCTTTTCTTCTCATTAATTACAGAACAGCTCTTGTCCAGTATATGAGAACACTAAGACTAGCATTTCAGCTCTAAGTTATTTCAAAACCACTCCACACTCAGTATTACATTCTACTATTTATATTGTCTAAAAGTGGAATTTCTGCTGCATATTTGACCCTCAGTGCAGTACCAAGCAACACCTGTGATACTTTGGGAAAATGAGCATAACTGATCCTCAGATATGCTGATGCAGCATTCAGTGCTCATGGTTTATAAGGAACAACTCCATCAGCCCTTTCCACTTCCCTGACCCTAAGGTCAGGAAGAGTTAATTCAGATCTTGTTGTAAATAAAGCTACCTGAGGTCTGTTCTAAGTTACACCAGGAATAAAGGTCCCAAGGTCTAGCCACCACACTGTGAGTATACCAATATGCTGGATAGAGGCAGGAAAAGCTGACACAGAGCTAAGATGAGCTGATTGCTATTTTTACTCCAGGGTACCATAAATGAAGATCACAGAGTAGTGATGAACATTTAACAGCTTTTAAAATTGCTATTATGTGGGTTTTTATTTGTCCTTCCTCTTGTGTCAGTTTCCCTTAAACTTGAAAATGGGCTGTGGATACAACTATCAAGCACACACTCCCAAAACTGTTAGAAAAGACAGTGTAGCTGCTGGCATGGAACGCGAACGGAAGGCTGTATTTTATAAATCTTACATGGGAAAATGGGTTTTCAGGTTGTTATGATCCAAAGTGAGACAGATGATGTGTTTTCATTATTAATTCCAAGTGGCTGGCAAAATAATTCTGCACTGATAGAATTTTAAATACTACCTTTTATTTCAATCCACCAATAACATATGATGTAAGTTAAAAATATGCAACTAATCAAAACATCTGAAAAAACAGAATCTGAAACCCAATGCATTTCACATTTCCAGCTCTGATGTGGCACACATTGGATTCTGTATGCAAGTGACATATTGCTGAACACATAAAGTAAAATCTGCAATTCCATCTCAACCGCTCAGGACTTTTGGTCTGGTTTATACTACAAATAAAACGTGACTGGGCAAGAATCCAAAATGACTTGTATGGAAGTTACTTCTAACCTGGTTTCCACTGATTGCACTACCATGCAGTTCATACTTGCCCTGAAATCAACAACTGTCAGGGGAGGCTGTGCAGGATAGAGACTAAACCTGTGAACAACTACTGGTACTATGAGAAGTACTAATTGACTATAACAGTAGCTCCCACAGGGTATGGCAAAGCTTCCTTTAGAGGCAGTGAAGCACTGAAAAGCCAGATGTTCTCATACAATAGCATTAGGCACCTTGAGCTCTAGAACTGTACATGCTTAGTCACATGTAGCCTGTAAGTATTCTGTCTACAATCCTAATCCTCTTTGTCCCCTAAAGCATGATATACACAAAATATTCTCTGAAAAGTATTATTCAGTCCTGGGATTAGGATATTCTGTGTTTGGTATGGAACACGAGCGTGGTCCACACATCATCTGGCTGTGGTGGAGAACATGGTCTCTAGGCAAAGTAGTCTCAGCACACACACCGACTGCCACAAGCTTAAACCACATCCTGCAATTATTTTGCTGTACATATACTCACAAATGGTGCAGACTTTCTAGAGATGCGGTTTTTAGCAGATAAGTTTAGTAGATCCAAACTGAGCATCTCAGCTCTGTATAAGGACACCATAGGTTTGTGCATTTGTGTGCAGTCTTACAAATAACCATAGTTAAGTCATAATAGCAGTATATAAGCCCTAACCACAGTGTCCTGGTTTGGGTTAGAACAGAACTAATTCTGTTCAGTTATTTTATTTTCTACAAGTATTCCATCCCATATACCTCCTATTCAGTATATGACTGGGGGTCAGTCCCTCCCCCTTGCTAGAGTCCCCTGCTAAACTTCCCTTTTAGGACCTGAAATTCCCGAATCTAGGACCTGAAATTCCTGAATCTTAAATTCGGGCATCTGGCACTAGGACCCTGCCCCCAGGGGAGCCGGAACTCGAGGGCTGGCACTTGGGGCTGGGGCTGGAGCTGAACGCGTGCTCTGTTATCTGGGAGCTGGTATCGGGAGGTCTGGTACAGGACGTTTGCTGCTGCTGCTGCTGTGGTGATGTAGTTATCATTAAAAAGGGGGCTTGGGTTCAGTATCGGGTCCTGTACATATTTATATATGTTTCATTTAACATTGTTATTATTATTAAAGTAGTTTTAGTTTCATTTTCCAATCCTGAAGTCTCTCTACCTTTATTGTCCCCTATCTCTTCTGATTTGGGGGAAAGGGGGTAATAAGGAGTGTCTGTCCGTGGGTTGGTGGTCGGCTCAGCCTCTACCCTCAACACACAGTAAAACAGAGGTAGGAGAGCTATGACTTCAGGGGGTCAGTGCAATCACAAGTAGTTCAGGCCTTGGTGATGCTTGAGAGTTGTTACAACTGCAGACAGGTCTTAGGTCTTCCACTGCAACCAGACTAGTTCCTGCCAGAGAAAGAGTGAAGAACAGACATTTTGTCACATTGCACTGCTCACCAGTTGAGGATTCCTTTGTTTGATTTCATCCCTAGGGAAGTCTGCAGTGCTTTACTACAGCTAGCCACCATCTGTCTTCTAGCTCAGAGGTGTGAAGTGTCAACATCAAACAGAAAAAAAGAGATTTAAAGTAATTTTACCAGAGCTATGCTAGATCACACCATGAACCATGTGCTGGAAGAACCACCATAAAATGGTTTTACACACCTGAGAAAGACCCAAGGACATTAGGGACCTCCAGACAGTCATAAAAGGGGTCAGTAATGCGTCAAGCACATATCACAGTGCAAATCTGCATTGTGAAGTAAGGCAAGAAGGCAGCCATGTAAGCAAAATATTTAAATGTGAGTCCTAAATGAACTGAGCCAAGAGCTCCAGAGGAGAAGATAGTGATTTTGCCAGTTATCCATTTGATCTTTTCAATTTCATAAGAGGATGGGAGAGAAAAAAGGTGATTATATTTTCTCCTACCTTTCAACTGAATCAGCATTTGTGTTCTCCTCAGGTGCTAGTTTTGCATAAGTCAGGGGCAGATTTAGACCCACAACTGGGCCTACAGTACTGAGCCACAATATAATGTAATTTGTGAGCCTAGGGAAAAGAAAACAAAACACAAAAATGCACCTGAAACCTATTATCCCAACATTTTCTGAATTGCAGTCACACTGCAGTCATAAAATAACTTCACATGGGGCTATTCCTTCACTTTATCAATAGCAAATGTATTTTAACTTTAAGCCCTTAGGTGACAATACAGAATCTTACTCTGTTTGAGTGAACAAAATTGTTTTGACCATTTCCACTTACTTTATCAGCATTGCATAAAGCCTTGCAAGGCCAGGAGTGTTTCTCACCTGCTGTGTTTCCGTGAACTGGCTAGTATAGAAGACATGAATTCATTGGTCCGGCAGGGGTGCAGAACAAAAAATGGTTGCCCAAGTAAGGGGTGCTCCTAGGAGGGAACATCAATTGTTTTATTATGCAAGAAGAAAACAGAAAAGACATCATAGCCACTTGGAAAAGACAAAACAGGGTGTAATTAGTCCTTGATGCAATTTCTTTCATTGCAGAATCTAGCCCACATTGCTCTTGTACCAATAGTCATTGACAAATTAATATAGGAATCATCTTCTTCTGTCTTAAGAGGGAAGTAAGATCACCAATCAGGCTATGCCACCATTTTAGTTAAAATGTAATGGTTTGCAAAAGTAACTCAAGTTACTTTTTAGTTTCAGCATTACCTGAAAGGAAGTAGGCAAAGCTACTGTGTAAACAAGTATCTGACCATATGTAATAAATAAAATAAACTGCACCATGGAAAAGATCTTTAACAACTTCGACTCCTTATCCTTTTATCTTCTTAAACTGGTGCTGGGAAATAAACATGGTTTCATTTGGAGCCTGTGAAGGAAAGCATACAGGAAGAGCCTTCAATATGGCTTTAACTTCCACTAGGTGGCATTTCCTCATTTTAGGCTATTCTACAGAAAAATGTCCTAAAACAGTTGTTCTTTGAAAAGCTCCATCAAAACTATCCTGAGGAAAAAAAGAAAATCATTTAGTAACAGAGAAGTTTGCAGTCAGACACACGACACTCCCCACAACGTGATAAGGCTCTGTCTGTTCCTCTCCACCTTCACACCACACACAGTACTGCTGAAAACTCAATCCAATGCTCCATAAAGCTTTCACTTGCATCTCCAGCAGGCTGAACAGAATACATGTTCTGACTTAATCAGGCTTGCACCCAATGCAAAGCCGTAAGAGTGATCGCATCATGGGTGACACCACCAGATCAGCGTATCAGACTGTCTTATGCACCATCCCCTAGGGAAGTGATTTTCCTTTAATGCTGCTGAGGTCACTGCTAGTACTTCTGCACCAAAATAAACAAATCCTACCTTATCCCCATGAGCAGTAAGGGACATAACAGCTCAGCAGGGAATTCCTAGGAAGGGATCCCAGACAAGGAAGACGTCAAATATGAAATGCCATAATAGCCTGTTTGTAGCCCAGTACAGACTGCTTCGATGTCATCAAGCTCAGGATTCTGCCAGAGCCAAGAGGCACACAACACAAAGCAGCAGGGCAGGGAGATGCAGGCACAGACCACAATGGAGAGAACAGCAGGATCACCACCTCTGCATGGTGTTCCCTGTTCAGCCACGTGAGCCTGGTCCACTCTGCTATGCTACTCATCAGAGCCACAGCTGAGACTGACTACAGGATTAACATGATGGGTAAAGACCCTTTTTCCTCAGATGTGCTTATTTTGGTGGCTCTGTTTCTTGATGGCAAAGAAGAAGAAATACTAAATTCATTCTCCAAGACAGATTTCCCTTGTCCAGGCTGATACAGTCTGGTTCCCCTTGTTCTGTGATGGAAATTACTTTGAGTATGTAGTAAATTGCTGCACTGAAGAGAAGATGCTTATAAAATCTTCCTGCTACATAGTAAGAGCTCTTTCTCCAACCCCTTGCCAAGAAACAAAAACCAAATCCTAGCTGTCATGTACAGCAAACAGGATGTGTTCTACATTATTAAATATTAAACAGGGTCTCTTACAGCTAAAGGTCAGCTGAAGTTCTTATGCTGGAAAGTTACTTATTAAGATCAATCATTTAATCTCTAAGAGAACTTTAAAAAACTTCCAGAAGTTTCAGAACACAGAAAATATAATGTTCAGAAAGCTTTGTTTTACATTGCAGTGCAAACACATACCTTGTGCAAGAATGCTACCATCTGTTGTTGCTAAAAGTGAACTGATGATGATTTCCATTTAGAAAAAGTGGTAGTTTGAATTAAGAGTCCTTTCTAATTATCTGCTAGCTTAAATAAGTTTAGGTTTTCAAATAATTCTAATAAAAATACATAGATTGTGCCAACTGTATTCCTCAAAGATCACAAAAAATGATATTTAACAATATTTTTAAACTATTAAGCAAAGAAAAAAGCAGCAATTTTAGCCAACTCCTTTACACAAAGAAACATCATAAAGAGGTAGCACATGGTCCCAAAAAGAGCAGAGAATCTGGGTTTAAGTGACTTAGGACTCTGAATACGGCATAAGGACAATTCCCAAAGCTGAATATTCAGCCTGAAGTCATTCCCAGTCATCCTGTCAACCTGGTATTTGATTCCATCCTGTATTTCTTGCTTCAGCAAGCCGCCAGTGAGTGACAAATGGAGGCCAAAGTTGATTTTTTGAAACAGTTTACTATCTTTACATCTTTCGTCTTTGAGTCTCTTCTTACAAGAGGACAGACTGACACTGAAAAAATTCCAAAGCTCTAACCATTAGATGTCCATATGAAAAAGCAGAGTTTTGCAAAATGGTAACATCCTCGGTCCCACCATTTTTGGCATCAATCTGTGACTTACAAGCACACGATCAAGATGAAATCTGTTCACAATCTGAATTCCCTGCAATCTCTCCTCCATTCTTCTTGAATGGGTAGAAAGGTTCTTTCCTCCCCTCTGGATTCAGTGGATGCAAAGGGAGAGGTTTTGCTACAGGACCCAGCCACTTGCGTCTAAGGTGATATAAAGGCTCTGAGGATACTTGTCTTGGTTAGTCAAACCAAGCTTATCCTCTTGTTCTTCAGATTATCAACGGCTGCTTCATATATTCCCCGAAGTAACAGCTGTGTCAGAGTGGTGTAAATCTCACTATATTCCACAGAATTTGGAATGGCAACAATGAAATGATGCAGGGGTTGAGATAAACTCATGCTGCTCCTTGTCCAGGCTCTGAGAATTGGCACTTGCACTAAAGCTGCATGTCTGTATATTCACAAAGAGTTGCTTTGGTTTCCATTTAGCAGGGTGTTTTCCAGAACTGAGCACTGTCACTTATTTGTTTACATCTAGACCAGGAAACTGAAGTTCCTTATTTTAGAGATCCTTCAGCACTGAAAGTCCACAGGTATGATGTCACACAAAACAGCTGTGTCCAACATCAGAACTTTTCAATAAGTTTGCTGCATTTATCTTTCTTACTCTAAAGGAAAGGTATGAAACTGCAAGAATGCCATGCTGTTTACTCAAAGTCTAAAAGACAGGAGTATGTCACACACTGATAAGAAAAAGGAAAAACACAAAAGCACAGGAGATTAAAAGAAATCCTGAGCCAAGACCCATTAAGCAGGAGCCTCTAAAGGGAAAAGGCTGAGGCAGTGAAGAAGAGCTATTGAGCGTCAGTGAAAACACTCAGAGTATCAGGTCTGATTCAGTCAAATCCTAAACTCCAAATCCTGTACATAATGGCATCCCCATGAGGCTTTAATGTATACTCAAGGTTAAATCACTGACACAGCAGCTCTGAAGAGGAAGTACCAGACAGCTGCCAATAAAAATGCATGAGTTGTCAAAGCCCTGAGTATTTCAGAATTGGTAATGGGCTACAGAGCCTTTTCACTGCCAGGTCACCAGTACAGACTTGGCCCAGGCTGGTGGCAGCTAGAACTCATTACTGTACAACAGTGCATATGCAATTGTCAGCTTTCACATAAAGTGCAACTAATTAGTGCACTTGCAGATAGTCATTGCAGATGAGTCCAGAACTAAAGATGGTGCTTTACCTTGTCACTGTAGGGGGCAGTCCCTGTAGGTCAGCTCTGATGTCAGGAAAAGCAGGAGACTCATCTACTGGTCATGGCATGCCCTGAGAGACAGATGTGCATCTGCAGTATGATGAATCTGAAGTCCTTCTCAAACACTATCACAAGTGTGAGAATCAATGAAACTTTGTGCTGCATCAGCTTCATGAGCATATTTACTACCTGCTGCGGTCATTTGGTGGAATGATGATATTCCACAAGCAGTGACATGTATCTTGAGCAAAATAGTAGAGCAGCAATACTAGCCTTCAGCTAGCCTGATCCATGAGACAGTTACACAAAAATATAAAGTCCTACTAGGACTTCATGCAAAAAAAAGCCCTCACTTTAAATAGTATAACAGAGCCTCCCCACATTTAGCTTACAATTAATCTTTTTCCAATCAGTCATGTAGCAATGCATTTTAGAGAGTAATGTGTGAAAGTTTCAAGTCAATTGTCACAATTACTCGCTGGCATTGCACAGCAAGAACCCATTTGTGGGTTGCCCACAACTCTTTTGGACAGTAATATACTGATACACAGTTTCTTTGAATTCAACATCATTATTTTTATTCTCTCTACAATCTTGTACCCACCTACCTATGAGGCTGGTTCATAACACTGTTCAGCACTGTACACTGGAGTCCATCAAACATCTGCATATCTCTCTGAGCCTGACCCAACTTTCACTGGGAATAAGATTTTACAGGCAGCAACCAGCTCCATTGAATTTGAAAGCTCAAAATGTGGCTCCATTTATTTTCTTTAGAAAGAGCTCTCTACCAGGTGTCTTCATGAAAGGATGTAAGGATGTTCTGTGCCCATCTCTGTAGCTGTAACCTCAACACTTCCCATACAAAACTCTGCAAGAGATAGATGGATAAAGAGTGTGAAATGTTTCCTTGGGAAATCTGAAAGTCAATGCAGTTTTGTTTAGGAATGTTACACAAGGTTGTATGTGACTGAGCACCGAGCACAATAGCTCACTACTGTTGGTTACCTGAGCAGCTATAGTGATCCACGTAAAGATGCTGAGCTGTCTCAGTTGTAAGGTTAAACTGGTGAGCTCAAACATCCTTTGCTAACATTTATGTTAGTGTGACTGAGCCCTCATCAACAACAGCAAAAAATGAATGCTACAGACTCGCAGAGGACTGGAAAACATTTAAGTTGAGCAGCAGCTTTTTCTATGCTGTGTAAGAAGACCCCTTCTAAAGTCCATCAGGGATACAAAGGCTTGATCAACTGTACTTCACCTGTCCAGTCAACATTTCTCATGAAACTGGGCAGTCCCTCACAGAGTCATCAAGTGTTAAGATGCAAAAAACTAACTTCATCCCCTCTCCTATGCAGTGCCTATTGCAGTGAAATGTTAGACGTGAATCTGAACAGTAGCAAAGATTGGGTAGTTCCTAAGTACAAGCATAATTAAGTCTGAACCTTCTGCCAAACTGGATTATGTCATTTTATCAAGCAGTGCAAACAGGAAATACTATCCATGTCAGATTCAAATTAAAAATAAACATTACTTCAGGTAGCAGGTAATTGCCTGCAGGTATCTGTACCGTGCTCTGCTCTTCTCTCTCCCAGCCAGCAGGTATTTTGTTGTCAGTACATCTCCTGTAACAGCACCATTTATTTTCTCTGTCATAACTGGAGTTCTTCCAGTTGTAATGGCTTCTATTTTCTCCAGTGCTACATTACACTGCCTTTGAGCATCCATCATAACATTTATGCTCTCTACCTTTATGATAGTACATGGGATTTGTGCCCCAAACTGCCTCTCCTCCAATCCAGTTTTCATGATGTTGCTTTGCAAAAATAAATTCATGGAGAGGTGTCAAAGCTTTAATGCAGGATACTACTACCAAACACCATAGACAAGACCAATTCTTCTCAGACACTTTGCCAGCAGTGTTCACATTTGGAAAAGAAAGCACAAATAATAAAGCATGTCCCCCATAATCCCTTCCATTTAGGAAAATTGAAATAGTGATGTAAAGAAGTTGCATGCCCTTCCTTTTTCACCAATTTTCGACTATGTTTACTGAAACAAATGCTTATTTTTAACTAAAAAGCATTCACTCAAGATTATGATACTGTAAGTATTTTATGTTCTTGAACTGTCTCTCTTCTTTTCATTCCTTTTTTTAATATACATTAATAATAACTAACTTGTTAATAAAATCCAACTCTTCTCATTCAGAAAGAAAGTAATAGAACTTTGCTCTTCAGATTGTGTGTCCCACGACCAGAACAGTAGCTGTGCACATATTGAACCTAAACCATGTTCAACTTGAGGTCAAAGAGTTTCCTTTATCCTTAAATAACACATGCTTGGGTTCAGGTATACAAAGTGAGTAACATTTTTATGAATGAGGGCTAGAGAGGCTTTAAGCCTGAGCACTGAAGCCAGATGCATATATGCACATTGCGTTTAAAAGGACCAGCAAAAGTGCTTGCAAAGGCAAAAGGACAGCGTCACAAGAAAAACATTTCAAACCTCTCTATCTCCCTTTCTCCTCACAGAAGATTTTCCACTAATAATGGAATTACTGGAACAGAAACTCTATTACTATGGAACCATTATGTTGCAGACATGATATCAAGGAACTTTAATTACACAGAGAACGTTTATCATCCTGAGAGAAGGTACACATCATAGTAATACAGCTGTTGTTAGGATACTAATTGTATAGGGCTTCTCCATCTTACTGACAAAGGTCACAGCCATTCCATAAAAATAACATTTTAGCAACAGGATTGGTATTGGTTACAGAGAAATTATAGCCTAAAAAAAAATCAGAGAAGGAAAAATGGCTTTGGAAAGAAATGTGCTTGCTGTAATAGCCATCAACTCCCAAAAAGCCTAAATAAAAGTCAGCATCTCAAAGAAAAAAAAAAAAAAGAAAAGAAAAAAAAAAAGAGGAAATATCCTAGTGGGCATGGGATACAGTTTATTATCTGGGATAGATAACATATTTATAGTCACCTTGATTTCAACTTACAAGCAGAAGCCACGACATCCTACTGATATGACTGAGGAAAGTTTCTGTAACTTTGCCATAAAAACCCAGAGAAGCACTCCCACTGCTAAGCCTGTTGAAGATGAAACAACCTACTTCTTTCTGTAATGGGTGCTGAAGAATGACTATGAAAGTGCAACTACTGCTGTTTCTATGCTCTTTCTTAGACAATCAAAACAAATTTGCAATGGTACTGAGCAAAGAAGAACTTGAAGGGACCCTGATGACACAAAGAAGTGCAAACTAGACCAAAAAAGCAAATTTCTGTCATTACTGAATCTCCTTTTGGAGAAGGCTGCAGAGGGATTTTGATTTATGTTCAACTTCGTTGCAGACAATCTTTGCAATTGCTCCTATGATTTCATGAATCTGTTCCTGTGTATTTCAAAAGACAAACTAACTATCTTTAGTGACAAGTTTTTATTAATACTTTTACTACCTCTAACCCCAGACAACCAGCTAAGCTAGACTGTACCTTTCTTTCATCAAATATGAAGTCTACGCTAAAGAAGCAATTAATCAACCAGCTAACTTTTTCTGAGGAAAATGGAGTAGCTTTGGCAGATCTTGCAACAAAAAACATTTCAGGAGAGTTAACACAGACAGAATTTCTGTAAGATGAACCACATCTACCATTTTGTACCTGCTGTTTCAGATCCACTGTGGCTATGAATGTAAAAATGCAGGTAGCGATGAAAAAAAAACACTTCATGGCACAAACTGCTCCTTTTGTACAGGACATCTTAAAGCCCTGCTGATGTCATCAAGCCTGAATGCTGTCTCTTAACTATACCATGGAATAAAAAAGTCTTTCCCTTTGGACAGAGCACGGGCTCTCATGCTCCACACATACATCACTTGCACATCACATATCATAGAATTGTCACGGTTGGAAAGGAACTTCACGATCATCAAGTCCAACCAATAGCCCTACACTACTCTTATTGCTAAACCATCCCCTGAAGTGCCACATCTACCCATTTTTTGAAAACCTCCAGGGATGGTGACTCCACCACTTCCCTGGGCAGCCTATTCCAATACCCCACCACTCTTTTGGTGAAGAAGTTTTTCCTAAAATCTAATCTAAACCTGCCCTGGCACAACTTGAACCCATTCCCTCTAGTCTTATTGCTGGTCACAAGGGAGAAGAGGACAACACTCACCACTCTACAACCTCCTTTAAGGTAACTGAAGAGAGCAATATGATCTCCCTTCAGACTCCTCCAGGCTAGACAGCCCCAGTTCCTGGAGCTTCTTCTCATAAGGCCTGTTCTCCAGACCCCTGATCAGCCTAGTTGCCCTTCTCTGTACCCTGTCCAGTACCTCGATGTCCTTCCTATACTGTGATGCCCAGAACTGCACACAGTACTCAAGGTGATGCCTCAGCAGTGCTGAACACTGAGGCAGAATCACCTCCCTGCTCCTGCTGGCCACACTATTCCTGATACAAGCCAGGATGCCTTTGGCCTTCTTGGCAACCTGGGCACACTGCTGCCTCATGTTCAGCCAGCCGTCAACCAACACCCCCACGTCCTTCTCTGCTGGGCAGCTCTCCAGGCACTCCTCCTGTACCACTGCCAAGGGTTGTTGTGACCAGAATGCAGGACTCTACATTTGGCCTTATTAAAACTCATACAGTTGGCCTTTGCCCATCAATTGAGCCTGCCTAGGTCCCTCTGCAGAGCATCCCTACCCTCAAGCAGATGGACACTCCCACCCAGCTTAGTGTCATCTGCAAACTTACTAAGGGTGCACTCTATCCTCTCATCCAAGTTGTCAATAAAGATGTTGAACAGGAGCAGCCTAAACAATGGGGCCTGGAGAACACCACTCCTGACCAGCTACCAACCACATTTGACTCCACTGAGCACAAATCTTTGCATTCAGTCATCCAATCAATTTTTTATACAGCAAAGCGTGTGCACATCCAAGCCACGAGCAGCCAGCTTCTCTAGGAGAATGCTGTGGGAAATCTGTCAAACGCCTTGCTAAACTCACAGAATCACAGAACCACAGAATGTTAAGAATTGGAAGGGACCTTGAAAGATCATCTAGTCCAACCCCCCTGCCACAGCAGGATTCCCTAGACCAGCTCACACAGAAGCACGTCCAGACATGTGTTGAATATCTCCAGAGAAGGAAACTCCACGACCTCTCTGGGCAGTCTGTGTCAGTGCTCTGGCACCTCAACTGGGAAAACATTTCTACGTGTATTCACACATAATCTCCTATGCTTCAGCTTACAGCCATTGCCCCTTGTCTTGTCACTGGGCTTCACTGAGAAGAGCCTGACCCCNTGTCACTGGGCTTCACTGAGAAGAGCCTGACCCCATCCTCCTGACAACCATCCTTCACATATTTATAAGCATAAATAAGGTCACCCGTTAGTCTCCTGTCCTCCTAGCTAAAGGGACACAGTTCCCTCAGCCTTTGCTCATAAGGAAGATGTTCCACCCCCTTCTTTAATCAACTTCATGACTCTGTGCTGGACTCCTTCTAGCAGTTCCCTATCCTT
>VWZX01010582.1:0-51301 GCA_013399015.1 Galbula dea | reverse complement strand
TGCAGTTTCCAACACCATGCTTGCCTAATATTCCTTTTCATGCTTCTTAAGCCCTCAAAAAATTACTTAAGCTGACAACTTAATATATAATACTAATGATATTAATATTAATATATGCTGTAAATGTTTGCCATAAAATCCCTGCAAAATAAGTGGTTGATGAGGGAGAAGTCATAAGTCATAAGAGATAGAGGACATCTAATGAATTTATCAGGACAAAATTAAAACTTTTCAGCAAAGCTAAAACCAAGCCAAACCAAAACCAGATTTTGTTCTGATTTAGTTTGGTTTGGTTTTGGTTTTGTTCTAGTATTGTTATATAGTGCATTTTTGTGTGGCACTCACTGCCACAGGATGTCGTGGAGACCAAAAGCATGAACAGTTTTAAAAGGGATTAGAGACATTCATGGAGGTAAGCATGGATTCTTCAGCATCTTTTTGGCACAGATGGAAAAACTTTCTCCAGTTTCCCAGTTACCTTGTAGGTCCCTATTGACATACAGACACAGCATAAGGCAGCACATTGAGCTCTAACCCAACTGAAGCTGGAAGCAATCCAGCTGTACAACATCGTTCTCCAAGTGGGCTAATTTACGCTGCTTGAGAAAAGGTCCCGCTGGGCTGTTTGATGAGGTGGCTTCTGGTAATTCAGCCCTTCACTTCACACTGCTTAATGCACTGCAAACAAGTCTTGGAGAAAGCCTCCCAAAAGTGTTACCTCGGTCCTCCCCCACTGCCTGCCCATGACTCTACTGATCTGGCGTTCAGCATCAGGGCTTAGTCATTGACCTACTGGCCCCAGGGTTAAGCACAGTTCAAAGTCCTAGGACCACCAGAAATCTCGTCAATTTTTATCACAGCTTCCTGTTGTATGTCTCTTCCCCTACCACCAGTTAGGCCTCCTCACTCTGAACAGCAGAACAGGAGAAGGCATCCCATGCCTCATTGACAAGGACCAGCTAGCTTTGCCTAATCCATTTTCAGCAGCAGCAGCAGTATCTGCTAAGAGCTGAGACTTGCCAAAGGACATTCTAAGCTCAGCAGAATTATTCTGCATCTCAAAACTCAGCAGCAACAACATTTTGCACCATTTTGTTTCGTTTTTCTTTTCACATGCAGCATGACAAGGCTGCATTACAGTGTGTCATTTCCATATATAAAATGAACTGTAAAGTCTTATACAGAACAGTTCTCTTCAGCCTGCAGGTTTCTTGCATACTCTGTCTGTACTAAATCCCTACTGAAGCACCTTTAAAGGAACATTAGTACCATTTTCTAAAATAATTACACAGTCATGTGTAAATTTTTTTGGAAAAAACCCAACCAAACAAACAAAAAACCCCAAATCAACAATCCAAGAAACACCAGACTTTTCTTTTTGCTTTTAAAAAAGATATTAATAAATATCCCATCCTTTTCACGTATTTTAAACAAAACCAAAAGTGTTTCACAGGAAGTACACTGTTGGGTCCTTACCAATCTGGCCTCAGCCACCTGAGATGTTGACTCACAAGTACTCCTGTGATGTATACCTCTTGGTAAACTGAAAACAAGTTTAAGCCCATAAGGCAGGAATTTTGCAAGTCAGACTGACCAACATAATGCAGTTCAGTCTTATGAAACGTTGGGTAATTCTACTCATATTTGTAGAATAGGAGGTTGCCTCACTCATCATTGGCTTTCATTCCTCTGCAAATAGTTGTCCTGAAGTCCCTCACGCAGTGAAATCATTTTGGCATCAGGCACTTATCTGATTTTGCTACCTTTAGGACTCTGACAAAAATAATTTCACTCTATCTTTCCAGTACTGGCATATTCTACACTTGCAAGATTGTGCTGAAGTAGAGGAAGTATAAAACCTTTAAATAAGTCATTTCTGACTGAAGAAGGAAATAATCATGACTGCATAAAGAACAGAAGAAAATATATATATATATAAAAAAGAACTCTTCCTCTTGAACATGTCTATGAAATAATAGTTGCAAATAAGTTTTTAAAAATATTATAATGAGAAGTTAGATGGAAACCAAAAAGCAGTATGCAGAACCATATGGAAAGTAGTGCTCTTCCCAGACAACAGCTAGTCAGCCATCTGACAATAGGATGAAATAAAGTAACAGGGTAAGAAAATAACCTCAAATACCGAGATAAATAACAACACAAATAGGGTTAAAGTATAAGAGCAACCATGCTGACCCTGGCCAAAGATCCAAGGAGCTCAAACCCAAAGCATAGCTGTGGCCAGGGATAGACATTTCAGGGAGGAGATTTGAACCAGGAGGAACATCACAAAGCCTATACCTGCGGCTCCTAGCCACTGGCACTTCTGAGCCTCATAGAACTGGGAGCAACACTTGGATCATCCCATGTGGTAACAGAAATTGAAGGAGTTATCCTTTACAAATTTTTTCTAATCCTTTTAAAACCATTCATATATTGGCCCTTATCATATCTTTTGTCAGTGACTTCCTCAACTGTATTAGGCACAGCTCTCTCCTATTGACTTAAGACAGACATTCATGTACATATCAAGGGAAAGGATTGGATATGTGTTTGAGAGCTTTTCCATGCACACTGTTACATGAAAAATGACAGAACAATTAGTTGTAAAACTTACTGTTCAGAGATTACAAAACAATGAAGACTAGATCCCACAAGAAACTGTAAAAAGACCCAACAGATTAAATTAGATTGAGTGAATTAATAAATCTTCACTGTTGATCCTATGACTGCACCAGAATCTAGATTATGCACCAGCACATAGCACACTCTTTATATATTTTATTTGCATGCACTGCTGAGGGCATATTGCCCAACATTTGGCATGAATTTGTACATTCAGGGAAACCAAATAGGAAAGACGAACACCATTTTACACACTACACAGGCTAAACTGCTGCAGGAAACATAGCTCCGAACAAGGAGTTGTGGATAATGTCACCATATCAGCTACAGTCACAGGAGACTATTGCTCAGATAGCATCTGAGTGACAACTCCTTGCCTTCTAACTTCTAATGCTGACACAAGAAGCATATTTCAGCTCTCCCAACCTCATTCAACCCATCAAGAGAACAAATATCTATGTCTTAGAGGAAACAGTTCTGTGACATTTCTGCTTTGTGCATTTTGGTCAAAGGACTGGCAAATTCAGTAGATTTTGATAATATCCATGGCAAAACACCTATAACCCTATGTAAATACTTATGGCAAGACCTACAAATAGATTTTGTTAGGAATATTTTGGGATTCAAAGGGGATTGTCAGAATCCATGACCAACCCCACAGACAATTACATTTTTCTTAGCAAACCTTCTGAGCTACTTAAAATTCTGGACCTCTGCTGCAACAGGAGTACTCCAAGCCTTTCAAGATTGGGCATCTTAGGGAATCTTTTGTGTCTAACACCCTCAGACGGGGTGTCCTCTGGCAGGTGCCCCTGAGCTCAGGGCAGTTTTCCCCAAAGCTCACCTGTGTGCTGCTTCCAGTTGAGCTTTTTTTCTGGGGTACCAGTGATCTGATTTGAAACTCCTACCTCTGAAGAAGGGTAAGCCAGCTAATATATTGAAACTAACAGTTTTCTATACATCTATATCATTCTTTATAATTAGATGAAAAATATATAAAAAAAAAAAAGAATCACAGGATCATTGAATGTTAAGGGTTGGAAGAGACCTCTGGAGATCACCTAGTCCAATCATCCTCTCAGAGTAAGTTTACCTGGAACATGTTGCACAGGATGGCATTCAGGCAGGTTTTGAATGTCTCCAGAGATGGAGACTCCACCAACCCCCCTGGGCAGCCTGTTCCAGTGCTCCACCACTCTCAAAGTAAAGAAGTTCTTCCTTATGTTTAGATGGAACTTCCTATGTTCCAGTTTCTGCCCATTACCTCTTGTTCTGCCCCTAGGGACTATTCAAAAAGACTGGCTCCATCCTCCTGACACCCATCCATTAAGTATTGGTAAGTATTGATCAGATCCTCAGTCTTTGCTTCTCTAGGTTAAACAATCCTACCTCTCAGCCTTTCCCCAAAAGAGAGATGTCCAAGCCCCCTAATCATTTTTGTATCCCTTTTCTGCACCCTCTACAGAAGTTCCCTGTTATCCACCAGGACTCCAAAGTCTCTTTCTGCAGAGCGGCTTTCCAACAGATCAGTCCCTGACCTGTACAGTTCCATGAGGTTATTCCTTCCAACAGGCATTACCCTAAACTTGCCCATGTTCAATTTCATAAGGTTTTTCTCCAGGTTGCAATGTTCTGCAAACAACATAGTTATAAGAACGGCACTTGGACTGTTATACAGAGAACTATGTCTGTTTGATCCAAAGACAGGAGAGCACAATGCATGATTGTGTACTCTCTAGAAAAGAGCTAGAATACAACCCTCTTCCTTTCCAGAAAAAGCACTGAGATCTTGGTGTGATACTAAGCCACTGAAAACCTTCTCAGGATCTTTTGACTTCAAGTGTACTGCAAGCCAAGTTATCAAACCAAAATAAAACAGGGAAGTTATTTGGCACTACTGAATTAGGATTAAATATGTATTCTCATGGATGAAATATAGACACCATAAATATTTAGAATGTAATTTGATGATACAATTCTTCCTTACTTTCAGAGTGACTAAACTTTCTTCTAGCAGGCTCCAGAGAAAAAGAAAATCTCTTCAAATGAAATACATTCAATAAGACCCAAGCTATAAAATTTGAGAACCACCAGAAAAAGCTCTAAACCAGATAAATATTACCCAAGCCTAAGTATAAACTGTTCACAGTATCAGAATAGGAAATTCTAAATGTTTATTGAGACTAACATGTAAGAGAGTGAAAGTAATTCCTCTCTGCATGTGATTAAAGGAAAAACAAAGCCATGTATTTCTAGGGTTACAATTCTACCAGTAGGTCTATCACTCATTTCACTATGGCTCATAAGAATTTCAAAGCTATAAAATTCATTGCTAACAATAGACTTCAAACATTCTTCTGTATGAAAAGCAAATCTACCTGTATTTAGGCAACCTCAATTATACTCAATAATGTATCAAATACGATCAACTTCTTTCTTTATATATTTTTAAAAAAGAAAAACTTTACATTTAAAACACTTGAAAGAATATATTTGTCACTTGCTTTCAATGTTTTTCTACAGGAAATTGTCTGAAGACAAAACTTTATTATTGCCAGGTACTGCACATTAGGGTTGATGTTGAATACCAACTGACCTTCAGCAAGGTCTTTTTTATAATACATTGTTATGGTACATTATTACAGTATTTTGATTGTGCAAACTTGGCTTTGGGACTCTTGTATTCTTATTAACATTTTGTTTGTACTTTGCACTAATATTAATGGGCCTCCAAAATGCAACTTAGTTGGTTTGTTTATTCGTTTGTTTATATTGTTTGATTTGAAGAACATGTAAAACTGTAATCTTACATCAGACAACCAGATCCCTGAGATTTGTAAACAAACCATATATCTGATGCAAAAGTTCAGCCAGAAGATTGGGCTGTTTTTCTCAGAGAAGAAAGAAAGGAAGGTTGTTCGCATTTATACATTAGTATGCTACACTAAAGGCTTCATGTCCTAAAGAGAAGATTGCTACTACTTTACGATTTAAATGATGATATAATTAACCTGTCTAACAAAAAAATTAGAAAGGAATTCAAAAGAAACTAGCCAGAGGCAATTATTGTATTAGGAGTAATATCCTCCTTTGAAAATAGAAAATCTACTTTTAAATGTCCTGTGGGCTATGGATGTGCTTCTGATGTCAACGGAAGGAAAGCAGGTTTCCTTCTCACTCTTTGAAGAAACACAGTTCATCACTGTCTTATCTGACACGTAGTCATTATGCCTTTTACTGAAGTCAATTTTAGCTTCATGGGAGGTGATCAGCAGAACTCCTGCTATAGAACAAAAGCTCCTTTCCTAGAAAAGTAACACTGAAGGAAAAGTGGAATCTACTACTCCCTGAAGACATCTCATTCTGAAAATTATTTCGTTGAGCCAAAGTTGCTCTTGCCCAGTTGAAGCCAAACCCATCTGCACAACAAATGCTGATGGTTTCCCGATCAGGTTTTAACATCTAGCTTTTGCCACCCACCACGCTCGTTTTAAATAGTATATTTTTAGTAATATTATTCACTCTAGTGCAGGTTCTGCAGCCTAAGAGCAAGATTTTCAAGAGGAATAACAAGGAAAATGGCACAATTGTTCAATCACTCAACAAAACTCTTCCCAAATTATTTCATATTGTGATTTTTTTTTTTCTTCTTAAATAGGAAGAAGTGACCTTAGTAGGTTATTCAAACACAAATTGGCAAAATTACACTTGCCCATGGAGAAAATGTCATCTTATTGTCATGGAGATGAATTTAGTCCTGCCACTTTACCTACTCCTCCGCTGCTTATGTCTTCAGCTGATGATAGAACTGCAGCAGTATCTCTGGAAATCTAGCAGCACCCATGCCAACAAAGCTATCCATATCTACCTGCAAATTCACCTCTACCTAGGTCCTTCATGTGGTACTCAGCAGACTAATGTACATTACAGGAAGAACACCACCTATTTCTTCTGGGGGGTTGGAACTAGATGGTCCATAAGGTCCCTTCCCACCTGAACAGTTCTATGATTCTATGATTCTATATCTGAAAGAGCAAGGGAGAGGACGGGAAAAAGGGAAGAGAAGTGACTATTCCTAAAAGCAGTCATCAGAAAAAGATGGCTAATTCTCAGCAACAGCTAATTGTTGAATGAATAGTCCTCTATGCCTAGGTAAACTTTTCTTTCAATATCCTGACTTGAAAAGCTTAGTTATGCTTCCTCCTAACTCACTCCAAGTCCTTTCATTCTTTTACAGCTCATTCCTTCCTGGCAGTGTTGGGTCTTCAAAACACAGACAAAATTTGAGATAGACTGTCAGTTGGAAAGATTTCTTGTCTAGACATAAAGGATTAAATCAAATTTCTAAATGTTCTTGATGGCAAGAATGAGTGCAATAACCTTTTTTTCTCCACAATTAAAAAAAAAAAACCAACAAAACCAAACCAAATGAAAACATTAAGAATGTCTTAGCAGCAATATAATGCATATGATGGGCATCTATGCTAGCTAGTAGATAATTAACCAGATACAAATTACTTAAAACCATTTGAAGATATTATGAAATAACCTTGTGGAGGGTCATAGACCAAATAAACATGTTTGCTTTCAGACAGAACACCCACTTATTTACTTATCTCCAGGATTGCCACTACTTTTCCTTACCTCACCACTGATGTCCCTGTGGGGTCATTCCCTGTTTTCAGGGGACTATCAGCACAGGCCTCTGTTTTCCTCACCAAGTTTGGACTCTGAATCTGACTCCTTGAATGACTCCTGAGAGTCACTAACAGTTGTCTCTTTCAACAAATATTTGAAAGGAAAACAAAGATGCATTGTTTAAATGTGCATTGTCACAGTAGAAATAAATAAGTGCAATTAATATTTTGCTTATAAACCATCTGGTTTGTGTATTCAGAAAAACCTGGACTATATCTGTCATTCAGTTGAAATGTAATAATACAAACTGGTTATAAAGGAAGTTGTTTATACAAGCCTCTTTCCACCATTATTCCTTTCCTCTCTTCTCTACTATTATTTATTTTAAATTCTAGTTTAAGTGAATTCCATTTCATCCACAACCAATATGTAATTGCATATTGCCACTATACCAGCTTCTGTTAGGACCTCATTGCAGTTTCCTACCCTTCTGCTCGTCATAGTAGAAACTTTTCAATGTTCTCCTTCCTAAGATGATCAGAAAGTCATGCTAGTATTATCACATAAAATTTGTAGAAGAATATTTCACAAACAGCCTGGGTAGTATCAAATCATCTGCATACACAGACCTTCAGGGAAATAAAATCTTCAAGACTGCAATGTCATGTGCTTAAAAATCAGCAAAGGTAAAGTTTATAGCAAGATTAAAGACAGCATCATAATTAATAACAAAAATCTATCTCCACTCTTCAGGAATCACTTCCGATACAGTTTAGATCTGAGGGGAAAAAGAAGCAAGCCTAAGGTATGACATCATATCTCCCTGTGGCATGAGTCATCACATAAAGACGTCTGGAATCACTGAATATTCTGCCTTGCCACCTATGGGAAGAAGAGAGCTGGCAGAAGCAGACAAGACACTGCTGGGTTGTCAGCATCCGTACAGCCAGAAACAGGAGGTTTCACAAAGGCTTGGCAAGGGAGAGGAGAGGTGCACCCCAGCACTGCCTCATTTCCAGAACAGAAAGTGTTTCATGTGGCACACGGCTTCCTACTAGCTGTTGGTCTCTTCTGCTGTTTTCCCTGCTGTTTGCCCTCTGCCTTTCCACTCTTTGTTGTAACAGGTTTTCACTGCTGGCAGTATCCCTGCCCATATTTCTTTTCCAAATGCAACTGTTTGTTATTTCCATTTTATTGCACAGCTCTCCATTTAGCAGATCTCATTCCTTCTTTTTCTCTTCCTGACCTGCACTCATCACAAATAGCCCTCATTTACTATCTTCTGCAAGTTTGTGCTTCATTTTTTTTCTTATTCAGCAAAGCCTAGCTCTCTCCATATACCTCTGATCCTTACCACCTGTTTCTTTTCTTCTTTTCTTGCATATCACAGTGGGTCCCAGTCTTCCTGTTGTTCAGTTCAAGGCTGTTACCTTTTCCACTCCTCATCGTCTAATCCCTTCTCACCCTCTAACTTCCAGCTTCGACTCCACATCCACAATTTCACCCTCTGCACAGTTTCCCCCTCCATCCCCTTCTCCCTGGGCTCCTTGTCAACACTCTTTTGCCCTTTCTCATCAACATCTATGTCACACTGTCTCTGCCACTCTGTGGGAGTGTATCAAGGAAATACATGAGATAGTTTCCTTTACTGTATCTAGAGCTCAACCAAATCTGATGATGTAGGAGATTACAGGTGAAACAGTAATAGAAGTCTTGCCAAATTCTGCACTTTAACACGTTCAGCATGAAAAAATATCTTCACTATTTCCAGAGCTCTAGTAATAATCTCTTTAAAATGCTTATAATTAATAATGGCTTTCAAAAGAACATGCATCATAAAAGGAGCTTTTGCTGCCAGCACTCAAGTTGCTGGAACTTCTCAGAGAAATGCTGCCAGAATTTCTTCTAACAAGAACAAAATAACCTGCTTTTGTCCATTCTTGTTTTCTGAAATAAACAGGTATTTTCCTCATAATTACAGTTAGCCTGAGGCACAGATCTCACCTGGAAAGTTGGAGTTCAAATGATTAATGTTCAGCACAGTTTAAAACAACAAAGAACTGAAAACTGTGAAAATCCAGACATCCTTAATATGTGGTGCAGTAAGTCTCAGTTTCAATGTTAACCAAGTATTTTGCTTTTTATTTCTAGAGCAAGATTCTTTATACTGGAAATAAAACACAAGTCACAGAATTACCAAGATCTGAGCCCATTGTGAAAGCCATGCAGAAATGCCATCTGCACTCTCCGGATTGTGCTGCAGCTCAGTTTTCCAGAAAACATTTTGCTTGTCTGAAAACAGTGTTTTTCTTAGACAGAGTACAATGCTGGTGCCTTATGTGTCTTTTGTGCTTCATCCTCTGTTGTTCAGTTGAATGGAAGCTGTCAGTGAACTCTCAAGGTCAAATGGTGCCTTACTTAGATTAACTGGGGCTCAGACTTTCTCTTACAGAAACAAAACAAAGGGAATAGTATTGTGTTTTTAAAAACAGTATAAGGGGAAAAAGTAGTCCCACCTTTCATGTCTCATTCTTATCTCTGACAACGTGTGCAAGAGGATGCATGAGAGTAGTGGAAAAATGGAATGGGATTATTGTATTAAGACTCTATACCACAGAGAGCAGAAAAAGCTATCATAGTAGCTGCTAATGGAAGAGATGTTACCATGTGTCCTTTGTATTACCAAGGTCTGTAAGCTCAACATAAAATCTCTGACAACAGGTCTGCCTCTTGACAAGTCAAGGCTATTTGCTATGAGCAAGCTTGTAAAGCAAAAGGTCCTCACTGCTGCATTCCCATATTCTGGGGTAAACATACCAAATTACCCAAGAACGACTTACAGCGAACAGAGCCATAACAAGTGAGAAAAACACTAACCATTTTAATCTTTCTTGCTTTCTGCAGCATCTGGCTCCCTATCTTTCCAAGAATTTGATCTAAGAACATACTACATGCTTTGATCCCAATCAAGGAAATAAGTTCCCCATTAACTCTAAATGTAAACACATGTCCAAACTATGTGTAAAATCAGAGCTCACAGTTTCAGGCAAAAAAACCAAAGTCCAAATGACAGTTCTCCCTGGGATCATAAGTAATGTGCTTTGGATAACAAAACAGCATGATTTCCAGGAAGGATCAAACATTAGTTCATGTACAAGTTCAAACTCCTTCAGTAGCATGGAAATAACAGCAAGAAAAAGAAGTCAAGGCTATACAATTAGACAATGTAAACGATACACATAATGAATAAAAGACAAGCCACCACTTTCCAAAAGGTAACTTCTAGGTAAGTAAAATTCTATTGATGTCTTGAGTATTCCATAGATTGCAACTATGTTTGTTTGCAATCATTTCAAGTAGTTTCCTAGAATCATATGAAATAATTATTTCAGAGGCACTGCTTTCAGTTCTGTTCTTTTGTGTAATCTCATTGACAACTCAACAGAATAGTTCCCTGAACAGAAGCAAATTTTTTAAACATGCAAAACTTATTTGTTATGTCTCAATTTATTCTCTTTGGAAGCTATAGTTATCAAAGACAAATTGAAATACAAAATTCTTACAGATTTAAATGTCTTGGATTTTTGAACGCCTTAAATATCAAAGAACTAAAGTACTGTCTCCCTTCAGATGATTTATTAACTGCAGACAATTTAGAAGTCAGAATCTGTCACTTTTTTTCACCCAACTCAAATTATGAGTACTTTCATATCAACTGGAAATCTAAAAACCCACACTGTTCCTAGACATAATATGGGTTGTGATCCTGTCGTTATGGAACAGAACTTCCTGCACTTGTGGGAGCAAGCACTTCAATCGGAACACTTAATTGTATTTACGTGCTTCAAATTAGGCTGATCACATTAACTACACTGTCACTGCAAGATTGTGCATCTCTAAGACTCTGGGAGTGTCAAAGCAAGGCAAATTGTCGTGTTTCTTTTGTATTATCAGCAGACAGCTGAAAATACTTTTACCATGCTAGGATTCATGCACAAGTCTCTAGTGACTACAAGTTCACAAATCCACAGAAATTAGAAGCATTCTTTTAAATTTCACAGAATCACAGGATGTTAGGAGCTGGAAGGGACCTTAAAAGATCATCTAGTCCAACCACCTGCCACAGGAGGATTCCCTAGACCAGGTCACACAGAAGCATCTCCAGACGGGTTTTGAATACCTCCATAGAAAGAGACTCCACAACCTCTCTGGGCAGTCTGTGCCAGTGCTCTGGCACCTGAACTGGGAAAATATTTCTACGTGTATTCACACGGAATCTCCTCTGCTTCAGCTTACAGCCATTGCCTCTTGCCCTGTCACAGGGCTTCACCGAGAAGAGCCTGACCCATCCTCCTGACAACCACCCTTCACATATTCAAAAGCAAAGATGAGGTCACCCTTTAGTCTCCTCTTCTCCAAGATAAAGAGACCCAGCTTCCTCAGCCTTTCCTCATCAGGAAGATGTTCCACTCCCTTAATCCTCTTGGTGGCTCTGTGCTGGACTCTTTCAAACAGTTCTCTATCCTTAAACTGAGAGGCCCAGAATTGTATGTTTAAGTACAGGATTGTTTTCTTTACAGAACTTCCCCTACTGTTTAGAGATAATAAATGAAACTGAACAAAACAGTTTGATATTTAGGAACCAAGCTGAGTTTTCAAGTTTCACAAATAGAATCTTTTTCACCTTTTTCCCCCCTACATTTACTTGCAAATTCAGAAGTAACATATATAAACAGCACTGAGCTATAATAAATACAAACCCAAAATCTAATTTTCACTTCCGGCTTCATATTAGAGTTGCAAGAACTTATTAAGTTGACAATTTTCTACAGTTTTCACTCTAGTCGCTTTATATTCTGAAACAAAAGAACTAGAAGAGAGGGTTTTTTTCCCTGTTCTTTGATAGTTGTCCTTGTGTTGCATCCCTTCACAAGTCCCTTCATCAAAAATGTTGTGGTACATTTTGAATGCTCAGAAATCTCTATAGACAGAAATTTACCCAAATAGATATAATACTGGAGGGTGGTCAAATCACATGTAATAAAGTAGCAAAAGCACTTCCCGACATTTAAGATTCACTAGTTCAATACGAGCAACCAGTTTGAAACTGCAAAAAGTGTCTCCCACAGCTAAGTCCATCATTGGGTTTTATTCCATAACAACAGATTAAAAACTTAATTTAAACTTACTCTAAGAAATTAACTACAATTACCATAACAAAGTAACATATTGGGTAACACTAGTTCAGTCTGTTTTGATATCAACATTAAATTCCATGGTTAGTGTAATCAACAATATTCTTCCTTCCCTCTACTCTGCACTCATGAGACCCCACCTGGAATACTGTGTCCAGTTCTGGAGCCCCTATTACAAGAGGGACATGGGGGTGTTGGAGCGAGTCCAGAGAAGGGCCACGAGAACGATCAGCAGACTGCAGCACCTCTCCTACGAGGACAGACAGAGAGTCAGGATTGTTCAGTCTGCAGAGAAGGCTCTGAGGAGACCTTATTGTAGCCTTCCAGTATCTGAAGGGGGCCTACAAGAAAGCTGGAGAGGGACTTTTTAGGAGGTCAGACAGTGATAGAACCAGGGGAAATGGGTGTAAGCTAGAGGAGGGTAAATTTAGGTTGGATATTAGGAAGAAGTTCTTCACTGTGAGGGTGGTGAGACAGTGGAACAGGTTGCCCAGAGAGGTTGTGGAAGCCTCCTCCCTGGAAGCTTTTAAGACAAGGCTTGATGGGGCCCTGGGCAACCTGATCTAGTTGATGGTGTCCCTGCCAGGCAGAGGAGTTGGAACTTTTGAGGTCCCTTCCAACTCTGGCGATTCTATGAAGATCTCCTGGGCTGGAGCGAACCACAGGACAAACTCTCGAAGGAGTCTTAAGTACATAATTGTAAAAATATTATCTTTTGAACTTTTTTTTAATGACTCATAACAAGGTAGATTCCACTTTTCATTGTGTAACCTATGACTCCAGTTGAAATCATGAGTACCCAAGAGGACATTAAACAAATATTTAGTGACAAGAATTGTTTGTAGAATTTGCAACTCTAGTGCATTTCACTCTTCATCAAAGTCCAAAATAGTCTTTAGAATCCTTGCCATTTCCCTAAATCATTTCTACTGAGAATACCACATCACACTCTAGGGAACCCTCCCCATACAGTCACAGGTGAGAAATACAGTATGTCCTTCTGTGCATTTTAAAATGCTTATTAATTAAAATCCTAATTTTGCGTGTCATAGCTTGAAGTAAAGCATGTAAGTATGAAATAGCAATCCATTCCTTCTTGCCTGCTGCCTAACCCTAGCTGTGCCCACGTTACCAGACCTCTCACTTTTGTCTTCCCTAGACAAGAGACCTCTACATCCCTACGTGCAGCTCTTTGAGTAGCTTTCAGTCTAGTTCGTATCTGTAAGGCTGTGCAGAAAAAGACCCCAAGTCTGATGGCTTTGAAGATATCTGAGAAGTCTGAAAAGGTTTAGGACCTTCATAACATATATACACTTTTGTTCATTTTATAAAGCAAAACAGAAACTACAATTCACAGTTTACAAGAGAGAGCTCAGCCAGCAAGTAGGCTGGGGTTCAACACTTTTTAGACTGACGTCATTTAGTCCTTCATTCCTTGGGTTCCTAAAATGACCTTTAATCACGATGTTACAGACAACACAGATAGGAGTAGGTAGAAGTAAGGAATAGAACCAAGAATCTTCTTGTGGGAGAGTACCAGCCATTGGGTTGCAAGGCTATGTATCCAGAGAGTGTCAGGGGAAACACTGGCCTTACATTTTCTGCTGCAGAATGATGAAACACCAGCATAGCCAACAGATGTGAATAAGAAGGAAATCCTCTGCCTTTAGAAAAACTGAAATGACAGCTCAACTTCCTGGAGAATATTTTTTCCTAAACCAAACCTGTGAGCTCTTTTAGGGTCAAAAAAAACCATCCCAAAACCAGCAGGTAGGCTAATTGAAGGATAAAATGCCAGGACCCTGTCAGCAGGCAAACCTTATGTCAGATCCGACAGTGGAATAGTTTGCTTAGGGAAAGCATTACTGATTTTGAATCCAAATTTGGTCAGAACCAAATCAAAGATGTCTTATACTCCTGTCAAATCTATTACTTTTGTCTCTTCATTCACTTAAAAGAGAGTATCTGAAGCATAAAATAAAGGGAAAATAATTTAAGCAGTCACACTAATTTCATCATAATTTTGGTAATGTCATAATCATTTTGATCTCATGTGTTCAGACTTGGGCTGACAATTCATCAGTAGAGCAAGGTGGTTCATGATGACAATGAAAGTGCAAAGTGATGCAAAGGGAGCTTTCAGGCTTCAGGTTTTTGATGAAATATGGACTAGATCACTTCAGTGAGTTGCCTGTTCCCTATAACTCTACACTGGCCTCAGGGCATACTAGTATGCTGGTGGATCCTGACTTTCTCAGGAAGATCTGTAGACTTAACTTACATCCCAGGGAGAAGTCTGGGAAAGTGGTGACCTCTGCCTGGACGAGGAGATGGCTGGACAAGACCAGGAGTAAAGTTATGCCCTCTATGTTAAGAATAAACCAAAGGTCGATTCCTGTATCTGATGACTCATGGTGGAAGAAAACAGATGGGAGTGCTGAACTTCCTTATAATAAGCTGTGTTTAGTGCACTTGAATTCCTTTGCTCTACTCACAACATTACAAAGCTATGAGATGAAGCACATATAATTTATGTAGAAACAGTGAGAGCCCCTGACTGACATCGGGAGGATTGTAAAGCACAGTGGCAATAAACAGTGCTGCTCCTGCAAAACTTTGTGATGGAAAGTTACTGCTGCATGATAAGCTAATCCTCATTAATGTCCTTTGCTTTCAGCTACCTCATAAAAAAATCTGCTTCCAGGAAGGATAAAACAAATCTGAACACTATATTTGGATAAAAAGACCAAAGGCAAAGACCTTATTTACACCTGTACTATCCCCGTGCTGCTTTAGTGAGTTCTGGGACAGCATATTCTAGAGCCTAAAGAAAATTTTAAAAATCCAGATATAATTGCTGTGTATTTCTGCTTAAAGATCACTACCAAATCAATCATGCCTTAGGGGTCTGGAAAACAGGCCTTATGAGGAGAGGCTTAGGGAGCTGGGCTTGTTTAGCCTGCAGAAGAGGAGGCTGAGGGGAGACCTTATCGCTCTCTTCGGCTACTTGAAAGGCCATTCTAGGGAGGCAGGTGTTGGCCTCTTCTCCCTTGTGACTAGTGACAGGACTAGAGGGAATGGGCTTAAGCTGAGCCAGGGTAGGTTTAGATTAGATATTAGGAAGAATTTCTTTACTGAAAGAGTGGTAAGATATTGGAATAGGCTGCCCAGGGAGGTGGTGGAGTCACCATCCCTGGAGGTTTTTAAGAAGAGGATAGATGTGTTTCTTCAGGGGATGATTTAGGGGTAAGAGTAGTGTAGGGCTATCGGTTGGACTAGATGATCTTCAGGGTCCTTTCCAACCATAATGATTCTGTGATTCTGTGAATCCTGCTCTGGCAGGGGGCTTGGAGTAGATGATCTTTCGAAGTCCCTTCCAACCAATCACATTCTGTGATTCCATATAGAGCTATGTCCACGGACTTTGCTATCATGTTAGCATCTTAAAGGAAAAGTTAGCTCTGCTATATACACACAAGGGACTGCAGAACCAGGTGAATGTGTTTAATTGGCCATGTCCTACTTATTTCTGTAGCGATTATCTGCAACCTACAACTCCAAAAAACTACCATAAGAAAACAAACAACTAATATTGAATAATTAAAAGACAGTTTGGAAATACATCAAAAGCAGAAATATTTCTTACTAAGCCATCAGTCAAAAGTTCATTAAATAACCTGAGGTTGTAAAGCATGCAGAGGCCAGCTTAATTATAATATGATCAAACACGTCTTTGACTACCTAGTCTTCCATCTATACAACACAGTCTTGTGGCTTCTATCTGTTGTCCAAAAATACTGTGATGATGGGTTGAACCAAGTTTTCAGTCACACCCCTACCATCACACTGACCTCATGGGCTTGGCATTGCATGGGTGTAACTGAGAAGAGGATTTGACCCATTATACACTGTGCTTAGTGTTGACACCAAAAAGGTCAGAATTCAGACAGCTATTATGAAAATTAAACCAAGCAAAGGTCAATAAGCAACAAGGGTTTATATGAAAAGCAGTCCATCATGAATTAATGTTCACTTCTCTTATGCCAGTTTTAGAACAAAACTTCTAAAGATTCATGCTCTTTTCTCTGTCTCATAGGTTTCATGTTCATAGCTAGCACATTTGTAGTGCTAGAATTGAATTATGTTTGATCCAAATGTCAGAAGTTAATGAAAGAGGAGGGAATTTGAAAAAATAATTACATATTTACTGATAATCTCACAGCAACATGTTTTGTGCTCTAATTTGCTACCTACAAGAGGTTTTTTTACTGACTGAGACTATATCAGACATACCTGAAAGACACTCTCTGTGAGCTGCATACTGAAGTGAGCTATAGAATTTTTATGTCTATTAGTTTTCTAAGGACAGCTCTTATACTTTAAGGTGGTTTGAGTTTAATTTGAAGTGATAATGCAAGCCATTATTTCTTTTACTGGCAGCTTGGTATCTCATCACAGGAATTATCTTCTTCCTCAAGTCTCCTGCTCTAAATGGTTAGAAAAACAATAAGATTCTCAGCTCACTGTGAATGACACCATGCCTATGCTGTCCTTTTTTCATCATGTAATACAGCAAGGAAAAAAAAAAAGGGATGTTTAAAAATTAGATACCTATAGAAACCTATATACAACTTACTTAAGTTTGTGCCTAAACTTTCTCAGTGTCCAGATCCATAGAAAAAAACCAACTGTAACTGTAAAGCTTTAATGACTGTGAGTTGTGTCCCTGTTTCAGCTAGTTATTAAATATTATCTTGAATTCATCTATACAATCTCTATTAACAAAAATTTACATGGACTTCATGGATTTAAAAAATCCATGTTAAAAGTCTGTAAGCAAATAAACTATCATACCTAAAACCAGGTTTTGCATCACAGTATTCATCTTTTTCCCCTCAGAAAAAGAACGTGAACAAGAGATAATTATATGCATTTCTTGGCTTTTGTAATTGCATAGGCAACACCAAAAGGCCATCCTTCTGATATGTATTTACAGGAACTATGTTAATAATAAAACCAGCTGTAAGTTATAAAGGTTTTATTTCAGCAACCAAATGCAGATTCTAGACAGAGACTTTCAAACTCATTGAACACTTAAATATTCACAGGGTTTTCTTGATCTGTCTCAAATCCACAGTATGAAAATTAATCTCAAGTGGGGGAATGTGGAAGCAGAGTGGTTTTCTGTCTAATTTCTGTTTAAGTGCTTAAAAAGAAAATAATCTTTTACTGAGCTATGATCCTGGATGCTAGCTTTCATCTTGTCTTTAAAACTATGACTCAACCACTAAATTGTCCTGTGACAAAAATGTTGTCATTGCCTTAATCTCAACATTATGAACTCAAGTCAGCTGATTTTCGTTTTTTCCTTTACACAGGTGTCACCAAACACTCAATTAGATATGCCACAGAATGATCAAGGTTCACCTATAGGGAACTCATTTTAATTTAGACAATTTAGTGCAGTGCTTCAGTGTCAGAAACCTGACGGAAAGAAGTTGTACTAAATCTTTGTGCTGCCCCATTGCCTGCATTGTCTGTAAGCTAAGCTCTCGTTTCTAGACATCTAGCATTTTGTAGTTCATCATTCAGAGATATGCCTTCTAAGACCAGACTAGACATAAGCAATAGAATAACAAATCTTAAAATTATACTAAATCTATACCAAATCTTAACTATACTCAATCTTCTGTAGAAGAAGCTGTAATAAAGGTACCTGCATGTTTTTTCACACAGTCGCTTGAAATATATTGCAGTCCGCCTCAGAGGACTGATGAAGCTGCATGTGGACAATACGCATTTTTTCACATTTCAAAATCATATGGACCTCTAACAATTTTCCATTTTTACAGCTTATGTGCACAAACAGTTAAGAGCAAAAATAATACCACCTGTCTTCTAATGCTCACATCCAACTCTTCACTCCTTTGGAGCCCAGCCTGAAGCTCTGTTGACAGTTCTCCTGAGGACAGTGGAGATTATATCCAGCTGTGACGACTTGCAGGAAGACCTCCATAGTGAAATAATGATAAAAGACAGGTGAACATCAATATAAATAAAGGTGATACACATGAGGAAAAGCAACTTTATTTTCATTTGTACAATGATAGTCTGTTGTTGATTGATATTGTCCTGGAATAGCATCTTTAAGTGAGAGAGCTCTGAAAACATCAGTTCAACACCCAACAGCAAACAAAATTAGAGGCAAGGAATGCTGGTTAAAAAATAAAACCTTGTTCTGATGCTGCATACCTCCATGATAATTCCAAGTTTAGAACTTCAAGTACTTCTGGTCCTCTGTCCTCAATAACAGCACAACAGGAAGCATTACAAGGAACAACAAGCACAACTAAATGCTTGCATGAGAAATACGTAAGCATCACAATTCTTGAAACTGGAAGAAAACAACATAAGGCAACAGGAAGGTGACTGATGTCCATTGTATTACGCTTGACGTGAAGTAGTCATACTTGTGTACAGCATATGATGAAACTAGCTGACTCTCAGATTCAACAAATAAAAAGAAGATGGGTCCTTACAAAACATGCAGTCAAGCTATGGAACTTCTTACCACAACACATAACATAGGCTGAAGGTTTACATGGACACAAGAAAGCAATATATTCCTGGAAGAAATATGAAATTCTCACCAAAATGTATTAAAAACTAGATATTACATGTGCTTCAGGAAGTCTCTGAATCACAGATTGCTAGAAGAGTGTTTTGAAATAGGATACCTTGTGTTTTGCACTCTTCTTTTTTTTTGAAAGCCTGTGATGTGAGATTACTAAATGCTGCTGGCGAATGCCAAGCACTAATCCAAGTAGTTTGTATTAAGTTGATCCCCCGTGTTGAAATGCTTGTGGACTCCAGTGCATTTGTGGTCCATTCTTTCCCATTATGAAAAACCATGTCAAATCTTCCTCAGTGCTACATTTATCCAGTGCTCATTAATTCTATTCTTTACTGAGCAAATAAAGATGTCAGTCCTCCTGGTTTGGATATCCCCTGAAATCCTTTTGAACACCAAGGTTACATTAACCACCTTTCAGTTCTTTAAACTCAGTACTCTGGCTCTAACAGCTTAAAGAAGTGAAATCCTTGAACTAAATTGGAGCACAGACATCTTGCATAAACATCATTTCAGTCATTCAAACTCTTGGTGAGGTTCAGTATTACCACTGCTCCTTTCAAGCCTTGACAATTACTGTCCCCAACCTCTCTCTAGGTACATACCTAAATATTTCCTCTTTTGGAAAACTAAACTGACACAGGAATCTACAAATTTTTTTTAGTCAATGTGTGTTTACAAAAGTCTATTAAAAGGCACAGAAGGAAAAATAATTCCAGATGCAGATTGTCTCTTACAATTCCTTATTTTTCACAGAAAAAATGTATCTACTTTGGGATGTAAACTTACTACAATTTACATGAGAAACCACTTAACATTTTGTTACAACCATACATTTTACAAGATACAACGGGACAAATCTGAGTCGCTAGTAGAGGACTGCACACCTGCACAACGAATGAAACAGACTGGCTCAAGGACTTTGAATAAATATGTGCTCTTTTCTTCTCCTTAAATCCCTGATCTGAGGATTCAAAAATAATATTTTCCCCACTCACTTCATATGATCCTAATTTGACTTCCAGAAAGTTAGGATTTTACTTTACTGCTGACCCTGAACTTCATTAGAGAAAAAGAAAACACAATTTTCAAGGCCCTTTTCCAATGATAAATGCTAGAATGCACTTTTGAAAGAAAGCAGTTTACTCTCTCAAAGACAGTAGCCTTGTTTTTACAGGCCGCAATCAAAACATCTACAGACAACTTCTCAGCCTTCCATCTCAATCTTCATTTAGCAGAAAAACTGTGACATACTACCAACAGAATGCAACCGTGTTCAGCTGGTGAAAAAGAAAGTCATCAAGAGGCAAATGGGAGGAAGAAGAGAGGCTTTCCCTGGGTACTGCTTTCTAATAAGTAGAAAGGGCCCTCATTCATCAGTGCATGACACATTCTGATGCACAGAGGGACAGATGTAGACCTTGAAGGCACCCTGAATATAAATCATATATAGATACTATAATGCTAAAAAAAAGCTGCAATGAGGAAGCACTGACCCTGCCAAGGTAGTGCAAAGCAGCAACCTTCAAGGAATGGTAAGAACCAGACAAAAGATTCACTATGCATCTCCTTGAGCAGCAAAGAGGCATTCAGCAGCCTGGAAGGACAGGAAGGGTGACAAGAGGGCAAGAGAAAATGGCCTCAAGTTGCCCAAGGAGGTGTAAATTGGATATCAGGAAAAATTTCTTCCCCAAGAGAGTTGTTAGGCATTGCAACAGGCTGTCCAGGGAAGTGGTGGAGTCACCATCCCTGGAGGTGTTTGTAAAATATATAGATGAGGTATTTAGGGACATGCTTTAGTGGTATAGTGGTGACAGATTAACAGCTGGACTTAATGATCTTAGAGATCTCTTTCAACCTTAGTGATCCTGTGATTCTGTATGCACGGAAGAAGCTACCTTCACTGAGCCAGGCTCTCTCTTCGCTCGTCGCCACTAAGAGCTCATCACCAAACCCTCTCAGAAAAGACACCTAATGATATTTCCAACAGGCTGATTTTCTCACAGGCTTAGAAAGCCTCTGTAGATAATCCCTAGATCCCCTTTCTGTCTGCATAGTCTCCAAAGGGTAAATGCAAGCTACACAGTGAATATTATGACACAGGGTTCAATAAGAAATCTACTCCTTATTCAGTTAGTATCCTATGACTGTAGACTGTTACTACTATCTTCTAAAGATTTAGCTTAAAATGTTCTTAGTTATTTTGCCTAGCCTCTGTTGCAGACACACATTTATTGACTTTACTGACAGTTTCAGATGCAAGCACTTTTACACTACCTATAGGCCTTGAGAAGGTATCATCACCCAGATGATGACTGTGAGTGCTTATAATTCATGTTAATTTAAATGCGCATATTCATATCCAGTTTTAGACACTTTCCTTGCAGCATTAAATGTTGCCAGTAACCTATGAGGCAGAGATGAAAAGAGTAAGACATGTAGCGATGTCTATGTGCTTACATATCATTTTGTCTTAGTTATCACCACTCATTCATTATTCCCTCCACCATAATGACTTCTTAGCTAATTTCTTGGACTTGTCACAGATGCTGTGTCACCTGGCCCACAAGAGAAAGGGAGTCATAGCCAAGATTTTAAGGAGAGCAATTCTAGACTTTTGGGATTACTTCCTGTATAAAAGACAATAGGGAACAAAACCCAGATGAACTCAGACTGTTGAAGTAATAATGAAAAAAACATATATCAGTGCATTTGCTTTCTTTTTTTTTTTCACTTGAAACATTTTTTATTATTTGGTATTATATCACATCCAAGTTACACAGGAGAAAGTATTCACACCTGCTAATGTGCAGGCTTGGCAGTGGTGTTACTGCAAAAATAATTCCTTCCTAATTTCTCCTTACTGCTTTATTTTCATAAACTCTTCAGTGCACTGTCAACCTGCAGACACAAGTTTATGTATATGCCATGACGAGTCAGAGCAAATTCAGACTCCAGCTTTTCACACTTTGCCTTTAATTCAGTAAGTGCCATCTCTAGCTGTACTGAAACACTCTCTGAAAATTACCATTAAAAATTGCTCCCAGTTATTATAACACTCTTCTAGGGATTGAGGTGTTTGCAAGCTGTACTGTGTCTAACAAATTTGGTGGATGCCAGAATAAAACTACACTTCAGCATGTTTTACCACGTTATTATTCTGGGACCTAGAATTTGAACCTGCTGTTCCTGATCACGAGATTCACTGTAATTTTCACGTAATAAACTAGATGGGTATGGTAACAACCATATCACTGCAAGTTATACTGCATTAACTGTACTTTAACTGTATCTTTATGATTTAAAAAATATGGATTTGGGTCAGTGTTTTATTGGGTTGCCTTGCTTAAATGTGCTCTCCATTGCAAAGCAGTGCTTTTTTTCTTCTGTTGCGGCTCCTGGAACAGTAACACGAACAGGAAATACTACATTAATTTACAACTGCACAGGGCAATCTGCCAGAACTCTGTCTGTTCTCTTTCTCTACAGTCCAGTCCACTGAAAGGTGAATCTCCTTATCTTATATATGATCCAGATAACCACAGTTGCTGGCAAAATTCAGTGATGCTTAATGGGTGAGCTGTGTTTCCAAGAAACAGACAAAGGCTAAAAGACTGGAACTGGCCAGTTTTCAGGTCTCTCACAGTGTTGCATCATCCTAAAGAAAGTCTGCAGCAGAACTGGTATTAGAGACTGTGCATGAAAGCTCCCACCTGCCAAAACAACAATGAAAACATACAGACTTGGAAAAAACATTTTATCCTATTAAACCCAGATGTTCCTATTCACCCTTCAGAGCTGTGCATTGTTCCATCTGTATCTGAAGGTGAAGGAGATAATTCTGCTCCTTTGCTGTCGTTTATATGGATATCTGCTTTCCAGCCTGAAGTGCCTATTTGGGCTTCCCTCCAACACTCTATATTAAGATGTGCAGTTTGATGAATACCTGATTGGTGGTCTAGTCATGTAAGATATCACAGACAAGCATGATGTGAGCTAACATTTGATGAGCAAGAGAAAACTGGAAATGCATGGCTGTAACTTAAACTTGCTGTACAGCAGGCTCAGAGCAGTATTTGAGGGGATAAGTGCAATCCCACCAAAAATTCCTCTGTAGCTGGATTACTTATGGGCATAAAATGAACTTGAAATCTTCTTCCTGCCCTTCAGCGAGAGATGGTCTGATGGACAAGGAAACCATCATTAGAAGGAGGTTTTTACCCAGAAGGTGGTGAGGCACTAGAAGAGGTTGCCTATAGAGGTTGTGGATGCCCCATCAAGGTCAGCTTGGACGTGGCCCTGGGCAGCCTGGTCTAATGAGTGTCTTCCCTGCCCATGGCAGGGGGGTTGGAATTATATGATCTTTAAGGTCCCTTCCAAGCTCGGCCACCCTATGTTTCTATGATTCTATGATCTCTCCAGGCAAGCTGCTCCTAAGGTTCCTACAAGGGGAAAGCTGTGGATGATTCATTTTGAATTGGTGGACATCTGGAAATGAACTCCAAAAACATGTTGAAAAGGACCAAGGGGTACTTCTCAGGTGTAACAGGAAGTGAGGATGAAGCATAAATAATGGTTACTTCAATAGACCGATGGCTCCCTACTCATGTGATCTTCCACTCTTTTCAGTGTGGCCCTGAGTATTCTGATCTCCCAGTGCTCTAGTAATTCTACAGATCAAGTCTGACTAGGAGGACTTACCTAGCTTAAAGGAGACCTTTGAGGCCATGTCATGAATTGCCAATTAAGCACTGGCTGTTATTTTGAACCATTTCAGGGATGTAGTAATGACATTCTGAAACTGGATCTTCCCCCACCCCCCTTTTAGTGAAAAGAGGGTCGATACACAACAATTTGACTTTTGAAAACAGAAATTTTTTCAGTTGCCTTGTTTGATATGTTAATGCTGCTGAGACAAATTTACCCTTGAGAGAAGACTCTGGTGCATACTTTCCAGTTGGCTTAGATATCATCTTGTGGACTTTGTCTGAACAGTCAAAGCAGAACATAAAAATGTACCAAAAGAAAGCATTAAAAAGGAGAGGAATCTATTTCAGAGTTTGAGAAAAGAACTCAGTTTCAAATAAAATGCAGGGTGAAATACTGGCCTCTGTGAAACTTGTGACAAAATGTCCATCTGCTACACTCCCCCCACTTGTGTTCTAACATTTCAAAGGAAAATTGATTTTCCTAGTTTCTCTATTGACATAATGCTTATAGGGTAATAAGGAACTATTCACATATACCATATATACCTACACTGTGCTCACCACGTTCAGCATAAAACTGCCTTTCACAAATACTGAGAGGGAGAAAGTGACAATTGTTCATAAATTTCTTGACAGATTTATTTTACCTGTTGACATTTTGAGAAGCAACTCAATCCTTATACTTTAAAATCAAAATGTGCCTATGAACATGACCAATTTTTGTTAAATCATGAAGTCCTATTCTGACTGGAAGAGAATAATTGCAATTTATGAGTATGAAAATTGGTGAAGTCATTTAGGTTATTAGTAACAAATGTTTAACAACTCAAGATTTTCAAAGACCCTTCCATATTCTCTGTAGGAGGATTTCAGCTTATGTTGCCACTGTGCCTTAAGGAAAAATTGTGTGTCTCATACACAGTAAGATACTATTCCTGACCAGTGTCCCACTTGAAAACTGAAGTGCTTTTTCATACTTCGTGCACTGCACTCAAGCTTTGTCCTTGCCATGTGAGGCTTCTCATATTTGTTATGTTTAACTCAGCTCAGTACAAAGGCAAAGTGTTTCTGTTGAAGAAGTGATCAGGCTGGTTAATGAACCATGGCCTCTGTAATAAATCCAATATTACCATACAGTAATGCCAACTGTACAACACTTATTTCCTACATCACATACAAGGGAAAAAATGCTGCCTCGAGTCATGCTGTGAAATGGCAATTACTGCCAGTTATTTTCATAACATAGGTCACAATATGTAACTAACAGTTGTGCCATCTCAGAATTTTTTGGAATATTCTTAAAACTTTATAAAAGCCTAATTGCCAAGAAAAGTAAATCAAAAGGGGTAAATGAAAATTTGCCCTCTCCCAAACTCTGAAGAATTGTTGTATCATATGACATCATGATGATCTAAACTGCAGAACTGTCACTAAAGGTAGCATTTGATTCAAGGGACCAAAACTAAACAACATAGTGGGAGAATTGTGATTGTGTTTAAAGACTGGGAGGGTTGGCACAGTATTTCAACAGGAAAGCAGCAGACATCTAAATGAATATGTTCCCTCTCAATTCCAAAACAGAAACATTGTGGACATTTTTGATAGGATTCTCATGCTAGGTTGTCTTTCTTCTTCAATGCAACTGAAGCAAAGCTTGGGTGTGATTTGTTATTTTGTTTACCCCATCTATCCGATTCCCAATTGATAAATTTCTCATCAATAAAGCTATAAAATTATTTCACTGACACAGAAATCTTTCCACTGTCTATAGTCTACTGTGGTAACAAACAAGTGGCAGGAGATGCAGACAGCTGTTTTACTTGAGTGAAAGAGCACAAGGAGATCTGAGAGCTCAGTAAACTTTTTCTTTCAAGTTATTTTCAATGTTTTTACAAACAGTGTGGGGAAAGAAGAAAAAAATTATATTTTTTTTTAAATAAATTTGAGGGGCAAAAGCTATTGATAGTGTCTTTTCATGTGCTACTGCTACTCTAGCCTGATGCAGGGGAGGGTGAAATATTCTGGCACCTTGTTCTAATAAATCTTTTTCAGTTTTCTCATGGACACAGCACATTGTAATTTAGAAACTTAGCAGGGAGAAAGTCCAAGTGCAACATCTTCAAAAGACTGTGGCTTTAGTGAAAATATAAGTGAATGAACTTGGCTTGAGTACAAATAAGAAATGCATTCCTGGACTGAAGATCTACAGCATTAGTTTAACCTTAACATGAGTCCTGCTTGTCGAGAAGTCAGAAGAGTTTTGTTTTGTTTTAAATGTAAAACAAATGTATAAGATCAAACCCACAAATAAACTGCATAGCCTGCCAGTGGGTGGAAGTAATGTCTCCAGCAGCTTTGCTTCCATTGTGAAAGAATTACTGCACTGTTACACATTTCTAGGTTTAGTGAGTTAAAATTCAGGTGTTGTGGTGGGTCTACTTTATGAAACTTTCATCTATACCTCTGCAGCACTATGCTCTAGCTTTACTGCCTTTTGTTCCTATGTGCTTTTTTTCTAGTTAATGCCACTGTTTTTTTTCATGGGGACAACTTTTCTAGGAGATAGATACTTGGGGCCAAAACCATAATAAAGACTTCTGGTTATAGATGGTCCTGCCTTTATGAAGAAGACATGAGGAAAACACACTCCATAAACCACTTTTACCACAGTGTTTAGCTTCCCTCCTCTGTCCTCTTACATCGGAGCAGGACAGTGATCGATACGCCTGAGTTTGCCCAGCTTTAAAACCTAAGCAGTAGAATCAGAATTTTCTTTTTCAGTGGTACTTTCTGTGTCAAAAATCCAAATTGTACATGAGATAGACATTGCTGTAAAGGAGCAGTAACTGCACAATTGAGTGTGTTGAATGAATCAACAGCTGAGCAGTTGAATAAACTGCTACAAAATAGAGAATGTTTTCTTTCCAAATCTGCAAGATAACTGTTGTTAAAAACTAGGATCTAAGGCACTATGCATTAGCTCACTGTCCCACCCAATCCTGCTATGCCACTGGCTCAGCCATTCCTCTTCCACTCCTTTTGCATTGCTGTGCTTTTGCACTGTCTGATGATTTTAGGGGATTTTGCTGTGACTTCTAAGGACCTGTTCAAGAAAATCACACATTTCAGTTTTGACTTCAATCTGAAAGAACTCCATAATTTAATAGCCACAAGTTAACATTTCTCAATAATATGCCAAGATTAATAATTACAAAAATAAGCCTTTGCAAGAGCCTAAATGTGTGTTCCCTACTGAACATGTCAAATCTGGAACGGGAAAACTTTGTGTGAATCTGCAAACACATTCATTTTCTGAATTCACCACAAACTGAGCTAAAGGTGCTGAGTTACAGTTACAGGTCTCAGTCTTTGCAGCCTGCCTCCCTCTTGGCAAGTATCATTAAAGAGCCACTAAAAGTACTTACATGGAACAGCTATTACATTTATTTGAATGCTATTTCATACTGACAGAGAAGCTGTGATTTACCAGCTTCTGGACCCATATCTCACTCTTAATTCTCATCCTTAAAGGCATAAAAACTCCCTGCAAATTTTTTCAGGCCTCTCTTCTATAAAGGGTTAAATGGGGAATAGCTTTTAGGTTGGGCTATACCATTATCCAGACAAAAAAAACCCAGAGGCTTTGTGCTTGATGTGGTCAAGAGAAGCCCAGCTGTTCTACCCTAAAGAAGACAAAATATGCACTTGCCCTTCTTATACCTTGAAGACAACAGCAATATTTCAATAGATTTTTTTTTAAATGTTATTCTTTGTTCCCTTCCTGTATGAGGACATGATAAAACCCTGGGCTACACCATAGACGCAACGGTGTGGGTTAAAATTCCCATTTAGTCTAGTGGAGTTGAGAATTCTTAATTGGATGTTAGCTGTTGTTCATCCACCATCCCTTTTTTCTTGTATTTTTTTCTCTAGTGCAATTTGACACCAGTATATCTAGTAGCACCAAACATTAAAAGACTGTTTTTCACCTAATGGAACAAAATAACCCAGTTGTAGTAATCCTCAGGGAGCCAAGAGCTAGTCTCAGCAGAACAGATTACAAGCATGCTGAATTCCCAACGATCTGAGATTGTGCATGTCTCAATGGGAACCACTAACCAGCTGGCTCTTTCATGGGAAACCTTCTCAGTTTAAACACTGCATATCTAATAAAAGTGTTGCTAGTATTCTGTGATATTGGTTCTTTTCCTTTTAACTAACTTATTATATTGATATATTCACTGTACCTCTTTCCGGACTCTGGCCCACAAGTTACCTCTTCAGTTACAACCACTGGATGACTGTGCAAACCTACACTTTCTGAGGTAAATGGAGTCCTGTCTATCTAACAGCTTCATATCAAACACATATCACAGTACTTTTGTGACACCATATATTCTCACAATATGCTTCAGTGGATCATTTACGTAAGAGATTTTTCATTCCAGGCTTGATTGTGCCAGAAAGTTACAGACAGTTCATTACACATGTTTTGCTTTCCACTGTGTTGGTTATTTTTTAATTCCCTCTTTTTCCTTTTACAGCCTTATCTCAGGAAGACCTGAACAGATATAAACCACAAGGCACTGCAGAATCAGACTGAGTAACTATTAGCTTGATGAGTTAGATTGCTTGGAGGAGGTTGTTATTACTAGGGCTCAAACTGACATCTGCCAGGTCTCTCCTCCTCCCCCTCCTTGGATCAGCTTCAAACAGCAGTTCTTCCTGTGTCTAAGAAATCAAACATTTTAAGATTAAAAAGCTGAAAAATTGCCTCCAGCACAGGCTTACCCTGCTAAATCAGCACAGGTTTGAATGGACAGACTAACCACTGAACTTTATACAGGACTTTCTATACTATGAAGGACTGCTGAGTTTCTTTGACTACTGGTTAGCACCTTTCAGGATTGGATCAAAAAGGATTAGTGATTAAGGAAAGACATGTTTGATCAGCTTATAGTAAAGTAATTCTCAGAAGGAGGTAGTCTGAGTAAATAAAATTAAATACCATTCCCACCACACAGTGCAAAACAGACATTTTTTACTTGCTTTTCCCAATTGCACCTTATTTTTATGGTCTTTGAGGGTTTAGCAGCTGCCTTCATCTTGCTGTAGTTATCAAAACAATGTCTGGGTAAATATTGGCCAGAGTGGGGATTTCCAGTCTGGATGAGAGTGAAAGGTTCTTCATTGATCCTTCAGCCTTCCATGAAGTCTTATTTCCCTTTCCAGGATCAGTGAAAGAATCTTTTCTGCTTTGTCTCTGCAGAATAATGAATGCTCAGTTATCTCTGCTTCATTTTTGCAACTCAGTAGAGTTGGAGGAGGGCTTGAGAAAGCTCCTCCTCATCTGTCCTATAACCATAAATATGCTACAACTAGGAGAGTACAATTGAGGGAAAGAGGGAAAAACTTATGCAAGACAAAGTTCTTGATTTTGACAAAAATCTCATCAGAGACTGATCATAGAAGAAGTGGCTTCTTCTAATTTCTGGGCTACGAGGGAGGTAGTGTCTGGAAGTTCAGTTATTCTCACATGGCATATTCCAAAAGAGGGAGATGCCTCACTATGGCTATAAACTTCATTCTCCATTTTATTCCTCTGGATTTCTGTTGTGGTGAATATGTTTACTAAGATACATGTGTTTTCAGAATACACATGAAAGGCATCATCATAACTTTTTATTGGTAAGGTCATTTGCAAAATATAGCAGAATAGGAAGCAGACCTTCAAGCATATTGCTGTATGCAGTTGCTTGCCTATTTGATTCTCTGTTGTGCAGCCTGGTATGGACAATAATCTTGTCTTGATCTTCCACGTTCAGAGTGCATCTAGACACCTGCTTCCTATCTTTAAAAAATGTTCTGCAACAGAATTGTTTTCCTGTGCTACTGAAAGAAACAAAGAACGGAGCAAACATGAAAGTAAGAGTGTGTGGTAAAACTTAGAAGACAACAGAAGTTCTAAATTAAAAAAGGAAGTTAAAAAGTTAATGTTCTCACACTATAATTCACTTGGCCTTGTTTCAGCTCATACATTTTTTGTCTGGGTTTGTTACATTAGAAGTAGATAATCTCTTAACACACTTAAATTATGATTAGTAGCCAACTGGAATCTATGGAAGTAAAAATGAAGGTCTATAATGTAGGTCTATTGAGTAAAGATAGTGTGCTCTCGTGCTTGAAATGCACATTTAACTTCAACTGCGACTAATAAATAGAACTTTTATCGTCGCAAATGACAGTATTTTCAAATGTGGGCAAGTTAACATTGCTTTAGAAATCTTCATGTTGTGCTTAAATATTTCTTACATTCAATTTCCTAGTAATTGTTAAGTACAAAGCCCTCAAAATCTGTTTCTTATTAGACTTGCAAAGTTTATGTATTCTCCTCAACCAGATTCAAGTTTCAACTATGTTGCACTGTAATTTAGGGGTTGGGGTAGGTAAGTGTGCTTTGAGTTTCACTTTTCTGCATAATTTCTATGATCTTCTACTCTTTTTAATGGGCAAATGAAAGAAAGAGAAAAAGAGAGAAAAAAATGAGAGAGAAGAAGAAAGAAAAGAGAGAAAAGGAGAGACACAGAGGAAGGGAAAGGAAGGGAAAGGAAGGGAAAGGAAAAAGAAAAGGAAAAGGAAAATAAGGAAAAGGAAAAGGAAAAGGAAAAGGAAAAGGAAGAAAGGAAGGGGATGAAGGGGGCAGAAGGAGAGAGATAGAAAGCATACATTTTCACTTTCATGGTATGAAAATATCACAAAAGAACAGTGAGCCCTAAATACATGCACATCTTACACTATACTAATAGTAGATCTACAAAGAGGACAATTCTGTTTATGCCCTGGAACTCTGCTTTCTTCGTATACCACAATATTTTCCCAAAGGGGAAAACATAATCAGAAATAACTTCTCTTGAGTAAGGAGGTACAAAAGATATATTCTATCATAAAAAAGAGATGTTGCAGCTAACCTGGTTTTCAGGGTGAATGGTTGAAATAAATTTTAGAAACAGGATCCTGCCTGAAAAGCTGTGATTAGAAAGAAATCTGTGTCAATAAGCCATAACACAAGGAACTGAAATAGCCTCAGGAATGGAAAAGTCTGTATTAAGAAGTCTGAGTTGTTACATGTTTTCTAATTTTCTAGCATTGTGGTACATTTAGATACCATGTACCTTCATTCCCTTCCTGCTATGTGAGACCTACATTTATATATTTAAAAATCAAACAATCAGGAAAAATAAAATAATTTTTCAGAATTCTGTGTTTCTTCTAAGAGGGAGAAAAAAAGGAGAGGTCTTTCACTCACGTAACATTAACGTGTGTGCATTTAACAGACCCATCTATAGTTCAAAAATGACAAGGATGATGTACTTAAAAGAGATCCATCTATGGTAAAAGTGGGATTTGAGGTCAGCATTAGTAAAAATTCTGTAATACTGCAAAAAACAGTCTTTCAATCTCCATAAACTGTGAAATTTCTTTTTGCTAGTTTTTGTGCTGAATTGAGCTTAGTTCTGCTTCAGAGACAGTTGTTACATTACTAGATCTTGGGTCTCTGTTTCAGCATCACCAGGATAGCTGCAGCTCAGCTTGCAGACACATGGAAAATGCTACATTGAGTTCCTGCCAATAAATGTATAAAAAAATATAAAAGATCAAACTCATTGAAATTAGCCCTTATTTAATGCATGGATTAGGAAGGAAATGATGGCATATGATAAGAAAAATAAGAGCATCTCTCTGAATCTTCTTTAGCAAATCCAACCCAAGGAGAAGCATCTTCCAAATGGCAATACAAAAAAAGCAAAATGAATAATAAGATTTATTTAATCCCAGACCTGAAGTTAACTGACTAAATGACCTGTTACATTGTCAAAAATAATCACAGAGCCAAATCTTAAGCCTTCTGCATCACACAGTATATTTAATTTAGGCCACAGCTACAAGTGCTTCACTCTATTTGCACGAATATTTAAACCAGCTAGAGCATGTAACTGGTAAAAAGTAAACAAATACTATGGGAAATCCACTGAAACAGATTGTCTGTCATTTTACTTCTGTTCTATTTATTTTGTCTGTTGTTCAAACCTCATTTTTCTATGACTTGCCTAAACAAGTTTGGGGTTGGAGCTAGGGCTTCCTCAGCACAAAAGAATTATTTAGATTCATTATTCTTAGGAAAAAAATTAGTGTATTGCTTCTGCAGAGTATTGGAGCCATCTGTAAGGATAGGAAGTGTCACTGCACATTAAAGAGATCAAGGATCAAGCTCTGAACCTTTTTACAGAGGCTTTTGATTGCTTTAATGAGTTATTACATCATAGTGTTGCTAAATGTAATACATGATATTTCAGTTGCATAGTGCTACAGAATCACAATAGTTCAACAAATTGTACTCAAAAAGTTAATGGGATGAAATGTGGTAGGACCATGGCCATATCTGTCACACTTTTGAAACAGAGCTGTTCCTTTTGTTTCCAGTGAAAATACTTGTATGTGTTTGTCTGCTTCCTGGGCTAGTGAATACACCTTAGTGAGACAACCTACAAAAACTGACCCAAAAAAACCCCAACCGAAAACTATTCTTTATTATGGGTAAGTAAAAGAAGCACAGAATCACAGAATATTAGGAGTTGGAAGGGACCTTCAAAGATCTTCTCGTCCAACCCCCCCTGCCACAGCAAGATTCCCTAGACGCGTCCAGATGGGTTTTGAATATCTCCATAGACAGAGACTCCACAACCTCTCTGGGCAGTCTGTGCCAGTGCTCTGGCACCTCAACTGGGAAAACATTTCTATGTGTATTCACACGGAATCTCCTATACTTGAGCTTACAACCATTGCCTCCTGTCCTGTCACTGGGCTTCACTGACCCCATCCTCCCGATACACACCCTTCACATATTTAAAAGCATGGATGAGGTCACCCCTTCTTCTCCTCCAAGCTAAAGAGACACAGCTCCCTCAGACTTTCCTCATAAGGAACATGTCCCAGCCCCTTCATCATCTTGGTGACTCCGCGCTGGACTCTTTCCAGCAGTTCCCTATCTTTCTTAAACTGAGGGGCCTGGAACTGGACACAATATTCCAGATGTGGCCTCACTAGGGTAGAGTAAAGTGGAAGAAGATCCTGTCTTTACGTACTAACCACACCCCTTCTAATCCACCCCAGAATCCCATTGGCCCTCCTGGCCACAAGAGCACACTGCTGGCTCATGCTCATCCTTCCATCTACCAGGAGAAGGCAATGTATGTAACAGTCAATTATTTCCATCACCAAAGAGACAAACTGCAAGTTCATATTTACCAACACACACAACCTTGCAGAGTACGCTTGTAGGAGCTAAGCTTGAAGCAGCAGGAGTTTTCTGGGGAGCCAGCATCAAAGGAAGTCTCTGGCTTGTCTAAATGTGGACACACAGAAACACTGAAATGTTCTAAATTCAAATTTGCTTTATTTAGTGTGTGCTTGTGTTTGCTTGGCTGTTCTCCAGGACAATATTATCCAAACTGGAATTTAGGGCCCTAGAGGCTTTTAGTTGAAAGTCTCTGGTTGCAGGACCGTTAGGGTGCTGTGATGCTGCATGCCATACGCAATAGCTCCATAGAAAAAGTCAGGGAGTAATCACATTTAGGCAGCCACAAGAGCAGTTCCTGAAGCCTCCTGCCCTATGATTTTCAAGGTCATATGCTTGATGAAGAGGATATGTAATTTTCCTGACGGTTTAAAATGGAAAGTTACTTGATACCTCCCTCTTCTAAAAGGGGGAAAAAAACGTGGGAGTGGCAAAGTTGTTGAGCCCAGCCTTTCCCAGTCCACAATTTGGAACAGATTCCCAGGCTCCTTTGATGGTATGAAAACTCATTGAAGAAACAGCTGTCATTTTTCCTGGGTTCACCAAAGATCATAACAAAGATAGCAGCAGCAACAGCAACAAGCTGTAACCACAACTTCCAGAAGACATTACTGGCAAATGAAGGAGGAGGAAATCATCTTCTCCTCTGCCAACAGTGGCTGCCATCTGGTGGCAAGACATAAGGGGCAGGAGGTGCCTTCTCCAGGCTCCTAGCTCCATCTGCAAGTAACGATCCTGGATAAGACTTGCAAAGACATCATCCAGCCTCTGCCTTGTTACCTGCTGATATTTTTGTGATCTGGAACACAACAAACCTTTCTGGGAATGGCATGGAACTGTGACTGCGTGCTCAGTCCTCTTCATGGGAGAGATGAGGATTGTGTACACAGCATGGTCCTTTGCGATCTTGTTCCTGTCTGTTTCTAAACACTTGGGAATATCTTACATTGGCAGAAATAGGGTATAAAAGTTTTGAAGTGTAGTGAGAAGAAGTGAAAGAAAAGAAAGTTAAGAAAAACTGGTATTGGGAAGCTCAGCATTTTCTCAGTTAGATCAGAGTTGGAAAGGGAAACAAGGAGACGGAGGGAAGGAAAAGAGATGTTATAAGAAAAATAGATAGGGCCAGGGCGAAGAGATATCTTAAGAATTTCTAAAATAAACACCTTCTCAGAAAGAGTTTTCTGTAGAAATTGAACAATGGCACAAAATAATGTTTATCACTCACTGAAAGGGTGATGTGTGGCAGGCGGCTGTGAAGCAAGACTATGTCAGAGCCGATTGTTTCAAGGATAGTGGTTTAAAGAAATGGAATAGCTGCAGTTCAGCTTGCTGCCTATGTAAGAGCTCTGAAACCAATGTGTTTCAGCTTCCATCCTTCACCCTTTTCACAGAACCTGAGTTCGAATTACTCCACAGTCCCAAGGGCTCCAACTACAATGTCACATTATGTTGTTGGAAAACACAGTCTATCATAACTTATCACATATTTTTTAAATGTGTATTTTGTGGTCAAAATCCTGGATATTTCCCTCAGAGCAGCTACTGGATTTAAATAGAGTCAGTATTCAGAAAGGATAGATTTTTTTCCCCAGTGTGAACAGCCCCAAACAATGATGTCTCAATGATGTCTGAGAAAATCTTCAGCTTCCAATCGCTCCTCTTCTGAGTAGTTTCAGTGATTCACAAAAGGGGATTCAGCAGTAGTGACTTATTTCTTTATTACTCTATCATACTTATGAAGCCTTCATGTTTACATGAGTTCTTGTGCTTGTCCTCACAAAATCACTTTCAGATCACCACTCAGCCCTTTTTGGACCCAGTGGCTTGCAATCCAGGCAAGCAAAATGCAGAAGTTATAATTTGTAACAGCCTTTCTTGTGGTGGGATAAATCAACCACCCTACAACGTGATTATAATGCCACTTTCCAAGAGTCTGCTAATGAATTGTTCCTTATGAGCTAATGATTTGCTTTACAAAGCTTTTACTTAAATTTAAAATTCCTATTTTAAAGAGAGGGGCACTGAGAGATGAGAACCAAGTCATGCACTAAAGATGCCAGAGATCAGAGCCAAAGGGAGAACACAGGAATTCCTGTCTCCCGTCGCTGCACTCAAGTAATTTTCTGTCTTTCTCAGCCATTCTTTCTTGTTTCTATAACAAAATAAAAATGTTCTTTCTATATTTAGAAACACCAATACAAGAAAGTGCTTAAAATTGTCCCCTTATTTCCTTCAGAGACAGAACTAAATTTGAAGATACGATTTTCTGGCTGTCCCTGAAAAAAACTCTTCAGTAACATGAAGATCGCAATAAGGCTTTGAAAGCCCAAGAGGAGCTCAGCATTAGCTGTGCCTGTGGGACGTTCTCTTAGCTCATGGGACTGCTTTTACTAAACCTTCCACTGAGCAATGGAAGATATTGGGTTATAAGGTTTATTTAAATAATAGTGATAAGAAGATAAAAGAGAAATGTATGATGTAAGGACGCATGGAGTGTGGAAAAAGGTTTTCTTTTTCTTTCTGTTCTTCAGGTGGACCTTTGTGCTCTGACTTTTTGAAATGAAATTTGGGAAAGGAAGGAGAAATCATGCTGCTGCTGTACTCCAGATTTCCACCTCTACAATGCATCTGGTAGATTTTTCTTTGTGTTCTTAATGAGCAATCATTTGCTCAGTTTCATCTGGTGACTGATATGTTCCTTGTACCTGAATTTTCACCCTTTCTGTCAATTTAAAACTGTAAAGGAGTCCTGAGATCACAGCAGCTTTCATTGACTTAATATTGTGATAAGCCATGTGCCCTCCAGCACTTGCATAACCCTTACAGTGAAGAACACAAAACAGAGCATGGCTCAACATGGCAATTCTATGAGATTTCTGCAGTGCATCAGCATTACCAGGATAATGTTTTGACTGTGTGCTGTAGACCTCTGGGTTCTTCAAAAGAAGTTTTACACAATAGAGGTGCAAAGAAATTATTTTGTCTGCCTGCAGACATCATACCACGCAGGCAGTAAGGACCTGTCTGGCAGCAAGTTTTCAAGAGACAGAGAGTTACCTTTTCAGGCAGTATTTGGAGGCAATTTATAAAATTAATGTAAAATCCATATTTTTTTGAAATGAGTTCTGACTTCTTTGTCCTCTTCACACATGGTTTTCTAAGCTTCTCTTTCCATATGCTGTTAAGTTATTGGAAGAGGAAATGAGGCCTCTTATTGTAATATCTCTGTGTGTATGCAAGATCTTTCATTTTGTTCCCACAGCTCTGGTGAATGTATGCACAAAAGTAGCACAGTAATTCGTGCCAGCTTCAATGACAACCTAGCTCTATACAAAGAAACGGTTAAATAATGAAGTCTGGGAGTAAGCTCTGGCAGGAGACCAGACCTAATAATTCCACTTGGCAAGACTATCCATGCCAGCAAGGAAGGTTGACTTTCTAGTATAAACAATTAACTGTGGTGATAAAGGATCTACCACATGCTATATATTAGTGGCCAAGGCAGGGGGTGGGGTGTGGAAGCACATGAGCGGTCAACGTCTTTCTGTTAATTTGTCCTCTGCAAACTAGTTAGCTTAGTTTCGTATTTGATGGGTTTGTTTGCTTTATTAATAAACAGGAGAACAAATAGGAAAGGGAAAAAAATAATTTATTCTGTGTCTCAGCAACACATTTTTTGCATCTTACCTCTTCCGAGTTTCAAAGCAATATTTCATTTGTAATAAGTAAACTTTTTCTTCTAACAAAGACAAATCCATGAAATCTATTTAGTAACTGATGCTATTAAACAATAGTAGGAACTTTTCCACTAATATCTTGGTAAGGTTCTGTGTGAAAATAGAAAGACAAAGATTGCATATTGAATTATCCATTGGCATCTTACAGAAGGCTCATACATGAAGCTATTTAATGGAGAGGGGTTGATACATTCAAGAAAAAGAACATTTCATCCATGTTTTGTTGTTACAATCTTTGCAGTGACTTTTGAAAAAGATTTAGTACCTGAGCTTCAAGATAGCTTTCTGATTTAAAAAAGCCCCTTATTTCTGCAAGGTTTTTATGTGTCCTTTTCCTAGTACATACTAATACTAATGTGTACTTGTCTCAGTATGTACTTGTCTTGTTTACTAGTCCAAGCACTTTATACTTAGTACTCCTTAGTATTTAGAATTAATTTCAATAATTTTGTAGCTTATTTAAACAAAGTCTGACTGTTTTTTTTTCTCTGTGGAGGTTTGTCCAATATGGATAGTGAGCTGGAAACACTTTCCTTCTGTGGAGTGAGTTTCAAGGAGAAATTTAGGATGGAAATATTAAAGGCCAAGACTACATATGATTTGGAGTTTATGCAAAGCATGATATGACACAACACCTGTGATCTCAGAGTTACAGACTCAGTAACCTGGAGACTTGTCACTGTTCACTGCTTCTAAGTCGTGTTCCACAGCTACCTAAACTCTGTGGTACAACAACACCTCCTTTGGCACTCAGACAAAGAAGTCCTAAGACACCTCCCAAAGTTACTATAACAAAACAGGGACAAATGTGAAATCATCTGCTGTTTTGTTTGCAAACTAAACGAACTTTTGCTGAAACTGTAGAAGGAAGGCATGTAGATTTACACTGATTTTAAAGAATATATCAACAGAGATGATTTCAAGTCTGTTCTTTCTGGCACCCAGCATACTTTTCAAGGGCACGATGTATCTGGCCTTCTTGGCTGAAGCTGTGTGTCTCTGTTGCGTCTATAGATGAACTCAGCTTCACAGGACCTCAGATCCCACCTTCACCATTCCCAGTTTATTTCAGTTTTGGTAAAAATGTAAAGCCTGTGAGTTAATAAACCAATGTTTTACACATTAGGTCATCAATGGAGCTCTACTGAGAGCCAAAGATACAGAAACAGTATATGCCTTGAAGCAGTCCAAATGTGTAATCAAATGGAAGTCTGCTGCAGATTGCCAAGCAATTAGCAGGCTTAAAATATTTCTTGTAAATGGTTCTTTACTTTTCCTATCCTAAATGGTTCATGATCATCTCACCTCTATCTATTTTTCCCAACAGTAGTCTCAGGCATCCCAAACCATATGATTCCTATTATAAAACTCACACCCAGCTTACAATCCATCAACGCCTCACCTTCAGCAGGCGGTGATGGAGCAGTACAACATGCTAACACCTTTCAGACATTCCAGCAAGAAAAAACAGAGGCATAAAAATAGATAGTACACCACCAACAGCGCTAACAAATTCTAATGATAATGGGGCCTGCTGTTGGAAGCTACTGGACAAAATGCCTTTATATGAATCCAGTTAAGTCAGGTGGCAATAGCATTTAAGCCAGCTATGACTGTTCTTGTGTGCTGGTACACTGTCAATTCCCATGGTATACAACACATGAAGGATCAATAAAAGGAAATATTACACCTACACAGATACAAGCACAACATACCTATTCAAAACCTTTACTGTTCCCATAGTTTCTTTTCATTAAAAGGTAAATTATTCCACCTTACTCTGATCCATGGAGCACACAGTGAGGAATATAGTGTATGACTCAAAGGGGTAGTGCCTGTAGATGTGTAAGACAGGACTGAGATAACTGTTTTGCTTTGAAGTAAATCCTGTAAGAACCACCACTATCTCATGGAAAGTTTTCAAAATGCCGTTTAAAAGCACTTGTGTTCAGATTACCCCTGTGCCAGAGCAAACAAGTGAAACCCCTTGAATCATTCCTGTCATGAGACTATCTCAAAACACATTTGCCAGACTGTTGAAAGAAGGTAGCGTTTCCTCTAGACACCATATGTTGTGAAGTATTATAAATATATTGCAGTGCCTAGAATCAGGATCAGATTAGTTAGCCTGTGAAACAGTAGTGTTTTACTTTCTTGTCTCATTTATTTGAGAGGTACTGAAGCCAAGGCTGAAACTGGTTTTTCATGCATAAACATTCTGAAATAGCACATGGACTTCATCTTCAAAGGTATACATTTCTCCAGCACATATGTATAGACAAGGTGCCAGAATGTGGCCATGTCTCTCTCTGCCAGTCCAGCTACAATTTCCTGTTCCTAGTCTCTGCTTATGACATCAAGAGTGCTTGCAATTAAAGTGATCCCAGAAAAACAAGATGATGAGAGTCTGCCCTCTGTCTCGCGCTTTTCCCACAGCAAAGAGACAAATGAGAGCACCCTGAAACAGTGAGCAGCTGCCTTCCCAGAAGGTTTGTATAAATCTGTAACTAATAAGTGCCTATGCCTATGCCTAATTAGTTGCTTCTCCCCAGTGCTTCAGAAAAATAGGTTGTGATAGCTCAAGAAATTGCAATGGTGAGAAACCAAAGACCTGAAGAGTATCTTCAGTGTTCTGTGTTTCTCCTGCGTTTTTATGGCAATTTGAGGTAATCTTTGTTAAGGTTTCTTCTCCAACTGCTCAGTCCCTGTGGGGGACTCATTGCACAGTGTTTCCAAGAGTGCCTGCAGTTGCTTGCAGTGAGGATGAGATGTTCAGATAGCCCAGACTGCTGACCTGCAGGTGTGGAGCATGGCATATTGCATGTATGGGAGTCTTGTCCTAGGGCTGGAGAGTCTCCTTTGTGTCAGAACACAGAGCATCAATATGCTCCAACTGCCCTCAGCTCAAGTCTTAACTAAGTATACTCACATATACGATTAAATTATGGAAGTGACTTTCTTCATCAAGAAGAGAGAAACTCCCAGCACTCTACAGTTGCTTCATTGCTCTGAAAATGAAAAATAAAAAGCCAAGGTGTTAAGCTACAAGGTGAGGTTGAAGTACAAACTTAGGTTGGTGTGCCATCAGGTAATGGATCCTGCAGACCAGCACTGATCCTTCCTGGCTTGTCATGGAAAGGAGCTGGGGTTGGCAAGCTCATGCTTCCCACTGAGTACAAGGGTTTACAGGATCAACATCCTATTGGAGCAATAGGTGGGTAGGGTGGTTTAGCTCCTAATGACAAAAGAATTTTTTGCAAACAAATGCTTTACTGTATACAGGTGGAATTATCACTGAACATTGCTGTCTAAATGGTTTCCAAAAAGAGACAGCAGGTTATTGGAAGAAGTACTACTCAGAACTACCTGTTACTTAGGTTATGTGTAAAGCTAAAACTACTTTTTTGGGCTTTGCAAGAGCAGAGAATTTAGACTTTCTTCGTTTTCCTTTTAACTAGAGATTTAACCAGAAAGTGTATGTCTTGGAGGACAATGTTGAATAAATCAGTGCATCCACTCTGTGCCTTATTAATCTCCAGAAAATGTCAATGTTTTTGCAACAAGAAGGAAGAACACATAGCAGAGAAAAGTCTGTACTGAAAACAGTCCCTTTTTGTTTCTGCAAATACAAATTATTTTGGACATTAGTCACATATTTATCTATGACTGATAACAGAAACATTTGTTAACAGTTTTATTCTGGAAGTATTTTAAACAACAATGATTGGGTTCTTTTATTTGTTTTGTTTTGGATTTAGAGGTTTATTCAACCTAGATGGAATATGTATTTCAAATGTAAACAACTTTGTACTGCTACAGGATTTAGAAAATAAGTGAAGCTAAGTGGAAAAGTAGAGGAAATGAAGGAAATTTTGATGAGATATTAACTGGGGTTTTTTTGGTGTAGATTTTCAGATTTTCCATTGCGGGTACAGGAAAATTTTAAAAACAACAACAAATTTGATAGTCTACAAACTAGAATATTCAGTAGAAGGCTGCTGACTACTCACTTTGTCTAAATTCAGTGAATTACCATTTCAAATTTTACCTACACTGCTTTTTTTTTTTCTAAAAATGTTCTCTTTGGGAGCCTAGTGTGCATGTATATGTTGCTATATTCAGATCCAACATTCCAGTGACAAAAATATAGTCAGGAATTTGACTGGTAATTATTAATAGTTACAGTATGTTATGCCTTCCAAATGAAGAAATGATATGAGTTAAACTTCTGGCATCCACAAGAAATTTCTTCTTAAAATCAGGGGGGATGGTTCTCTAAAATCTGCTGAAATGTATAACAAGTGTAAGTTTGCATTCTCAGAAAAATCAAAACCTCCTTAAATAACATGACAAGTGAGGAGCTTGTCTGCACACTCTGAAATGAGGTCATTAGCATGGTCTTTAGGATAGCTTTAATGATTTCTCAGCCACAAAGATCAAATCATAAAGAATAGCCTTCTGTTCAAAGTCAAACAGGGCTGGTTAAAAAAAAGTGTCCACACATCTGAGGAAGAAGAGATTTAACTTGTTAAAAGTTCTTAAACATGCATAAGAGGCGCTAAAAGTGTGACCAGAAACACAACTGGGTTAGGACTAATTACTAATGCATTAATAGAAAAATATCAATGTGTAATATTGAAAAAATATTTGAATGTAACAATGTGTAACTTCCTCATGTGCTATGTATGAGTCTTTGTCACTCAAATGAAGGCAGAGGGTAATTTACTGTAAATGCTTTCTTGGTACACTGAAGAAAATTATTCAACTTTTCACATGATGTTCCAAGTAGCTGTTATAAGTAAGCAAAATTTTCATCATTGTTTAGTAGTTACTCTTTAAGTTGACCAGCATTGGAGTCTTAAGACTGAATAGCTGTCTTGTAACCGTGTAAATATTGAGATTCATGATTCTGAAACAGAGTTGCCTTGCACTAGTGCTCAGAAATTGAAACACAAATCTATCTGCCATAGAGTAAACACAAGTTGATGCCACTGAGTCAAAAAGTGTAAAAACAGACTTTGAGATCTCCTTGTTAGAAGTTCACAATGAACTGGAGTGTTAAAGAGATGGTCGAAGAAGAAGCCTAGAGTTCAGAAAATCTAGATTTATTGGTGCTTCTCTGAGCTGATCTAAACCTCTGGAGGTTTTGACTGTTGTCCATCACTAATAACATGAGTGACCCTGTTTATTACACTTTTTCTCTAGTAGTGATAAGAAACACTGTCCAAGAAATTGATACATAGCCCACGGAAAACAAACAAAAGTTCTTACTGGGAAACATCTGAGAAAATTTTCCTGGAAAGCAAATGAGAAGAACAGTAGTATCTTGTTATGTTAAAGTGCAGTTTGAATACTATTCATTCATTTCACAAACCATAAAAACACAGCTAGCTACAGTAAACCAATAAAATTCATCAGTACTGCTGAGCAGCAATGTGCTGGGTCTTGGCAATGCTGAGTCTGTTGTGCTATGCCTTTCCCTGGTAGATGGGAAGCTCTTTCTCCTTAACATTCTTCAGCTAATTAGTGTCATTTCACAGAGCTGCACTTCCCTCTGCACAAGTATGTGGGAAAAAGACTGTATTAACCTCAATTTTTCCAGCCTGTATAACTCAAAATACTAAAAAATTCTAACCAGTGCCTTACGATTTATTTGTTAGATGATGATATTCTTGCTCAACTTAATCTTGTCTTCTGTTCTGCCTTGACCATTTCTAATGTCTATTTCCATATACTAATTTGCCTGCTTTGGACCCTAGTCTCTCAGAGAAGGGGCAACAGCATTAAAATCATTTAGATATTCCTTAAAAGTTATAGTATTAAACAATACTTAATAACAAGTACCACTGAGAAAAATGCATGAGATTTTCTTGATTGCATCAGAAAAATGTATTAAACTTTCCTAAGTCTATCATGGTGCCCAACAGCACTGGGCAAAGTGAAGGCTAGAATGTGAAATCCATACACACAGGGATGACAACGTAACCTTAGCAGAACTTCCAGCAAAATCAAGGTGGTGGTGGGGAATAAGGCTATTTCAAACAGAGGAGAGAAGGCATCTATTGAGAGAAGAACTGCAAATCTTAGAATCATGAATGTTTCCCTGGTTCTTTCCTTGATTTTTGGAGTGGGTATACTGTCGCTGCTGTAAGCAGCAGTAGTGGTAATAACAACAAAGGCAACATTCACATTCCTATTTTCAAAATCAGCAGGAATTCGAGAGGACGAGAGGATCCATTATTTCCTTTCCTAAAGAATCAGAGAACGTTAGGAGTTAGAAGAGACCTCGAAAGATCATCTAGTCCAACCCCCCTGCCACAGCAGAATTCCCTAGACCAGGTCAGACAGAAGATCATCCAGATGGGTTTTGAATACCTCCAGAGAAGGAGACTGCACAAACTCTCTGGGCAGTCTGTGACAGTGCTCTGGCACCTGAACTGGGAAAACATTTCTACGTTAATTCACACAGAATCTCCTATGCTTCAGCTTGCAGCCATTGTCCCTTGTCCTGTCTTTGGGCTTCACTGAGAAGAGCCTGAACTCATCCTCCTGACACACACCCTTCACATATTTGTAAGCGTAAATGAGGTCACCCCTTAGCCTCCTCTTCTCCAAGCTAAGGAGACCTAGCTCCCTCAGGCTTTCCTCATAAGGAAGATGTTCCACCCCCTTCCTTAATCATCTTTGTGGCCCTGTGATGGACTCTTTCCAGCAGTTCCCTATCCTTCTTCAACTGAAGGGCCCAGAACTGGACACAATATTCCAGATGCAACCTCACCAGGGGAGAGTAAAGGGGGAGGAGAACCTCTCTTGACTTACTAAACTCACCTCTTCTAGACCTATTAAACTCACCTCTTCTAATCCACCCCAGAATCCCATTAGCCCTCCTGGCCACAAGAGAACACTGCTGTCTCATGGTCATTCTTCCATTTACCAGGACCCCCAGGTCACTTTCCCCTTCACTGCTCTCCAACAGCTCAGCCCCCAATCTATACTCATACATGGGGTTGGTCTTTCCCAGGTGCAACACTTAACACTTGCCCTTATGGAATTTCATTCAGTTTCTCCCTGACCAGCTCTCCAGCCTCTCTAAGTCATGCTGAATGGCAGCACAACCCTCCAGTGTGTCAGCCACTCCACCCAGTTTAGTGTCATCAGCAAACTTGCTGAGAGCACTCTCTGTTCCCTCATCCAGGCCATTAATGAATAGATTGAAAAGAAATGGTCCCAGTACCGACCCCTGAGGGACTCCACTAGACACAAACATCCAACTAGACTCCATCCCGTTGACCACAACTCTCTGACTTCTGTCCTTCAACCACTTCACAATCTACCTCACTACCCAATCATCCATACCACACTTCCTCAGTTTAGCTTCAAGGATTCTGTGGGAGACAGTGTCAAATGCTTTACTGAAAACAAAATAAACCACATCCACCTCTCTACCCTCATCTAGCCTTCCGGTTATGTCCTCATCAAAGGCTATCAGGTTGGTCAAACCCATGCTGACTGCTCCCAATGATACCCTTATCCTTAATATGTCTAGAGACAGAGTGGAGGATGAATTGTTCCATCACCTTTCCTGGGATGGAGCTGAGGCTGACCAGTCTAGAGTTACCCGTCTCCTCCTTCTTGCCCTTTTTGAAGACTGGATTGATATTTGCCTTCCTCCAATCCCCAGGCACCACTGCTGTTCCCCAGGACTTACCAAAGATGATGGAGAATGGCCTGACAAAGACTTCTGCCAGCCTTCCCAGCACCTACAGGAGCATCTCATCATGTCCCATGGATTTATGGATGTCCAGATGGCTTAGCTGTTCCTTAACTTCGTCCTCTTCAACTAAGGAAAACTCCTCCAGTATCCTAGCGTCATCTGGGGGCTCAGGGATCTGAAGCTCCTGAGGACAGCCAGCATAGACAGACAAAGAAAGCATTCAGTAACTCCACCTTCTTTGGATCATGTGTCACCAAGGCACCCACCTCATTCAATAGGGGGCCTACATTGCCCCCAGTATTCGTTTTTTGGGCAATGTATTTGAAGAAGCTCTTCCTATTGTCCTTGACCTCCCTTGCAAGGTTTAATTCCAGAGAGGCCTTAGCTTTCCTAGTTGCCTCCCTACAACCTCTGACAACAGTCGTGTACTCTTCCCACTCTTTTTCCTCACCAGCTATAAGCCTACGTAATAAAAGGTGATTTAAGAAGCTGTAGAGAGGAAGCCTCTTCCAGCATACACCAGATTTTATTATTCCTTCACAATTAAACATTATGGTCTCAAGGGGTCACCTGAAGCCAACCTCTCATGCAACAATTCATGAACATACAGAACTAGACCAGTTCTTCAATAATACACTCTTGCACTTTAGTGATGTTGCCCTACAAGTGAATGACAACAGCATGAAAGAGTCATTGAGAACTCTTTATTGTGTTGTTTTGTCACCATATCAAATTCAATTTCCTCTCTAAGCTACTGTCTCTTTGTATTCTTGGGACAAGGATTTCAAGAGCCATTCTGAAGAACTTGTCCAGGTTTCACATTCGCTGATATATGTGTAGATTTATCAAAATAACTGATTCACAAAAAGCCACAGTCATTTGTAAAACCCTATGAAAATACCATTTTCTAACTGCCACCCCTAGTATACCTTAAAATGGTGCCTAACACTTTGGTAAAAAAAAGAAAAGAAAAAGAAAAGAATGCTACATGTTATACACATTTTTCAGGAAAACATTCTCAAACACTGCTGATATCTGTTACATAGAATTCAAACTTGTCTATTTATAGTTTTCTTTTTGATAAATACGAATTATTTATAGAGTAGAAGATGTTGGAAGATGTTAATGTTGGTTAATATATACACAGTACATAAAACAGATGAAGATTTGAATGTATTTATTACAAATATTCATAACCAATATGGAGAAAGGGTCATCATGGCTAGGCTTTGCGAACGAAAATTTGGGAAGGGCTCTACCCATGTTTGTTGCAGGCGGTCAGGGAGAAAGGGTAAGTATTGAATAAAGTACCTGTCAGCTGATACCAGTGTGGTCAGGCTGATTAAAAGTTTGCCTCAAAGAAGCAACAAGAGATTCTTAAGATACTGAGAAAGTAGGTGATAAAAAAGTAGATAAAATCAATTTGAATTACTACAGAATAATGTACATTACTGACAGGAGGAAAACAATTGATTGTGAGATTGCTGAGGATGTTTTTTACAGGACGCCAATTCAATATAAGAACACGGTTGCGATGGGCAGGGCATGTCTCAAGGATGAAGGACCACCACCTCCCTTAAATCTTGCTTTATGGTGAACTTGCGACCTGCTGCGGCAAGAGAGGAGCCCCAAAGAGAAGATACAAGGAGTCCCTGAAACAACATCTCAGCCTTGGTCATATTGATCATCATAACTGGTCTACTCTGGCCTCCAAGCAGGAGGCCTGGAGATACACCATCTATAACGCTGCAGATGCTTTTGAGAAAGCACACAGGATCACCCTTGAGGAGAAAAGACAACGCAGAAAGAATCGTGTCTTGCAGAACACACCACCTAAGGAGTCTTTCTGCTGTTCCTTTTGCAACTGCTCATGCCTATCTTGTATTGGCCTTTTTAGCCACCAATGCGCTTGCAACAAACGTGGGTAGAGCCCTTCCCAAATCTTCGTTTGCGAAGCCTAGCCGTGATGATGATGATGATGATGAATTCAATATCTAGCAGGAGTCATAAGGCAAATAGAATAGCTGGAGTTGCTAGAAAGGGAACAAGGAATCAAGAAGAACTCATCAGTAGGCTACTGAGTACTTACAAAAGTCTCATGCTTTTTTCAAAACCTCTCTTCAGTTAAACTGGCTAAACTTAGAGACAGGATCCTAAACCACATAGACTTTTCACCTGACATAGGATGGTCATTTTTCTTATTGCTTAAAATTACATTCCTAATTTGCAGTGGAAAATACCACTAAGTCTAAATGTTTTCCTTTTCGATGAGCAGAACTTGCTACATGGTGCTGAAAATTACTGTAGTTTGACCTTTTCTAACAGACCAATCTCCACATCCAGTTCAATAACCTGTAGCATCAGGTTTAGATGTGAACGCAGTTGCATGTGGGCTTTTGTTAGGTTTTCCACATCTGCTGAAAAGAGACTGGAGAAGGTAAAATCCCAGGTAGATTATAGGATCATTAAATTGATTAAGGTTGATAAATGGGCTACGAGTCCCTAAGCAAATGCCAACACTCACTAGCATGCATTGGTCAGTGGTTCACATGTTCCATTTGTTGGCCCTACTCCTAAATTATAATAAACTTTAAATCATTTATGATTTATTAAAATAAAAAAATGCATAAAGATCAGAATAACCATAGCAGGAAGATTTTATCTGGATTTATTTCTTATGATGTACGGTAAGGTACTGAGGAGTTTCTTGCTTTCCCCCAAAGTAATTTGTTTTTCATGAATCCATTTAAAACAGTCTTTCATTCATTACTTCTTCATGTGCACTGCATTTAAAATAGATGTAATATGGAGCACAAAGAGAAGTGTCATGACCATTTGAAATTTAATGCCAGATTAAAAGACCTTTCCCACCAACCCATGACTTTGATTTTTATCTTTATTATTGATATGTTTCTTAAGGATTTCAGAAGAAAAAGTTAAAAAAAGTATAACGATAAAAGATTTCAACAGTCTACAATTTATCCTCAAAAGGAAAACAAAATTTATATATACACAGAAGGGACAAAGGAACCCAGAAGAAAAATAGATAAAGCATATTCTTAAATGGTATTACATCTCTATTAAGTATCTGTTTAGCCATATTGAGATAAAGTCTAGTTTAGTATAGGTTTCAGTGGGATGACTGATGACAACTGTTATCATCTGCATTTAAAGTTTAAATAAGATATTTCTTCTCCTAATGCTGGAGAGTTTGAACAGGTATATTGTTCTAGTCTATTCTAAATAAATTGCCTTCCTCTTTTCATTACTAGAGCACATGAATCAAGCTTGATTATGCTTTAAACAACAGAAGCAGCATCCCTCCTGTTCTCATTTTCCTCATTCTGTCCCCAGGAACTGGCGTATGAGGTGTAGTGTTTCTATTAGAAAAGGGTAAGTCAAAGTTGTGGCTCTGACACTTAGAGGTGAAATTGTTGGGTCTTATTAAGGCTCTTGATTCATTCCACATTCACAGGCCAGTCCCTGAGAAAGCTCTGTGCCTTGCATTTTGCCCTTGCCAGCTGTCAGTCTGGACACATAGCCTGAATAAATGAATGCAAATAGAGGAGTGCAGTTCTACCAGAGTTTTCTATGCAAGAGCCATAGGCCTTCTCTCCTAAAGAAAAAGTTCTTTACAAACCATTTTACAACATTCAAAGCTAAGGAAACTGTAATGTTCCCTATAGGTCATATCCAGTATGGAAAACTACATTGTTATATGCCCATTTAATAGGTCATGCAATAGCTTAATACATTTGCAAGACTGTTTTTTAAATTCACCTTTAAAAATATCTTACTCAGTTCAGCTTTGCACTAATGTAAGGAGCAATATTTTTCTTTTTCTAACAAGAGAGTGCAGAAAGGATTATTTTTCTACCAGTGTAACAATGAAATCATCCAGCCCAAAGCAACAGAGATGTCTATATTCCTTACAGGCAGAAGAGATGTTCTAGTCTGTGTCTCACTCATATCTCAGGAGTGGCACAGAGAACAGTAGCAGGGTAGCTGCACTGTTTCACATTTGCAGCAGGTAATATCAACGCTGGTGTCTGTGCTGTGATAAACACAGCTTTAGCTATAACAGCACTGCATGATATTTCTTATCTCTTTTGCATTTTGTACACAAGCAAGTGTGTGAGTTTGTAACATTTAATATTGAAAGGTAGACTATCAGAAGATAAAGGAAGAGTTGAAAAGAGAAAAGCAGCTGATATTTTAGGCCATTTCAATAGTGCCTTTATCAGGGGTTACTGTAAAGCAACAGGCAGCACACAGATTCAAGCAGTATTCAACAGAAACTTGAGAGGAGTTACGGACTTCCTCCATACCATGACATATTTCAATTTAAGACATATGGAATAAATCAGAGTAGACAGCATTGAGCTGGAATAGACAGGAAAATCAGCAATAAACCTGGAGGGTAATCAGAGGTTCTTGAAAACATGGGGATAGTTAGCAGTCAGCTCAACTGCTTTTCATTTGGGTTAGGATTAAGTGGGTACTGGGCAGACCTAAGGAGAACAGGCAAAGCTACAAGCAGTATTGGTTTGTAGGTCACAGACATTTGGTTGTAGCCATCATTCTTTTACATTCTTCTGCCTCTTCCTCCATATCAGAGTACAAGGGTATTGGCATGAGTAATAAGCATGTAAGAAAGACAGGTTTGTGCTCGATCACTGCTGGATATTTGTGGCACCCTTGTAGAATAACTCTGACACGGTCTGGCTCTGTAACAGTTAGCTCTGAAAACCTTTAACATCTTACAATAAGCCCATAACTTAGCAATATCAATCCAGAAATGCAGGCAGTTGTACACTGTTGTGTAAACAGAGTGGTGTAATTTTGTGAATGGAAACAAGGGAATCGGAAAAAATAATACCTAAATAAAATGCACCTGTTTTCTCAATCTTCTAGCAGATTCAGAGTTCCATCAGATCTGTGTCTCAGCTCAGACTTCTAGCACAACATTATTTGCTGTTAACATAACAGCCTCACTAACACCAGAGCAGGGTGGGCAGAACTAACCCTTCTGTGGAGCTATTTGTGGTGCCCAGGATGTTTCTGTACAAGCTGGAGATATAGAGTTTATTTTTGTGATAGCATTTGAAGACCAGGAGTTCAGAAAATATTTTCACTTCTTTCACAGGGTAGTATTCCTTTGCTTTGCATGGACAAAACAAAATTAAATATTTCTGGGGTTAGAGTAGCTATGCATGCTTTTTCTCTAGTTAGAAGTAGAACTTTGTAAATCAACTACTGTCTATTTCTGAGGGACTTAGTTGGTGACATTTGTTACTAAACAATACATATATGTTTATTTTTAATAAACTGTTTAAGAAGACTAATTCACACATACCCATCCCATTCCAGAAGCCTGACTGCGGCCTGGGAAATTCTTGATGTATTTTCTAGTAGGAAACCAGGGCTAGTTCACAAGCAGAGCGTGCAGCATGTCCCAGAGCACCTGCAGCTTTGTTCTGCACTGTAGTTCTCTGAGTCAGAGGAGGAATCCCAAATTCAGATGAGGCAGCTCATGCCGGCCTGAGCCAAAGAAGCTCTTATTTTCTAGACATTTGAGATTTTTCACTATTTCTTTTCACTACTTTTTAATATGTAAAATAGAGACTTCTATAAAAACTTTGTTTCGTTACAAAATTGGTATCACAACTTAGTTGCTAAAAGTATGATTTCAGGCAGGCCACATCTTTGGAGGGACATGACTAGCCTCTTTCATGGAATTATTCATGTCATTCATCCAGACAGCATTTGTAGTCTTCCTTTTGTCTTGCCAAGAAGGCCAATACAGAACAATATGAATTGTTATCACAGTGGGAGGGCTAGGGCTAGGAGGTCCTTAGCCTTTGATCAATTCTGTGGGGCTAATAGCCCAGAAAGAATCTGTGAAGGCAGATTACTCCTGAGTTATTTGGGGACAAGTGGAGCAGAAGTCTCTGATTTCTGTGTTCTCGTTCACAGAATCACAGAACCAAGAATGTTAGGAATTGGAAGGGACCTCAAACAATCATCCACTCCAAGCCCCCTGCCACAGCAGGATTCCCTAGACCAGCTCACACAGAAGCACATCCAGAGGGGTTTTGACTACGTCCAGAGGAGACGACTCCACAACCTCTCTGGGCAGTTTGTGCTAGTGCTCTGGCACCTGAACTGGGAAAAAAAATTCTACGTGTATTCACATGGAACCTCCTATGCTTCAGCTTACAGCCACTGCCCCTTGTCCTGTCACTGGGCTTCACTGAGAAGAGCCTGACTCCATCCTCTTGACACTCACCCTTCACCTATTTAAAAGCATAAATGGGGTCACCCTCCTAGCTAAAGAGACGCAGCTAAATCAGCCTTTCCTCATAAGGAAGATGTTCCACCCCCTTCCTTAAACATCTTGGTGGCTATGTGCTGGACTCTCTCAAACAGTTCCCTATCCTTCTTCAACTGAGGGGCCCAGAACTGGGTACAATATTCCAGGTGTGGCCTCACCAGGGTTGANACAATATTCCAGGTGTGGCCTCACCAGGGTTGAGTCAAGGGGGAGAAGAACCTCTCTTGACCTGCTAACCACACCCCTTTTAATACCTTCAAAACTGATCTGCCTCACCTCCATCCCTAGAAAAGTGATGGAACACTTTATCCTCTACTCTGCCTCTAGGCTGTGGTGGGTTTAAGGGCTCCTCCCAGCCCCCCC